>OY748290.1:21760655-22360655 GCA_963556515.1 Nudaria mundana | reverse complement strand
TAAGCAGCAATGAAAAATTTTAAGTCAAATTCTTAAGTCTTACTGCCTACAATCCCCAATATGGCTTTATAATTGCTGCGTGTAGTATCACAAATTCACAGCCGGTTGTTGTGAATCTATTAGTCTGCCTCACATCACACCCTCGGGAAATTAGTGCGCTGACACTTTTTGGACGAAATCCATCTTTGGTTTAGAAGACTTAGCCGGTGATGTATTTGTATTCTATATACAGGTATGTATGCTATGTATTCTATATGAATTTTTCTAGTGGGCTTGGATGGCCAAATCCGGAACTATAAGGAATAGCGAAAAATGCTCAAATGAGTCACGAACCCCGATTTTGATGAAACTTAAAACCTCATAATTAGATTTTTGAAAAACCAATAATCCTAGCTGGGAATCGAACCCATTTATTAAAAAAAACACACCCTATATTATTACACCATACGAGAGTGTTGCTATTAAGGATCTTATTCTGGGATAAAGAGCTCATCTTTAACAAAATACATTTTATTTTTCTTACATTAACTGATTAATTGTTCAAAATTAGACCATTGTTTTCAATACATAGCTGGATTCGAGACCTCAAGGATCGTGCTGCAGTTAATATTACAATGTTATTGATTCCGTTTAGAATATTCTCCAAAAAACGTTTCAAGTCATCAACTGTATCATACGTGTCTTTGTAAATTTCGTTTTTAACATACCCCCAGAGAAGTAATCTAAGGGGGTAAGATCGCTGGCCAAGGCACAGGACCATGCGTTGCAATAAAATTGTCGCCAAACTGCTGAATCAAAATCTCTTTTACTATACGGCTATTATGAGCTGGAGCTCCATCTTGTTGAAAAATAACTGGTTGATCTGGGCCAATGGCAAATTCTCCAGCTCTTCAAACAGTTCATTCGAAATTTCAACATATTTAAAAGTCGTCAAGGTTCCGTCATAAATTTTAAAATAAAATACTCTATCCTTCAAAATACTGCACCAACAATTAAATAAAAATCGCAATTTACGATGCGCTTCAGTTACCCGCAAAGGATTAGTTTGTGACCAGTAATGTTCATTATTTCGATTATGCATTTCATTATTAGAAAAATTTGTTTCGTCAGAAAATAAAATATTGGATAAGAAATGTCTGTCGTTGTCGAGTTTCCGATTTAACCAATTGCAAAAATCAATCCGTCTTAAATTATCTCCTGGATGTAACTTTTGCACAATGCGTCCGGAGCGGTAACATTTATACTTGTATTTTTTTAAACTTTACATATCGTAGCCTGAGACACTTGAATGGTTTTAGCTGCGTTTCGGGTGGAATTAGCGGGGAATGACTCCAAATAGGTCAAAATAGCTAGTCACAAATACGTGGCTTTAATAGTTTAGTTTTGCGATAGCTACCTCCTTGTTTAAGGTTATTAACCATTATTTGGAAGCACTTAAGAGTGGGGAAATTACGATGACGATATTTGTTTCTGTACCATTGATAAAATATGCTTCTATTAAATCAAATCGATCATCATTTGTTAAATCCATTTTCAAATCACAGAATTTATATTACAAAAAATTTCTTTTAATAAATTACTAAACAAGGTACGGTTTTTTTTTTCAAAATCAATGGGTTCGATTCCCAGCTAGGATTATTGGTTTTCCAAAAATCTAATGATGAGGTTTTAAGTTTCATCTAATTCGGGCTCGTGACTCCTTTGAGCATTTCGCTATTCCTTATAGTTACAGATTTGGCCATCCAAGCCCTTTTCAAAAATTCACCTGTATACTGTATATCGGTTATTCCAAAAATAGTCTTTATTGCAATATTTCTCGTTGGTTTAGGGTTTCAAAATTAAAGTAATTGTAGTGGAACTCTGTAAGTCTATTTTATTACTCTTATTCCCTAATTGGTTACAGCATCATCAGAATATGTGAATCTTGTGACTTTCTAAAGATTTTAGAGTTCATAAACAATAACGCTTCCTGGATCAAAAATAAAAACTTACTCATTTTTCATGTATTTTTTTTCACTGCGGACAAACTCGGTCATTCGTATTTGTAAACTGCAGAAATCTGCACGTTTTTGAGGTTTGACAATAATCACTGGCAAAAGACATTTAAAAACTAATTACTGACTACAGACCTCTATTATAATAGGAACAGAAAATGTTACCTCATAATTTCTTATTCCAATATTAAAATAATATCGTAAAATAACTCATTATTAAAATAATATCGTAAAACAACGAACACGTGCAGTGTAATCGATGCCGCGGTTGTCCAAACTAATATCAGAGGCGGGACCTACGGGTTCCACAAATATCAAGTTCCGATCTCCACGGATTAGATGAATTTGTCGAACGCCTCGTTGTAACCTACACTGTGAAATTAAAAAGAAATTCATTTCAATCCAATACTTTGAATACAATTCGACACAAAATTGGATTGGATTATTTTTTGCCATAGAGTAGTTTTAATAGAAACAACTGTGAACCTTACAGTTATGTTCGTTTGTGTCAAAGAAATTGTACCAATCAAATTTTGTCTATTGTATACGAATTGGTCGCATGATTACTTAGTAAAAAGTTACAAGAAACCGAGCTCTTCAATCAATATTGCAGACGAAATGTTTTTTTGCACTTCCTTATTATGGGCTCTACTTACTTTTTTACCAGGTGATATGGTCCATAGACTATCAAAACTGCTCAAAAATCCGTTCGGCTGCTATGGTGCCAAAAACAGACAGCAAATTACCTAGTTTTTCGTCGGGCGTTAAAACTAACCTGTGTATTCTGATGGATAAGCTATTATTGTAGCGGATACAAACATCAGCAGAAAAAGTTGTGAACTAGTCCAAAACTCGTTTTTGCGGTAATGGAATAAACTGTATAGAGTGTGTAGTACGCACTAGACGCAGTCCATTCCGCTGCCTTCGCTTACCCGATGCTCTGAAACGGAAGGTTTATGAGACTCACAGATACGATTCTCTTGGGTTTCGATAAGGCATATAAACGGAGCACGTTTAAATAAATCCACCATATCATAAAACATCCTTGATAGTTATATAGGTATGTAGTTATAGATACAAGGGTTCGGTCACGTCCGACCTGTTATACTAGTTCGTACCAAGGACGTGGGCGTAGAAAGCTCAATTGAGACCTCCTTAACATTCTATTACCCGATTTGGAAGTATTCAGTGTTAAATTCAGAATGTTTGTTTTAAATCATTTGTATTGTATAACTAGCAAATACTCTGACAGAAGATAATTTTTCTGATGTTTCCAACAATAACCTATGGAATGAAAAGTAATCCATAACCAGGTTTAAATACATACAATGTAAGTCGTCAAACCCTAAGATAACACTTTGGCCACCAGGATACGATAAGAGATAAAAGTAAATTATAGACAATACTAAATACGCAATAAGGAAATCTACATAACAGATCTAAAATGGTATCTAAAAGGGTACCCAGGGTGTAATAAACCAGATTCTATACCTTATTTCTTTAATAAAACTTTTGTCCTTAATGCCGCGCTTAAAAATATTTGGTTGAATCTAGACATTTTGTGGCTAGATTTACAACCGAGAGATAACGGGATGAACCAAAAGTGGAGCAGCCGACCACACTTCCCCTAAACCTTTAATCCCTGTCCTAAAGTATATAAACTTTTCTCTACTAAGACAGTGCTAACATCATTTGAGAGAGAATATTCGTTTAGTTTTCACGTTTTAAGAGAAAGTACGTAGTTACAACAAGCTCGATAATGATGCTTTAAAGTTGTTTTATTTTCATATAAAATTCAAGAATTTTGTGGCTCTTATTTCTTTTTTGTATGACCACAAACTTCTATCTCACCTCAACTTCTACTCGTATATCACATTGCTTTTCAAAAGTGTGGAAACCTACGTGAAAAAAAAATCGGTAAAATTTGACTTCATAAATGTCATACTATTAGTCATGTGTTTGACATTCACGGCCAACTTTCCGTACACTAACTATTAGGTAGGTATATGTAGCTATGGTAAAACTTGTAGGTTTGTAAGTAAGTTTAATATGAATAGGTACTCGCGTAAACTTAATGTAATGAATATTTAATGTAGATAATAAAATAGTTAAAATTGTTTTCAGTATATTTATTTAATAAAAAATATCAATCTGTTTCGGTGTGGTTTAATGTGAACGGTGCTACATCTGCAGTTACTTGCTTAATTTAAAGTGTGTGTGTAAGTCTAGGATGTGTTTTACGTATACTTACTCAATTTATCAAACGCACTTTTTTTTTTTTTTTTTTAATTCCGCGGCCCAAGGCCGCGGCCGCTCTAACGTCCGTTGCCGGGCGACCCTGGTTACTAGCAGAGGGTATGTCCAGTGGCGCCCGGCGGAATATCAAACACACTATAATAAACTTTACAAATACTTGAATCCTATCCAGTGTACCACAGTAGAATACTAGCACTGCAATGGTCGTTTACAGTGTTACTCGTTGCAACAATGGAAGCAATTGTCGGAGTCCGATCGTTCTCAGTATCTCGCCACAGCTCGCATCTGCATAACAAAATCGGCACAATTCGTATAACACCGGACCGTACAACGTCCACTATTGTTCTGATTCTCTACACAATTACATAGAACGATCTGCAGAGATTTCGTGTGGACCTCGAATGATACGTGTATCAACTGTAGTGAGAATTCGATGACAGTTATAAACATCGATTTGTCTTGAAATTGTATATTTTACAGAGTTACTTTCATTTGTATGCCCTTTATATACGTAGGTCACACTATAAGTTTTGCGTAACTTAAAAAAACAACATGTTAAAACCAAAATATTATGTTTATTGCTTTTCAAAATACTCTCCTTTACATTTTAAACATTTTTTCATGCGATTGAACCATTTTTTAAAACAGGAGGACCATAGATCTGAAGGCATGTTTTCTACGTGCTGATTGAATGCTATCACTGCCTCTTCGGAGTTGGTAAAAGTGAAACCTCTCATCAAATCTTTGATTTTGGGGAAAATACAGAAATCACAGGGTGTTAGGTCGGTGCTATGCGCAGGATGGGTGACGAGTTGTACTTTTTCGGAAGCTAAAAATTACTTTGTTTTGTTGGGCGTGTGTGAAGAAGCGTTGTCATTATGTAGGAGAACGCGGCTTTTGGGTCGTCTTTCGCGAACTTTTTCTAACACCTTGGGTAAACAAATGGTAGAATACCACTCGGCATTAACACTCTTTTGATCTTCAAGTAGAATTGTACAGATGGGACCCGTAGCTTGGAAAAAAAACGCGATCATTTTTTTACCAATGTTTCTCGCCTGCCTCACTTTTGTTGGCTTGTTCTCATTTTCAAACACCCATTCACAAGATTGCTGTTTTTTTTCGGGTTCAAAACAATAAATCCACGTTTCGTCTCCTGTGACAATGTCATAAACAGCATTAGAATGTCCGTGGTCGTACTTCAGTAGCATCTGTGAGCATTGCACGCGAGCCCGCTTCTGCTCCGCTGTCAGTTCATGAGGGATCCAACGACAACAAAGTTTCCGAACTTTCAATTCTTCGTGTAAAATTTCTCACTCATACCAATCCCCAATAGTCCTCGAATTGTCTCATAGGTAATCCGCGGGTTTTCTTCAATTAACCGCTTAACAGTAGCCACATTATTTTCGTTGACGGCAGTTGAAGGCCGCCCTTAACGAAATTCGTCATGTAAAGAAACTCGACCTCTCTCAAATTCAGTAAACCATCGCCTCACGGTGCTCAAATAAGGTGCTTCTCTCCTAAAAGCATTTTGAAGACGAGCGGCAAAGTCTTGCGGAGAGAGAGAACTTTTAAAATCATAAAAAATCATCGCTCTAAAATCTTTTCGACTTAATTCCATTTTCGCTGCATACGTAGAACTTTGATGTGTGATAAAAAACAATTGACAAATGATTTCCCGCCAATTGTTTTTTTTTTTATTACTAAGAAGGTTGCAACGTTTAAAAAAATATAACATTCGAAATTCAAATAGTTCCGATTAGCTAGAAGTGCAAAACTTTTAGTGTGCCCCATGTATAAATTCTAAATCTTTTTTTTTATATTTTACTCCTGCCTTACAAGTTACCCTGTATAGTGATAGTGAAGAGATTGACCAATTTGAATTGGGACTGGGTATATCACAACGTGAAGATCTCACAGAATCGTAGTTATTTTTAACTATTCTAAGATTATTATTAGGGTAATCGGGATTTGAAGCTAGATTTATGGTTTTGTATTTTACTTTGGTGACCAGGATTCAAACAAGTTGCCTAAGCGATTGAAAAGTTTTCATTATCGGCTTAATTTGATTTTATTTAATACTGATGTTTTGTTCCAACAAAGAATAAAATTTTATTTCGCCAAAAACAACTGAATAGGCAAAAACTTAGCGGATCCAACACAAAAAGAGCTCCAACTTTTCCAAGTCGGTTAAAAATGGAAGCAAGTAAACAAAAGAGTAAAGTAATTGATGATAAGTCGACTTTGAACCGAGGTCTGTAGAAGTTTGGTTAATCCCCGCGAGATGAAAAACTACAAAGGATCGAAATAAAAGCCGGTGGCGATGGCGTATGGAATCGATCCCGGATGAACTTCGAATACCAACTGCGGAGTTTGTGGTCGAAGTGAGCGGTACCAGCGGCCAATTGTTACTACAAAGAGCTCTATTCGATGGGACTTTGAAAGTCGTAATTAGGTTTTTTATATTGAAATTGATAGTTAGTTAATCTTTTACCGTTTTATGTTTAAATTTAAAGTAAAATCAAATTCATTAAGGAATATCATAAGCGAATATGTTAGTTCCATACAACTACATCTAATTAGAAACTAAGCAACGATACTTATAAATTCTTTTTTGTGAATAAATAACTACCTATCTATTTACATTCGTCATGGTACTTAGAAATCACTCAAACTTCGATAGGACACAAAGTTTTGCTCTAACCTGAAGAATAAACCCGCGACTTCGGCATTGCAAGCGTATACTGCCGTAAACTACACATTTTTACAATTCGTGATAATTTTTTTATGATTTAGTTCCATGTAAGTTATAACTTTCGGAGTTATTGACTTTTTATTTCACTATGATTTATTCGGGATTTGTTATTTATCATAAATAAATACTGGTCAAGTAATATGCACTACCTAGCAATACTAATAATCGCAAAAAGTTGAAATTTATACTTAAACGCAGCTGTGATTCATGAATTTACTTTTTGGAATATTTTTGTTCGTTAGAAATATGAACGTTCTTCGTTAACAAATATAATGCACACAGTCACGTAGTTATACTCGAAGGGGTAGACAGATCTGTTTTTACACATTCACTAAACTCCACTCCACTTGAACTTACGGGTTTATCGTATACCTGTGTGGTCCAGTAGCTTGTGACACTACCTGCCTAAAGGTATATTGCCGAAATGGGACCAAATAATTGTCGGAATGGGACCAAATTGAAATGGGACCATTTGGGAAGTAGTAGCTTTCATTTAAAGAAACAATTATTGAAATCGGTTTACCGAGTCCAAAGATATGATATGGTAACAAACAAAAAACATACTGTCCGAATTGAGAACCTTCATTTTTGGAAGTCGGTTGAAAAGATCTTTTAAATGATTATTAATTAAAGAACATACGGACCAATAAATGATGTTACAAACAAAAAACATACTGTCCGAATTGAGAACCTGCTTTTTTGGAAGTCGGTTGAAAAGATCTTTTAAATGATTATTAATTAAAGAACATACGGACCAATAAATGATGTTGAGATGAGACAATTTACACAAAAACAGCGGTATGCCACTTAATTATTGTACCAACACTTGAATAAACAATTAACCTAGCGCCTTCTCTTCCCAACTCCGCCAGGATCTCATGGAGTCATGGAGGGTGCGACTTGAGCAACCCAAGGGGGGTGCCATCTTCATCGCGGCGGTGAGACCGATCATGGATGATTGGCTGCAGAGGCAGCATGGTGACCTCACGTACCGTGCGACGCAGGTGGTTGCCGGGCATGGATGCTTCGGTAGCTATCTGTTTCGCATGCATCGTGAGGTCACACCCCGGTGTCAACACTGCGAGGTTTCCGGCGACGACACCGCACTCCACACGTTGGTGGAGTGCTCAGCGTGGGCGAGTCAGCGCCGGGACCTCGTAGTGGGTCTGGGCGTGGATACCCTCTCGCTGGGGACCATGCTTCAAGCCATGGTATCCAGCGGGAGTAGGTGGAACGCGGCCGTGTCCTTCTGCGAGCAAGTCATGCTCGCGAAGGAGGCGGCCGGGAGGGAGAGGGAGCGTACCCTCCCCGCCGAGTTCCGTAGTCGGCGGCCAGGCCGCCCCAGACTACGCGACTACGCCCAAGACTATCGTCCTCCATGATCGGGGCCTGAGGACGGCGGGATCGCCACCCACCGTCCTTACAGAAGCAGGCTAGAAGGGTTGCGTGCTGCGGGGCCTTTTGCCCCATAGCACGCAACCAGATTCACTCACTGACGCGGGATAAAACCCGACCCCAATGACGCGGGATTCTCGTCCCGACCAAACACCCGCAGAGACCACAGGGGTGGTCAAAGTCCGCCGGGCGCCACTGGACATACCCTCTGCTAGTAACCAGGGACGCCCGGCAACGGACGTTAGAGCGGCCGCGGCCTTGGGCCGCGGAATTAAAAAAAAAAAAAAAAAAAAAAAAAAAAAAGCGCCTTCTCTTTCATTATTAATGTGATAAATAGAAATAGCTCTTAATTTTCGGTTAAGTATTACTTTTTTATTCTTTATGACAATTTTCTTTTTCTTTTTTGTTGGTAAATTTGACTAATTTGTTTTCTTTACTAATCATTTACGTACATAAACTCATAACCAGGTAACTTACTTACAATACTACAAACATGCATAGAAAAACTCCTTCGCATCATCTCCGACTGAAAAGATTTTGACGACCTTAGGCCACACCTTTTAGTCAGATTGAGTTCTATACTATAATGAAAGCCTCATCAACATAATCTACTGAATAAGTATTCTTATAAAGATATGACGCTCGGAATGCAGATTCTATTAAGTGGTATATATGTAACATCTGTCCTGACTGTAAAAGTTTCGGTTTAAATTACTAAAGTTCCCGGTAACGGCAATAGGTTTGCCCCCTATTACTTAGGACCAAGTTACTGGCAAATTGTGGGTGTGTAATGCAGCTCTGTCTGCCCTTTCGGGAATATAGGCGTGACGTATGTCTGTCTATGCCTCGAACTTCGCTATATTCTATATCCTTAGAACAAGTCTAGGTTGTACTCAGACTTAGAACTATGAAGTTAGCGCCCGCCAACTCTCCGGAGACCAGACGGATGGATCGAACAAATTATAGAATTAATTCAAACATTTATCAAGTTACAACACCTTAGCTTGGGGACAACTTTAATCTATTCTTTGTTAACTTGTTTCTATAACGTTTTGTTTGACATTTTGCTGTAACAATTAGGTACCTACTAACTATCCTATACTAGGTATGCAATGCATGCTACTAATTGCAAATGTTGAGCGGAGCAAATTTTCTTAATTTTTTTTTATGCTCTATTTTTATGATTTCAGAGATATGCACTCCCGGGTATGATGTTGAACAGCATGCCAAATTTAGTCAAAATCGGTCGAGCCGTTTCGGAGGAGTTGGCACACAAACGATTTACACTTGTCGTCTAAGATACGATACGCTTCGCTCCGCTCAAAACATTTAAAGACTTGTAACACCTTAGGATTGTATTAAAACATTTGTGAAAAAGGTGACAACGAAAATAAAAAACTTTTTTCTATACTTAATAGTATGTAATTACTATAAGCAGTAACAGTTCATTACATCCCGGCTTCGCATATGTGATATTTTTTTTAATAATATTTAACACAGCCGATGTTACTCAGACAATAGTGTAGTTTACTGATGGCGAAAAAATCATTGAAATATGATTTTATCTCACAACAAAAACGAGAAATCATATTATTACAAAAGAAATGTTCGCATAACCGTTTAAGAACAGGTGTTACAGATACGTACCCGTACCATAACGTTTTTGTGCGGTAATGTCGCGGTCGACAGCGCTTAAACTGATCTACCACTTTAACTCAAACCTTGGGTCACTCCACTAAAGAGATTTTATGTAAAATATATAACACAAGCTTATATTAGCTTAATTTGGGCTAGATGACGTTGTGTGAAAATGTCCAAAAATATTTATTTATTTATATTTATTCTTTCAATTTAATAGATTTATCCTTGAATATTCTGGAATGAATTTAATGTTTGTAAGTTAACTTCATTATGATATCATTTACTTTTATGCGTGTTTTAAAAACAAAGCAAAATGGTTAACTAATGTATTGTAGAATTACTTTGACCGTAATTCATAATTATCGCGTGGTTAAATTCCGCATAGACCGACTAACTAGTTTCACCAGCCATTTGATGACTTAAATATAAAGATAAAAATTACTATAAGTCACAAAAACTAATGTCATTGGCAGAACTCGAACGTACTAAAATTCCACGACTCTGTTAAAACTACAGTTGTTTGATGAATTACTCTACATATTGCCTCTTTACAAATAGGTACTCTTCTCGTTTAAGTAGGTAATTTTAATTTGTGTACAATAAAAATAATATTCAATTATTCTTTCACTATCTATCTTACCTCTAAATGTGCAATAAATTTCAGCGAATACATCAAATTTTAAAGACCCTATACGACATCCATGTTGAAAACTATTTAATACAAATTACACTCTTGGGAAAACCCGCTTAATAATTTCTGAGGCACATCTATCAATTAGTTGGCTGACTCTTTGAGCAATTAAAACGAGTTGCTACGTAGTTGTGGAAGATAAGATGTTTCTAGATCAAAGGGAATTGCAGGTGCTCCGTCGAAAATGGCTAAATTAGCGGATGCTTTTTTGTTTCAAACTGTTAGTTCCTGGGTTCTTTAATATAGAAAGGACCGCAACGACAGTAATTTGTAATGTGAATTTCCTCGTAAACAGTTACAGGTTAGCTCGGAGCCCTAAGTTTCTTTGGGACACCTTTGCGGTTTGCATTCATAATTAGTTAAAACGACATTTTTAGTAGATACATAATAATGGTATAAATTTAAATGCACTGCAAAAAACTTATGGCCCCTCTCTTTATAGGCATCAGATAAAAAAAATACAGCAAATATTTTTTTCTCTGCAAATAAACCAATAGTTTTACAATTCTAGTACTAGAAATAATTCAAAAATATACATCAATAGTGTATTGTCCAGCTCCTCGAGACCACGGACATAGTGAGATGACTGAGAAGGACTAAACCTTACGAGTTAGTGTAGTGTTATAGTGCAGTGAGTGCTATACTTTAAGACAACATGAACATAGTGGCATTATTCATTAATATAGAGACAATAAGAAACGTGCCAATGGACACATTCTTACATTTTAATTATTTAGCAATTTAAGTTGGATACAAATTACTTATTAGTCTTAAGGCTAGATTGTAATTATAGTTATGAAGTACCATATTAATATTGTTACGACATAAATAAACAAGCAAAAAAAAATTGTGTCTTCAAATCAAAAATCGTCAAAAAATATGATTTGCATATCAAAATATAATGATTGCACAGCAAAACCTTCTAAAATCTTATGGCAATTATATTTTTTTTTATACCTAGAAATTGTCTTAGATTCTTAGATCAATCCGACTTGGATAGGTTAGGTTAGCTTAATGTTTTTGAATAAATAGATATGCGTCACGAACTATTGCTGCTAAAATTAATATATGTTGGAGATAATTTTTTGCTGCGTATAATCAGTATTTTTGCTTAGGAAAGGGGTTTTTTGTTAGTACAATATGACAGTACCTATCTTAAAACTTAAAATAATATATCGCATTCGTTTGCTTTTTTAATTTTATTTAATGTTTTAATTTACAGTTGTAGTATGTGTTTCTAAGCATCATTGCACTACAACTTAATGTTGGTAGAAGTTAACTACAGCATTTCGTGGTTTAGTCACTGCGTCTTAGACAAGTTTGTCTAAAGTTAAACTTGAAGTTTAAGTAATTAAGTTTCAGTGTGATTGCAACACCGAATGCGTTTGTATTTGCGATAACATATAGTACGTGGAACATTGAAAAATATTGATTAACAGCAAGCTCATTTTTCGTAAGTATTCGTAGCTTTATTTTACCGAGTTCTACCCCAATATCTCAAAAAGAAATCTCAAATCAGGTAGCTAACAGAGTTATCCAGTTAAAATATTCGGAACAAAATTGTAAGGTTGCATTAATTCGTATAGAGCTGCAAAGTGGTGCAGGTATTAAGTACATCATTATAAATCAAATATCAAAAGTTCCCATTGATCCGACTTCTGCAAAAAAAGTTATTCAAGGTTAAAGTTAAAAATTTTCGCTTTTTTTGGATTTTTCTCGTAAACAGTGAATTATATCAAAAAATAAGTTTGAACAAAATTGTAGATAATAAAATAACCTACACAAATTACCTTTCAACTTTTTTCCTAGGAACTACAATTTCTGAGAGATTGCGGTTATTAACGTCCAACAAGCTATAGTCTACACGCAATGCTAGTCCGCTCATATTAACTCTGTCGTGATGTTATATAGCCTATGTTACTCGCTAAAAATGTAGCTTTATATTCCCGAAAGAAATTTTAAAATCGGTGCACTAGTTTCTGAGGTGTCACGTTGTCCCGTACAAACTTTGTCCCCCCGTTTTCACCCCTTTAGGAGTAGAATTTTGGAAAATCCTTTCTTATCGGAAGTACACACCATAAAAAAAACACGTCTTCTAAGTTTTAGGTTTCTACGATCAGCGGTTTAGGCTAAACGTTGAATCGTCAATCAACATTAATTACAGTTAACCATACAATATAACATTATATGTCCTAAATGACTGACTGCTGAGCCTAAACCGCTGATCGTAGAAACCTAAAACTTGGAGAGAGTGTTTATTATATGGCATATACTTCCGATAAGAAAGGATTTTCCAAAATTCTACTCCTAAAGGGGTGAAAAAGAGGGGACACCCGCGGCAATGGACGTAGGAGCGGGCGCGGTCTTAAATATATTGCGCGGAATTAAAAAAAAGCCACGAATTTACCCGTAGGTAATTTATACATGTTTTATATTAACTGTGTATATTTTTATACTTAATTTCCTTGTTCCGTACACAATTACGAGTGAGTAGATGGCGCTAGTGTTTCACACTCTAATGAACAGAATATTTATGCTTTTAATTTTACTAAAATGGCTTTCGGTTCAAATATTTTATAAATTCTATCATATTTACTGTAACTCCTTGGAATAATTTATGATAATGGGACGAAAGTAAGTTCCATAATGAAATGGGCTTTGAATATAATTATTTGGATATTATCATTTATGTTAAAGTTTAATGGTTTTATTCACCTTCACATAGTTACTATAATATTCTATTAGACTAATTTATATGCAAGGAATTCATTGTAGTTCCGTAATACCTATTACAGTAGGTATAATATTAGGTAAAACAATTGTCCCGTGGAGTAGGTATCTTCTCTGTCTCAATTCCCACGGGAAAGTATTAACGGCATAAAAACTATTTCCTATTTCTTAACCGACTTCAAAAAAGGAGGGGTTCTCAATTCGTCTGTATGTTTGTTACCTACTTGCGACTGGGTGAAACTAGATTTAGTGGTTTTTTCAATTGAAATTTTAGTTCTTCCCATATGGTCCCATTCCGACAATCATTTGGTCCCATTCCGGTATTTGAATTCATTTTTTTTGTTTACAAACGGTGGCAATTTAAAATCAAATCTGCAGATTATTTTTTTTCGGGTAATATAGAGGTACTAGTGGTCGCCAGCCACTTCGTCCGCGTGGTTCTTCCCGTTCCCGTCGCGCCGCGTCATATTTTAAACAATTCACACAATATCTTTATAAATTGTAGCCTATGTGTTATTCTGATATAAGCTATATTATTGTAAAGTTTCATTAAAATTCATTCCGTAGTTTTTACGCGAAAGAGTAACTATAAATATATAAATATATCTCAATAATAAATATATCTCAATAATCGCGTAAAAGACCCGTTAGTCTTAAGTTTATAATGTTTACTGAGTTGAACTAATAGGTATCCTAACATTTTGACATCCTCAGTTACACAGGCATACTATTAAACATAATATAATTACGTATAAGTACGTACCTAGATTTGTTCTTCACGTACCACTTCGCTGTTAAGTAAAGTAAAATCTGAAGGGAGCTAAGTTTAAAATAGTACAGATATGCGACTCGAAGTGTTGTCAAATACCAACTAATCAATGTTGCTAGAGTTACTGGGGCCTCCCCTAACTCGCTCCTGTCTCAAGGGGTTCCTCGTATGCTGTACAATCAACTCCTTATGAAACATTCCAGCCAATTCACAAATTCTAATTACACTCTTGCAACTATAGCTAACTTATGTGCAAGTAAGTTCTACTTAAACTGTAACTTACTGTTCTTTACATATAGT
This sequence comes from Nudaria mundana, assembly GCA_963556515.1. NCBI lineage: Eukaryota > Metazoa > Arthropoda > Insecta > Lepidoptera > Erebidae > Nudaria > Nudaria mundana. The sequence goes on along the minus strand of OY748290.1, from coordinate 22,346,127 downwards.
TAAAGTTTACATACCTACATAGGTACATAATAATCACGTTTACAACCTTCACACACCCGTATAATTAAGAGGCCAGCATATTGCCTCGAGTTGTATATTTATTGCCAACTTTTTGACTGTAAGTTTGACAGATAGACATTCATGACGCTTATATCCCTGCTGAGACATTCCACACCTACACTTTGCCAATAATTATGTCGGTCCTACATAATGGGGGGGGGACAAGCCTGCCGTAACTTTGACAACCTCGCGTAATAGGAGACGAGGCTATTTTTTTTTTTTTAATTGCCTATTGCCGCTATCCGTGTAAACCCCTGTGCAACTTATCAGTTAGAAGATAAATTAATTTATCTTACTGAGGACACACAGACACAACACAAAATCACGTCTTTATCTCGGAAAGGGTAGACAGAGGCTTTTAATTACGCCGATATGTCACTGGTGTTTTCACTGGTCAGTCTTGCCAGAACTTATCCTCCGAGCGTCAGCAGGTGCGGACGCACGGAGGATAAGTTCTGGCAACGCAGATGAGTAAGTGCACCCTGGAGATACTAATATGGCTCCTTAATAACCCTGAGAATATCAAAAAGTAATCTGTAAATTATTGAAGGAACGTACCATACCTTTACCTTGTCAAGTTGTAACTCTTTGAGATCTTCTAAGAAATGGTACAAGAGGACTTACAAACGAAAGGAAGTGTGATTTACATCGGGTCAATTCTTACATTCTAAAAGTCGCGGTAAATATAAAAAAAAAGTATTAAGTCTCTGATCTCGATGTATTAAATTTACCCAAGAATATTACGACTCGTCTTACAAAATATATGACAGGTACATGACGTTTCTTAATGAAGTAACGTACGCTCGCGACTTTTTCCGAGCTCCCGTTTTTAGATTTATTTATTTTATTTATTTATTTATTTATATACACTTTTATGTACGCCATTACATTATTAATATATCTACATACACAGAGCATAGGTACATATATGAGCAGTACAATGGGCGGCCTTATCGCATAAAGCAATTTCTACCAGGCAACCTTTGGATGGATAGAATTTGAAGGACGAAAAGGTAGTAGTAGGCGAAGGTCAATAAACTTATTAATACATACAAAAAAAAAAAACATAAATATATAAGAGAGTAATGCAAGTACATAATAATGTTGCAGTTTATAAAAGTTCCAACGCTAAGTAGTGGTTCCTAACCAAAGATTTAATTTTTTTTTCATTGTTTCTCTGCTCCTATAGGTTTTAGCGTGATGTTATATAACATATAACCTTGTATGATAAATAGACTATTTAACAAAAGAAAAATCGCCTTCATCCATATTCGTAACTGAAATCTCGTAACCAGTTACAAGAAAATAATTATTTTTCGCGGTTTAGTAACTAGTTGTGAGAGAAGAATTTTTGTTCTACTTTGGTAACTAAACTCACATAAGCAGTTACAAGAGATTTTTCTATCGCATATAAATTTATATTACTTACTAATGTAAGTATAAAAAGAGACTTCAAACATTGACACAAAAACAGACTTTAAATTTCCGGAATGGGACCAAATAATTTCCGGAATGGGACCAAATAATTTCCAGAATGGGACCAAATAATTTCCGGAATGGGACCAAATAATTTCCGGAATGGGACCAAATAATTTCCGGAATGGGACTAAGTCATTTCCGGAATGGGACTAAATAATTTCCGGAATGGGATCACTAGGGAAGCAGTAGAAAAAAATACAAAATCAATCCACCCAGTAACATATGAGGGTTACAAAAATACAGTCAAATTGAGAACCTCCTCGTTTTTTGGAAAAAAAAACGTTGTCGGTTAAAAACTGAATGTTTGCAACTAAAGCACAGAAAAAGGAATAGTATGTAAGTACTTACATAACTAAAGTCAAATCCCACATGACCTGCGAACCATAAAAATACGTGAAAGAAAATGAAACGCTTTACACCAAGCATCTAATCCGTCCTCGGCGCGGAAACGAACAAAAATCCCAGGATTGTCGCGGTACACATGTTTTTATTAAATAACTTTACCCGCAGATGGGCGAGCTTCGATGATAACTTTTTAAATTTTATTTGGCATAGCTGCTGGTGTCGTAGTGCCTTGTTATAAGTTTTTTTTTATTTCTATGGTGCTTTTCTTAAGCAGGTAATTTTTATAAATGGCAGACCATTATAATATATAAGTTCTAGTTTTCTAAGTTGATTTGACTTTATTACTGTCAGAACTTTTGTCTTTGTTACTTTTTCAATAAGTAGGTAAAAGTAAAGTAAAAAACCGGCCAAGTGTGTGTCGGGCCATGCATAGTATAGGGTTCCGTAGTCACCCATTATATGCTCGATATTATCTGGTCCGTTATAGTTTTCCTTCAAAGTTCATTATATGGACTACCATCATGATTTTTATTAGATTCTTCGAACTAGCCGTTTAGATTGTAGAGGGGGGGGCATCCTGTTTTAACAAAAAAAATGCGCTTTAAAGTTCATTATCTCGTAAACGGATACCTAATCTCATAATACCCTACACGATAAACTAATAATACCCTACACGATGGGGTAGACGTGAGAAAAAAAAACATCCCTTCTTTACTTGTAGGAAGGCCGGTACGCCAAAAAAAAATTTTTCATATTTTTATTTTAACACTGTCGGTGTAGTAAATAAACATACCTATGGAAAGTTTTATTTTTCTAGCACTAACTGTTTTGGAGGAAAGCCGAGGACGGGATGGACATGATGACTATAAGGGTTCCGAGACTTTTACTACGGAACCCTATAAAAGTAGTATGTATGCTTTTTCCGGGTTTGAATCAATATAAGTAGGTACATCTAATTAGTTTGCTACCTGAACTCTTAACCTGGAAACAATAAAACTTACTTAATAATTGTTAAAATAATCTTTAAAAAAACCGAAAGATTCCCGTCTCATAAACGCTTTTTATCGCTCATCAAAATATTCGTTGTACCATCAAAGAAGTAAAATAAAACTGACAAGCTGTTTAAAAAGTAATATGTTTTCATATACCTAAAATGATCACATTCGTTTTCAACCTTGTACATCTAATAATAAAGTTTATAATATTACTTGCATAATAAATGGAGTACGATTGCCTCATTAGCTAGCGACATTTCTTGAGTTTGATCTAAAAGAAAGATAGACCAGCGCGCTAAGAGGTTTTTACAACACCCGATACGATTCGTGTGATACGATCAGTAAATTGCTGTGGGCGGTCATCATATAATTACTACGTCACTCGACGTGTTATTTGCTTGGGAGAGTACTTACTTCCTATTGTTTACTCTCAATCTACTTCAAAAAATTGGTTAAATATTTGTTTAATACCTTTCATAAGTACGTACTCATTACACAGGTAAGTGCGATGGCTTTATGCACTGATGAACTACTTGAAGTCAGCAATTTATAAAAAAAATGTCTGCTCCCTTGTTTTTCGTAAGATTGATGCAGTGGAGTAACACTTAAAATACATCAAAAGAGATTTATTTATATCCTTGCTTTTGCAACACTTTTTATCGCTGTACCGCTAAGTCTTCCTTGATAAATGTATTATACTCGTAATTCAACAAAAAAAAAATTATTCGAACAATAATTCCTGAGATTGTCACTTCATTTAAAAACACAAACAAATACTTAACTTACACTTACATTGGAGTACAATACTTACAGTCTGTTGTAATCTATACTATACAATGAATCTAAGACCAGAAACTACTGCAAACGTTGTTTTATTATAAAGTAACTCTTATAACTTAGGGGTTTAAAAAACAGTTTACCACCGATTCTCAGATCTATCAAATGTGCACAAAAATTTTCAAAACAATGAATTGAGCCGTTTTGACACGAGCATTTTATATTATATATTACAATTTAAAAGACGCATCAATATTCTATTTATAGTTTAATATGGATACTTGCTTATTTAAACATTTCTCTAAAATTGTCGTGTTGTATAAACACATTTATTCTCACCAACACGCTCCATAGCAAAATAAAAAGATGTCTTAAAAGTATAATAAATTATAGTGACGCGACATCTGCCTATCTATTCTGTTAGACCATTAGATTTGTGGAATGTGACACACATAGAGCTAAAAGATATACTTTTATAGCCTATTGAATACTCAAATAAATGCCAAGTTCATGGCAAGATTTCAAAGACTTTTACTTTTATACTCATCATGATATAAGCTAATGCTATGAATGCTAAGACTATGAATTAAAATCTATGAAATGCAATATTCCTATTTTGAAATACATATCTACTTTTAATAGACTGTTACCTAATACCAACTTTTTAATACTTTTTGTTTTCCACCAAATATTACATGCTGTCAAAACGGGACGAGGATTTAAACACTCACTATCAATGTTAGACCGCCTGAGAATTAGAACTACTCGACCTAATCTCGAGCCACTGTAAAAATCTTCAATGTTAAAGATCTGGTTAAAATTACTGGTCATTGTCAATTTGCTGCAAGAGCACAAAAGAAAGAATGAATCGAATTTCAGTACTTACATACCAACTTTTAAACAATTTTAACATTTTAAACCTAAACGAGATTTTGTCGTTGACGTGACTATAAGGTTAACACGGTAGCAATAACCACGGTTAGTGCATCCAATCGATTTAGTTTGGAAACGAAGTATCCCCTCGAGAAAGGCCATATAGGAAGTCAAAGTTCTGAAGGCGTCTTAAGACGGCCAATTTAAAAAAAAAATCTTAAGGCACTTCGAATGACAACCTTTTTATTATTTTCTTCCTCAAACACACAACATTCAATTACGCGGGCGTAATTGCCAACAATATTACTATCAAGTAGGTACCTAATTGTTTTAAGCGCAGACAAATATATTAACAGATTTTATGCGAACATTAATGACTATGGAAGAGGCCATTCTATCACGCGCCTGCCATTATCTACAGGGTGTTCTCACAATAACACGACTCAAATTACCGCTACGAATTTATTGTTATTCCTTATCTAAACACACCTTTTGCGTGTCTACCTATTTTGACATTTATTTCGTATGTTTTGGGTGTTTTTTTTATGTTTTAACGCATCTTTACCCATGTAATAAAGAATCCTTATGTGAAAATTATGAGAATACATAGTTATTGTTAGGTTTTCACAGGAACAAGTAAAGTCTTTATGATAGAGTTGGATAGTTTTAAACTTTAGCAGTAATATATTGTAGGTCGACCGCGTTAAGTTACAGCGTGATAAAAATTAGACAGGTCAAAATTCGCCTGAAGACAAGTTTCCGTGGCTACCAACTTGTTATTATTATAGACTGACATGTTACTATCTACACTGTTTCTCTGCCTGGTGGGTCATAAATCAATTTAGCTGATAGTATGTGATACGAACAACGTCACTCACAGATCTTTTTGAACGTTCTAAGTAGCATTTTCTACAGTCCACATTTTTAAATGTAGGTACTGTTAACCAAATCCAAAAATAAGAAGTAGTAAGTAAACAAAGTTACCAAACATTAAGACATTTCTTTTATTTCGTGCATACCATTGATTCATTCAAATAACAAATGCTTCCCTAACAAACTCATACAACTTTTACAGAAGTAATTAAAACAGTCACTGCACTTGCACTCTGAACTCGATGCAGTAATATATAAAAATTATATTCAAATATCAAGCTGTCCCAGTTTAGCTTGACTCCCCTAGTCTTAATAGCTTTTAATTTTCAAATTTGGAGTAACGCTCAATTAACGATACTTGGCGAAACATTTAATCCCACCAAAAACATTCTGTAAAAAACTAGCCAAGTCTCAATGGAGCTGTTTGTTTATCTCTAAAAAGTAATGAAATCTAGACAAAGTCGTGCCAAGTTTAAGGTTCCTTACTGGGATTTCTTTATTATTATAGATAATGTTGTGTGACTTGGCCGTTGAAGGGTAAACAGGGGTACAAAACCAGGTGCTCCATGACACCATTGCACCAGTCTGTCGCCAGAACCGCTACCCATTGACGATGGAAAATTGCCACATGGAAAACGTTGATTCAATAACCAGTCAATTGTAGGCTTGATAAAGCTGCGTATTTCAATAATACTTATGTATAGGCGAGCCTGAAACAAACAGTTTAAAAAAATATTTCTAGTACAGACGGACTTCTAATCATTGATAGAAGTCCGTCTGTACGTCTATTTTATGTTAGATCGGTGGTCGATTTGACGCTCCAAAAAGAAGAGAGTAGAAGACATCATTGTCAATGCTGAATGCATGTGTTGCACAATCAACAACAGCCTAAAATGAGACACTCGCTTAACTAACATAGGTAGTTACAACAAATATAACATTACATGTAAACAAAATTGACAGGTACACACAAACGAATAAAGATGTTCAACGGCCAAGTCACACAACATTAACTATAATAATAAAGAAATCGCAGTAAGGAACCTTAAACTTGGCACGACTTTGTCTAGATTTCATTACTTTTTAGAGATAAACAAGCAGCTCCATTGAGACTTGGCTAGTTTTTTACAGAATGTTTTTGGTGGGATTTCACTTCTTTTTGTAGAAACGTGAGCATTTTGATTTATTTTTTTAGATTTTCTTATATGACACAGTTTTTTCTTTTTAATAGTATTTTTTTTATTATTACAAATCTTTCTTTACTTTTTTTCCGGTTCTGATTCTTGTACAGTAGCAACAGTTTTTCGTATTGCCCATTCGCGTTCATTATTTATTCTTTTATACGGTTTAGACGGTTTAATTTCTGAAAGATCGGCGCGGGTGGCTATCCCGCCGTCCTCAGGCCCCGATTATGGAGGTCGATGGTCCTGTGCGTAGATGAGTCTGCGGCGCCCTGGCCGCTGACTGCGAAACTCAGCGGGGAGGGTACGCTCCCTCTCCCTCACGGCCGCCTCCTTCGCGAGCATGGTTTCCAGCGAGAGGATATCCACGCCCAGACCCACTACGAGGTCCCAGCGCTGACTCGCCCACGCTGAGCACTCCACCAACGTGTGGAGTGCGGTGTCGTCGTCGGAAACCTCGCAGTGTTGACACCGGGGTGTGACCTCACGATGGATGCGAAACAGATAGCTACCGAAACATCCATGCCCGGTAACGATCTGCGTCCCACGATACGTGAGGTCACCATGACGCCTCTGCAGCCACTCGTCCATGATCGGTCTCACCGCCCCGTGATGACGGTAGTTCCCCACTTTGGTTGCTCAAGTCGCACCCTCCAAGCCTCCATGAGATCCTGGCGGAGTTGGGACCGCTGGTCCTCGATTTCTCGAGACGCAGGCCTGTGGTCCCTCTCCAGCGCCTCTAGAATATAAGACGGGGGCATTACCATATCTCTAATTACAGCTGAGGGTTCTTCATCAGATACTTCAGTACTTCGATTTTTGACATAAAATGAAGCGGTCCACCAAGTTGAATATTTTTTGTAAAGGCGGTATGTCGATCTCTAATAGTTTGGCTGGGCTCTTGTGTTTTCTAATCAGGGTCACCAGGTACTCTAGATCTTCGATTATCCTAGTTTTTATAGTTTTCCCTTTATGTGGCTATTAAACCCTAACTCTGTACCAAATTTCAGCTCTCTGAGTTTATGGGAAGTACTAGTTCTATTCTGATGATCATGAGTGAGTGAGTGTCATAAATGCGAAACTTTGCTTTCGCTTAAATTCGGTACTAAATGACCTACAGACTTGAAATTTTGGATTTTAAGTATGTGATTATAGTTTACTGGATGACGAAAATTTCTGCGTTCTGGTCTTATCCAGAGGTTCTCAAATAGTGGCCTGAAAATGCGGCGAAATGGTTCCAGTAAAGGATGGTACGGCAGTGTTTGCTTTGCGCTCGACTTGGCGGGGGCCACTGCCGTGCCCCCAGATAAAATGCAGAATGAAACTGGGAAGGAGGATCTTTGATTATACAGACAGAAAAGATTTAACATTAATTAGTAAGTACAGCCCTCGTTAACAGGACAAACTACTCAATAATAACTATTTACTTAAGCAATTGCTATAAAAATGTAAATTATTTTAGTTTTTTTTTTATTTACGCCCAATATACTTAAACCTTCCTTGAGAACCACTCTATCCATTAGTGAAAGCAGTTGAAAATCGGTGCGGTAGTTTTTGAGTTTATCGCGAACAGACAGACGTAGTAATTTGGTTTTCAAGTATTACTGTTACAAGTAAATAGAAACATTTTAAAGTTTTCTTGACAAAATCTCAAGAATTGTCTTGCTCACATTTTGCTAGCGACTGTTTGTTTGAAGCAAATAAACTCCGTAACTACTGACTTTCAATGATATGTAGCTACATTAGCCATGGGTAACATAGCTTATTTTTTATTCTGGTAATGTGAACCAAGAACGAGAAAACTATATCACGCGGGCGGAGTCGCGGCGATCAGCTAGTATGTGATATAGATAGACTACCTGATACATAGATGTACTTAGGTATTTACTAAGCTTGTGTTCATAGATTGGTTATCGACGCGTCCAGATGCACCTTCCGGGTCATTGCCTCTGAGTGACACATTGCCTACACCTGTATTTCAGTTTGAGCTTTCGTACATATCGAAAATTATAACTTACATTGTAGAATAAGAATAAAATTTATATTACTCTCACTCCCACGTTGTTTAATTCAATTAAAATATCGTATAGTATTTACAATATTTACATGATACTTATCGTTTTAAAAATCGTCAACGTCATTGAGGACTGGGAAGTTTTCCAGAATGCTGGCTGCGTTATCACGTATGGTACTAATTATTTGGGTCAGGAAATAGCTAGCTTTCTGGTTCTGAGAAGCATCGATAAGGCGTTTAGCAATATCTCTGTAAAGGCAGCAAGCGCTCGGACCAGTGTCTCAACCCCAAGCGGCTCAAATATGTAATCACCTACTAGGTTAGCATATAATTACGCCATTTGAGGCCTTAAGTCAATGCAGCAGCAGCGCCGGCACATCCAGATGTACTTGGAAAGTGTGAAGGTGTCAACGCATACCACACCAAAAAATATCTCCTATGTTATAATGATTTAAAAAGTTATTTATCGATACAGATGTGCAGAAAATCTATACCGAAAAAGTTTTTTTTTTTTTTATAGTTTCTGGTGCATAATTTGGTAATCATATTTCAAAGTTTTCGATATGAGGTAACCTAGATAAATATGATTATAAATAGAATAATGTTCTATCTTCTTACATTCAGTTAAAACACCATAACTAATCTGTATTTATTCATTGTTTCAGGTACGAATGAATTCCTTAACTTTTCTGATTAACAAGGTAAAGAAGATGAATTTTTCATATATAATTTTACAATATGAATCACAAAAACTATAGTATTGGACTGGACTCGAACCAGCGACTGATCCCTTTCCAGGAGGAACGTTCTACCAACTGACCCAAGGCACCACTAGCCCAAGACATCTAATTTTGTGATCATATTGTGTTAATATCGCGACTTCGGCGGCGCGGCGGCGCGGTCGCCAGTTTGTGATTCATATTGTATATTGAATGGCATCAGGCGTTACCTGGCGAAAGTCCATGATAAAACAATGGGGTAAGATGTTTTTATATAATTGCACTAATTTCGCTAAATAGAAGACATTATAAACGTCGACATATGTTTCACCTACTCACGAGGCATTCTCAAGACTGTATCTTTTGAGTCTCAAAGAAAAATATATCGACGTTTATAATGTCTTCTATTTAGCGAAATTAGTGCAATTATATAAAAATTCAACATCTTACCCCATTATTTTATCATATTGTATAATTATATAAGAAAAAGTTATATATAGCATACTTCACTGCTTATAAAATATATTTAATGGTTATTCATATTTTGAAAGTAGTGTAACCTACTTTCTGGTTTCAATTCCTATCGTTTCAAAATCGTGCATGCCCTAAGGGAACTGCAGCTTCATTAGAAACGTGACTGTTATATTGTTGAATGATCACTATTTTATATTTACGGGTGATCTGTAACCTGATGCTATACTTGTACTACTACGAGTATATTAGTAATATTTAGGTATTAGCAGAGAATATAATAATATTATATTCTCTGCTAATACCGAGACTATCCTATCTGGTCACGTACACAGAGTAGGTACCTACCGCACTAATACAATATTAAAAATAAAGCCCAAAGAGATTGTCGATAACCAATGAAATCGCAGGAAAGTTAAAAAAAAATGTTATTTGGGTCACGTGACCGATATTTGTTGCGATATCATTGGCTATCGATAAACTCTTCCGATGCCATACTCATAGGGCAGAGTAGATAGTGTGGTTGAAAAACTCACGTAAAATCATTTTTTTCTTCAAATTACCGAAATATGACCAAATAATTGTTGGTCCCACCAAATTGAAATGGGACCAGTTAAGAAGTAGTAGATTTCAATTAAAAAGAAATTCAAATTCTTTCACTCAGTTCAAAGAAATGAGGTAACAAACATTACAAAAAAAATACAGTCGAATTGAGAACGTCCTCCTTTTTTGGAAGTCGGTGGATGAACGACTGTTAATAATTTCTTTATCGATTGATTTCCTCTAGAGGGCGGATTAGATTGAAGTTTAATTAGGAATTACAATAGACAATGACCGGTCAATAGCATTATATCAACCTGAGTAGTATTGTTTTTAAACCAATTTATGCCGCGTTTTTTAATAATCTTCTATTTCTGTATTACCTTGTTATCTTATCTAACATACAAAAAATTTGTAAAAAATCGATCATTCGTCAAATTAATGATAAAATATTCACATAAATAGCAGAGAATAAACGACAATGTAAGACCGTTAGCGAGGAGTCGTCCTCCAATTGTGAACATCTCATTATGTCGACAATATCAAAATATTGTACAAAGAAAAAGGTTTTCCATCTTTGGTGCTTATAGAACAAAAGGTAATAAGTCTATTATTGACAAATTTAATATACTATTATTTATTATTATTTATAATTTTTGTACGTACTCACAAACAAGAAACAGAAGTACAAAAGAATAAAGTGAGCATAGTACAAGGGCACTACTTATTCCTAAAGGAATCTCTTCCAGAAGGCCTGAAAGGAGAAGTAAGAGTGAAAGGGCTAAGTGTGTGCAGTGCAAGTAAATAAATAAACCTACATAAACTATGGGTTCTATAATATATACATAGATAAATATGTACAGTATATAGCTAGGGTAAAGAGGACAGATATACCTATTTATCGTATCGTATACCTATTTATCGTAAATTTTACAACTGAATTTAAAAGAAATAATTATGCAAAACGTCATCCTCCGCTGCGGGATGGTGAAGTGTGTAGAATGTGGTCCAATACATAAAAAACCTATTCCAGGGATGCAAAGTAGCCCAGGACTACGACCTCCATGATCGGTGCCTGAGGACGATGGATTAGCAACCCACCGTCCTTACAGAAGCAGGCTAGAAGGGCTGCGTGATGTGGGGCTTCACCCCACGCACGCCTTCACTCACCGACGCGGGAGAACACCCGACCCCAAAGATGCGGGGTAACACCCGACCACCACGCAGTGGCCACACAGGTGGCCAAGGTCCGCAATCTCCTCTCCACGTTTTTAACTAACGGTGCAGTTATCAAACAGTAGTCATGATGCTTACTTTTGTTTAAATTAATTATACAAGACAGTTTTGCGATTCATATTGTAGAATAATTTGAGTAGTAATGATGTTATGGACCAATAAACACTCAGTTATTAAATGCCTTTTTTATGTCTGCCGCCCAAGACCTCACCCGCCTCTTCGTCCATTGTTGGGCACCGCAGAAACCAGGGACACCCCCATTCTGTAGTGTTCCCTGAATACCTAGAAAGAATATTTATATGTCAAGAAATTTCATCGTAAAATATTGCATAATTAATTCTAATTTTAGTTATTTTACGTAGCTTTATGGCTGATAATATAAAATGTATACGAAATAGGTATAGTTAAATGTTAACTCAAAGGTAGATCTGGGGGCACGGCAGTGGCCCCCGCCAAGTCGAGCGCAAAGCAAACACTGCCGTACCATCCTTTACTGGAACCATTTCACTGCATTTTCAGGCCACTATTTGAGAACCTCTGGATAAGACCAGAACGCAGAATTTTTTGTCATCCATTAAGCTATAATCACATACTTAAAATCCAAAATTTCAAGTCTGTAGGTCATTTAGTTCCGAAGTTAAGCGAAAGCAAAGTTTCGCATTTATGACACTCACTCACTCATGATCATCAGAATAGAACTAGTACTTCCCATAAACTCAGAGAGCTGAAATTTGGTACAGAGTTAGGGTTTAATAGCCACATAAAGGGAAAACTATAAAAACTAGGATAATCGAAGATCTGGAGTACATGGTGACCCTAATAAGAAAACACAAGAGCCCAGCCAAACTATTAGAGATCGACATACCGCCTTTACAAAAAATATTCAACTTGGTGGGCCGCTTCATTTGATGTCAAAAATCGGAGGTCTGAAGTATCTGATGAAGAACCCTCAGCTGGTCTCAGCTGTAATTAGACATATGGTAATGTCCCCGTCTTATATTCTAGAGGCGCTGCTGGAGAGGGACCACAGGCCTGCGTCTCTAGAAATCGAGGACCAGCGGTCCCAACTCCGCCAGGATCTCATGGAGACTTGGAGGGTGCGACTTGAGCAACAAAAGTGGGGAACTACCGTCAGGGCCGAGCCGCCCCTGTGTGCGAAGTGTGCGGCGCACACAGGCGCCAAGACAATAGGGGCGCCCGCGCCGCCACCGAAATTATTTTGGACGACGTATTCTTTTTAGTAGAGTAGGTACTTATCGATAAGTAAGTAACCTAACTTCATAATGCATTGTACCAGGCTCCCAAGATAATATTCACATTTGCTGTTTACAGCTGGGCTGTTTAGTTTACATTAATTAGGTACCTACCTACGAACTAAAATCAAAGAACTGCGCCGTGCTTAGATCAATTTCATCAAGGCGCGCCCGCCCTGAGTTTGTTTATGAATGCAACCCGATGCGGTACCTACGTGCGACGGCGACACAAGCCGAGAGGAGCCACGGGAACTCCCCGATTTTAACGAACGAACGAGAGAGCCAAAATAATTGGACAATCATTTCATCGAAAGTGTGTGCAAAGTGCGTATTAAATTGTTTTGTTTGTAATAAAAAATAAAATAATAATCTAGTATGTTATTTATAATATTCTGAGGGAATTAACACGAATCATAGCGATAGATGTGCACAGGTAGTACATACCTTTTGTACCTGAGGTTTCGATCAGATTACACCGGTCGTGGATACCTCTGTGCATATCTATCTGTATGATTCGTGCTAATTCCCGTAAAATATTATAATAGATTATGTAACGCGATATGTAGTTTCATTAAAAGTTAATATTCTAGTAGGTTCACGCTAAAAACAATACATTGTGTTCGGTTATGTAGGTAGGACTTTTTTAAGGTCTTCAAAATTAGATGAAATGGTGATAAAAATACAATTATAATAATTTAATAATATATTACGGCTGTACTCTACCATCCACTTCCTAAGAATCATTTGCAAAACAAGTGCAGGAGGTGGCAGTGGTAGCCAGGGTGGATGACACAGTGGTCGGAGCTACCCAGCGGGGTGCCTACCAACACACGGTACTGGGCTGGGCGACTCACCAGCTCCAGTAGATCCAGCAAAGTGGGCGCGTGATCTGGATCTGACCTGTCTGGTATCCATGTGAACCCGTATACCGACATCTGCTGCAGTAGTACGTGACAAGACGCAGGGGTTAGCTTCGTCTAGAACCGTGTGGTTATATGGGAGCCGACTCGCTGGACGGAAGAGTTCCGAAACCTATTGATGCGTGGTCACCGGGACCCGCACCGGTCACCACCCCACTGATGCGGTACGGCAAAACACATCAGGATTATCCTCGATCTAGTGGGGCAGCATCCTGTGGGTGGTTGTTTAGGTTAGGCGCTGTATTAAGCGGGCGGCCAGTGGCACAATAGTTTCCAAGGGCCGTCCCGGCCAGGGCGGGTCGACCGGTCGAATCACACCGCCCACACATAATTGACTGCACACTGCGCACCCACTGGTGCCATGCCTGATGCACCACACACACATCGCCTAGGCCTGGCTCTGCAGCATCTGAACTACCAACACAACCCAACCTGGGCTGGGTTACTCGGGGGACTTTATTACTGCTGCACGAGGGTAACCCCCTCAACCTTACACTGATGTACCACCTGGTACCCACGTAGAGGCCGAAGTATGGATACCGTGAATTCACATTGCCTCGTTCGTTGATCACCAAGTGCGCCGCTTGCAGGTGAGGTCACTGGGGCCCTGAAGATGTTAGAATGGCCCCTGAAACCGATTCGCGTTTAATTTTTCGCAGTAATTGGCAAGCTAATTGGTTTAACATAATTAAAAAAAAAGACTGAAACATGAAGATTTATAAAAAAGGCTCGTCATAGGGTTCGCACACAGGCGCTGCCAGGGGTCGGCGCGGCCCTGACTACCGTCATCACGGGGTGGTGAGACCGATCATGGACGAGAGGCTGCAGAGGCGGCATGGTGACCTCACGTATCGTGGGACGCAGATCGTTACCGGGCATGGAAGTTTCGGTAGCTATCTGTTTCGCATCCATCGTGAGGTCACACCCCGGTGTCAACACTGCGAGGTTTCCGACGACGACACCGCACTCCACACGTTGGTGGAGTGCTCAGCGTGGGCGAGTCAGCGCTGGGACCTCATAGTGGGTCTGGGCGTGAATATCCTCTCGCTGGAAACCATGCTCCAAGCCATGGTCTCCAGTGCGAGTAGGTGAAACGCAGCCGTGTCCTTCTGCGAGCAAGTCATGCTCGCGAAGGAGGCGGGCGAGAGGGAGCGTACCCTCCCCGCTGAGTTTTGCAGTCAGCGGCCAGGGCGCCGCAGACTCATCTACGCACAGGACCATCGACCTCCATGATCGGGGCCTGAGGACGGCGGGATAGCCACCCGCGCCGATCTTTCAGAAATTAAACCGTCTAAAAGAATAAATAATGAACGCGAATGGGCAATACGAAAAACTGTTGCTACTGTACAAGAATCAGAACCGGAAAAAAAGAAAAGAAAGAATTGTAATTATAAAAAAAACTACTATTAAAAAGAAAAAACTGTGTCATATAAGAAAATCTAATAAAATAAATCAATATGCTCACGTTTCTACAAAAAGAAGTGAAATCCCACCAAAAACATTCTGTAAAAAACTAGCCAAGTCTCAATGAAGCTGCTTGTTAATCTCTAAAAAGTAATGAAATCTAGACAAAGTCGTGCCAAGTTTAAGGTTCCTTACTGCGATTTCTTTATTATTATTGTTAATGTTGTGACTTGGCCGTTGAACATCTTTATACGTTAGTCAATTTTGTTCACACGTAATGTTATATTTGTTGTAACTACCTATGTTAGGTAAGCGAGATAATAGCCCATACTGGTATTGGTAATTGGACGCTAGTGTCTCATTTTAGGGTGTTGTTGATTGTGCAACACATGCATTCAGCATTAACAATGCTTCTGCTCTCTTCTTTTTGGAGCGTCATATCGACCACCGATCTAAAATAAAATAGACGTACAGACGGACTTCTATCAATGATTAGAAGTCTGTCTGTACTAGAAATAATTGTAACTGTTTGTTTCAGGCTCGCCTATACATAAGTATTATTGAAATACGCAGCTTTATCAAGCCTACAATTGACTGGTTATTGAATCAGCGTTTTCCAAGTGGCAATTTTCCATCGTCAATGGGTAGCGGTTCTGGCGACAGATTGGTGCAATGGTGTCATGGCGCACCTGGTTTTGTACCCCTGTTTACCCTTCAACGGCCAAGTCACACAACATTAACTATAATAATAAAGAAATCGCAGTAAGGAACCTTAAACTTGGCACGACTTTGTCTAGATTTCATTACTTTTTAGAGATAAACAAGCAGCTTCATTGAGACTTGGCTAGTTTTTTACAGAATGTTTTTGGTGGGATTACAATTACTGAGTCCAAAGTATCGTCTAAGAACTGTGTCCGTTTCGACTGCTCGGCCACGATGTCGTAGAAAAAAAAACTTATGTCAGCATTTCGAAGGAATTTGTAAAAGACGAACAGTGAAAACCGCAAATTCGAAGAGTCAATATGTAGAAAGTTATAAGGGTTTAACCGTGGCCGCGCAGTCCGCACGAATTCAACTGCGCGGCCACCAGTTATCTTAAACGGAGCTACGTACAAGTCTAATTCTTTTTGCTAATCACGACGATGATACGATTTCGTAGAAAATGTAGATTATAAAAACAAAGCCCTACTGTTTGGACTTCACGACCTACAGCACTCCAAAGTTATGGCCGCGCAGTCCGCACAATGCGAACCGCGCGGCCACGATTTTTCTTAAATGGACCTTAAACGGAGCTTAGTAGAAGTCCCATTCTTATTGCTAATTACAGATACCATTTTGAAGAATATGTAGACAGTCTGAATAAAGCCTAAAATTAAGAACTACTCGACCTACAGAACTTAAAACCTATAATCGAAGGAAAACATAGGGTGACCAAGATTTATAGTGTATGAATCCAGGCTTTTTTCCATTTTAATATCATAGTATAAATATATATATAGCCAGTAGCTTTTCTTGTAAAAAGTGCTACTGATTGTTTATTTGACAAAGCCTTCGAAATGTCAAGTGACACAGCAAGTGCCTCACCATATCTTTCAAGTGCCTCACTCCAGAGGTGCGTGGCATACACTAGAAGATCTCCAGTAGAACGGCGTTGGTGAAACCCGTATTGCCGATCACTTAGGAGGTCATTGTCTTCGAGGTATGCTAGTAAACGATTGTTTATTACACGCTCTATCACCTTGCAGATAATGGAGGTGATCGCAATTGGGCGGTAGTTGACAGGGTCTGCACGACTACCCTTTTTTGGTACTGGCTGTACGTTAGCTACCTTCCAAGCTTTCGGAACTTTACCAGCCCGAAAAGTCATACGGAACAGGCGTGTCAGGAAAGGAGACAACTCGGCTGCGCAGTTCCTCAGAACAATGGCAGGAATACCGTCGGGACCACTGGCTTTATTCACATCTAGAGTGCGTAGTATTTTGAGAACCTCTTTTTTGATGAATGCGGATTTCTGACATTTTGCAAACACTAGGAGGTAGCTGAGGTGGTGTTTTAGTACCAGGATCTAGCCGTGAATTTTCAGCAAACAGAGAGGCAAACAGATTAGCCTTTTCTACAGCTGTGTGTGCCAGTGCTCCATCAGGTTTCTGCAAAGGAGGGAGTGAGGATCGACAAAAGTTCGCCTCAACACATTTGGCTAGAGACCAAAACTCCTTACTCGCAGATGGGTAAGACGAGAGTCTGGCTCCTACGCGGCCAACGTGATTGAAGCGCGCCTTCATCAGGACCCTTTTGCAGGACTTGGCTGCCTTGTTAAAGGCTTTCTTCTTTAAACGCGTGTCCGGAGCTTTGCGATTTCTGGCAACAACCCAAGCTTCATAAACCGACTGTTTGTCTGCCTCAGCTTTCAAACAGTCAGAGCCAAACCAGGGCTGAGCTCTGATGCCAAGCTCTGATTAGAAAACGGAATAAAGTATTCCATCGCCCGACCGATAACCCCGGCAACAGCAGACGCGCAGCTCGACGGATCGCCAGATGAAAAGCAGACTGACAGCCATGGGTAAGATGCAAGGAAATGTTGCATCTCATCCCAATCCGCTGACTTATATCGCCACACCCGCCTAGTGCCTCTAGGGCTGGAGTCAGATGGGGGACACAAAAGTATGGACTGAACCAGACAGTGGTCAGAACTGCCAAGGGGGGCTGAAACTGACACTTGATATCGGTCTGGTTCAGTCGTCAGCAGAAGGTCCAGACAATTGGCCTTGTGGCTCTCAATGTCAGGTATTCGAGTTGCCTGGTCAACCAGCTGGGAAAGGTTCATAGACAAAGCAAACTTGTAGGCCTCTCTGCCAGCATGGTCTGTTTTCTGGTAAGGGAACAGCCACTGCTCGTGGTGGGCATTAAAGTCCCCCAGAAAAACGATTTGTGCGGTCGGATACCTCTGTTGAGCCACATTGGCGGCCTCACTCAGATGGTCAAATAGCCTAGTTGTCTCCTGATCTCCGCTGTGCGATCTGTAGACACCCACATAAACAATTTTTTCGATGCCGGTGTCTGCACCCAGATTGAAGAAGATGAGGGATCTTCTAAGTTACGGAGACGCCTAGCGCAGATGTCATCGCGCACATAGAAACAAACTCCTGCTTTTGAACGGAAGTTGTGCTCTAGGTTGTAGTCTGGAGCCAGGAAGTATCAGCAGGGGTTGAGATTTGCGTCTCCGTAAGCAAGAGCAGATGCAGTCTTGCAGTCTCAAGGTGGTGGTGAACTGGGACGAGATTGGAGTGCAGTCCTCGAATGTTAGTGAGGTGCACTTTCAGTGAGAGGCCGTGCATCCGCTTATCTATTTATATAATTATAATTTTATGTTATATTAATGTTGTTGCTCTCGTATATCGGGAGTAGTTTTGAAATAAGCTATTTTTTTTAGCTTTTTAGTTTATGATCTTAATCGTTACAACAACGTAAATAAGTTATTATTTTTTTTATTGTAATTACTATTATGAAAACGAATTGTGATTTTTTAATTATGTGATTTATAGTTTAGGTATAGTAATAATATGTTTTATTTATTTATATATAATTTTTTTATTGTAATAGTTGTGAAAGAAGCTATATTTATCTGGCTTATTTACATTTCCGGTATTATTAGCTATTTTTAACATTTAAGTAGGTAAATATCGGTGCCAGAGCTGAGGTCAGTGATAAATCACCTTGCACTTCAACTCTTGATACCTTTACCTTACCCATTACATATATAATTAGTCTGAAATACTAAACAATATGTATATAATTAGTCTGAAATACTAAACAATATGTATACTGTGATGATCACCATTCACTGAAATATAAATCAATCGATGAGTGTTTTTTTTTCTTTATATCCTATAAGTAAACTTCTCTATTCAATTCCAAACCAAAGGACTAAAAATATTTGCTTGTTATGTTAAAAAGTATAGCAATATACGTGACATTAAAACGTCTTTTATGGGAATATCTCGTCGACGCAACGTAAATCATGGTCACCCTTCTTTTAACTCGAGTTACAGGGTTTAAGTTCTGTAACTCATGATTTTCAAACATTAGAACTTCATTCATGATGTCTACATATTCTTTGAAATCGTATCAGTCATTAGCAAAAAGAATGAGACCTCTACCAAACTCCGTTTAAGCTCTACTTTAAGAAACACGTGGCCGCGCGGTTCGCCATTACGTGAGTGTGTGCTGTGGAACGAGTAAGTCCAAACTTTAGGGCTAAATTTTTACAATCTACTTTTTCTTCGAAATCGTATCAGTGATTAGCAAAAAGAATTAGACTTCTACAACGCTCCGTTTAAGAGAACTGGTGGCCGCGCGGTTCGCTTTGTGCGGACTGCGCGGCCATAACTTTGGAGTGCTGTAGGTCGTGAAGTCCAAACAGTAGGGCTTTATTTTTGTAATCTACATTTTCTTCGAAATCATATCAGTGATTAGCAAAAAGAATTAGACTTGTACGTAGCTTCGTTTAAGAGAACTGGTGGCCGCACAGTTGAATTCGTGCGGACTGCGCGGCCACGGTTAAACCCTTATAACTTTCTAAATATTGACTCTTCGAATTTGCGGTTTTCACTGTTCGTCTTTTACAAATTGACTGCCTCGGTGGCTCAGTGGTATGTGTATGCGACTGCCGCCCCTGAGATCCCAGGTTCGATTCCGGGTCGATTCAAATTATTTGTGTGATCCACAAATGTTTGTTTCGGAGTTTGGGTATTTTCTATGTATTATATGTATGTATTTAGAAATATATAAGTATATTTATCAGTCGTCTAGATCCCATAAGCTTATAGCTTAATTTGGGCTAGATGACGTTGTGTGAGAATGTCCAAAAATATTTATTTATTTATTTAAATTCCTTCGAAATGCTGACATAAGCTTTTTTTTCTACGACATAGTGGCCGAGCAGTCGAAACGGACACTAAGAACTTGGTAACTCAGTGTTTAGAGTCACGACTATTAAATATCTTCCCCATTAATGAATAATGCATAGTATGTGGTAATTATCAATGTTAATTCTAATGTGTGCATCTGCATAATAAGCTTTCAGACCTGATTCTGGCATTACAATTTTACATTAATTGAATGACAATATGTTAGCATTATTTAGCCATGTTATAATATGCCAGATAGAATATAATACCTCGTAAATTGAAAATCAGTGGTTTGTAATCACCTGAATATAAAATAGGTTTTACATTGTATATAAATCGGATTACGTCGTCATTGTCTCGCTGTTTTCAGTTGATTCATATTATGTGTATAGCTCGTATTAAGTTAGAAAGATCATTTCTATTCATCAAAATCAGGTCAGCAGGTTCTGATTAATTTAATTTATTTGATTGTCTTTTTATTTGTACTCCAAGATAAGAATATTGAGAAAAATATATCCGAAACTTCTATCTTATAATGCCCTTAAATTGGTGCATTTGAACATACCTAAAAACGTAGGACTCATTTTGATACAAACCGAATATTACTCTATTCGGTTTGGAGATCAATTGAGCTCTTAACGTCCGGATACTTAAACGTCACTCAAATATTCCGATCAATCAAATAATCTATTTCGTTTATTCAGTTTAGGCACATAAAGAGCACATTTGAATATCAATATATTACAATTTTCAAAAGTACTCAAAAGTGACGTAAAATTGGCTGCTCAAACATTATAACAGCTCCTTATTGTTTGAGTGACGTTTCAGTATCCGGCCGTAAGATATTGAGTTACTTTTTATGGGAATAGTATAAGTTATCGTTGATATCAGAAATTAGAAAACTATCTAACATTATACTATTTTTTAATTCATTCAAAAGCGTCATTTATTCATCTACATGAATACATTTAACTGCTTCGGCGGCATGGTCGGTAGTATCCCATAGCACAAGCTTATAGCTTAGTTTGGGCTAGATGACGTTGTGTGAGAATGTCCATAAATATTTATTATTTATTTATTATTAAGATAATTTATTTTATTAATTCATTTACGAGGGTAGAGGCGCGTTTGTTTCCTAACATAACAACAATGTTCATACCCAGTTCTAAAAAACTTTTTAAAACTAACATTAACTTTCCCCCAACAAATTATACACAAAAGTTTTCAATCATTATATTTCCATTAACACAAAGTTTCCCTACAAAAGACCCGGTATCGATTTTAAAATTACTGTTATCAAAGAGTTATTAATCTTTGCTCGTGAACCACACTTGTTTACATATAGTCTAACAATTATTCTTATATCCATAATAACTATATCAAAAGCATTGTATTCTATAACCCCTTGACTCGAAATACATAACTCATATAATCAAGTTTGTCTGACAGTGCTCGTGATTACATTTCACTGTCATGGTTAGGAACTCGGTTGGTCGTAGTACTAGAGATTTTTCACGATTTTTTCCTCTTTTTATATCATTGTGTTCCTTACGAATTACTTTATGACACTGTTTTAACGTAAGGGTAAAAGTAAAACTACAATTTCAATTTTTAAAAGTAAGTTTTTACACGCTTATATTTATTTAGCACTGAAATAATATACTGTTGAGAAGAAAATACTGTGGATTGGATAAGGAAAAAGGTAAATAAAAAGAAATTTTGGTTTATATTGCTTACCTATGAAGTCTAAGCGTATATCAAAAGAAAATAGTATCTCATAATCTTTAAGTAGTAGGTTATCAAATAAATCGACGCTCAGCCCCAGCGGCAATAATGAAAACTGCCCCTAGAGTAACCGTCGTTTATAGCGAGAAAATAGTAGAATATACACCTTTTTAAGGTCGTGTTTATTAAATTCTATAATTAGTGTAAACAAAATAAAACATAATAAAAGAATCCTACAAAACCTAAGAAAGAAAAATCTTATTCAACAATTATTTGCTATACCTACATAATTGTAAGTACATAAAATAGAGACCATTTCAGAAATTTCAATAGTGGTTCTTCCAACTTAGGTACCGTTTCATTTAATTAGTCTAATATCGTTGCAAAACTAATTGCGAGATCAACAACATTACGACGGCATGATACTTGGTGTACCAAGACATAATGTTAAATCATTTTAACACATCACACAAAAAGCTATAAATTTGACATGTCCTTTTTTACCTTAGACGTGCTCTATTCAAAAACCAACCATTACATTCACAACTTTATCGTAATTTGAGTTAGAAAGTAAAACATCCGTACAGTGGATGTCGTTAAGTCGAATTTTGTTTTCAAATTAAAATGAAAACCGACCGCATTACGCGCAATCGTTAGTCTTAATTTGAGTCGGCCGGAGTCGGTTGATGGATGAGGCCCGTGCACACGATCCGCGATAAGATATGTCTGCTAATTGTGCCGTCATTTTGTTAATGTATTAGAGTTTTGATGTGGTAATTTTCTCCATGATTCACGTCATTCTAAATGAAATACATACAGTTTGTGGAGCGTTCGGTTTCTGAATGAAATTCCCACGACTACGTCATCACTGAACAAACTGTATCCTATAAGCCAATTCAAGACATGGTCTATCTAAGTGCTAATTTTGTCAAAATCTGTTAATTGTTATTTTTATACTGTCCTATTGTCCATTGCCTTAACCCGAAGCCCACCAATTATTAGATTTCATAACACATAGGTTGCACGTTAAACACAGCTCCTTCTAACCTCAAACTAAGCAGAACTTCTGTTATGAGAATTAGTTTTCCGACCTCCATAAAAAAATATTACTGGAGATTTATTGTAGGTATACAATCAATCTCCAGTTCAAATATTAGCTGATCACACAAAGTTAAATACCGAGTCGAGAATCGGATTGGAATCGAGTTCAGCATCGCATGCACTTCAACTATGTCAAACAGTAAAACATCTGTACTAATAAAAATGAATTCAAAATATGTACACAAAATACTACTTGAAAGTGTATCCAAGCGTTAAAACTGCCGGTTGGTGTACGCATGCCTTAAATTGAAATGCACAGTCAGCCCGCGCGTGATTGACGAGCGGCAGCGGTAAGCAAATACGGTAAGCGCGTTTACACGATACGATTCGATGTTTTTTTAATGTTTGTAAAAAATCGAACAACTTCAAGAATTTACCTATTTTAAAAGCACAAATAAATTATTGCCAAAAAATACACAGAAATCAATTATTTATAATAATTGATCTCGATGACATTTTTGGTAGGTACGGAGAAAGTTTAGAATAGGGAAGAAGAATGAGATCATATTTCCAGGCGAATGCTTGCAATTTTACTAATAAATGTGTGCCTAATATTCCATTCTGTTCACATTGTCGTATGGTGTCGCTTCCGCCATGTGTAAATCTAACCCGTCGTATATCGAATTATTAAATTTGCACACGCGTCGTAATTATCGGTCCGACTCAGACGTTCTGCTATTTATTTGTAAGCTTACATTATTCATTATGCTTAGTAATAAAAGGGTTGAGGTTATCCCTATTGTTTTGTATGTTTGAGTTAAATTCATGTGTTATATTTTTCCAGTAAGATGATATTTCAGAAAGGTACAATGTTGGCACATATGTAAGCAGTATATAAATGCTTTGCTCGCTTGTCAAATTATACACAAAAACCTTCCTCGAGAACCATCGCATCAAAATCCGTTTCGTAGTTTTAAAGATCTACGCATACATACAGAACGGGCGACTTTGTTTTATACGAGTAATATGTAGTGATAGTGATAATTGAATCAACCAAAAAACAACCTTCCTTATCCATCCCTAACCACATCTTCAGGACCACATCTTCAGTTGCTATGCCAATCGCTTTTACGTCCAGGAGGCAGCACTCAAGGTCACGACGGGTGTTGCTCGAGTCGTGGGTCGGATACGGCAGCTGGGACTGGAGGTGGCCTTGCACAAGTCCGAGGTTCTGTGTTTTCACAGACCTCGGAACGGTCCACCCGAAGGTTCCAGCATAAATGTGGGAGGCGTTAGCATCGGCATCAAGCCCTCGATGAAGTACCTAGGGATCGTACTTGATAGCCGATGGAACTTCGGACCACATTTCCGAAGTTTGGTCCCCAAGGTGACGCAGGCATCGGTCGCGCTTTCGCGACTGATGCCCAACCTAAAGGGACCCAACGCCTCCTGCAGGAGACTGTACCTGGGGATCGTGCGGAGTATGGCCCTATACGGGGCTCCCGTATGGGCGGATAGGTTGGCGGTCAAGGGGAACGTGACTCTGTTAAACAGACCACTTAGAACCTTGGCCGTCAGAACCGTACGGGGATACCGCACGATCTCCGGAGAGGCTGCATGTCTCCTAGCCGGGACCCCTCCATGGGACCTGGAAGCGAGAGCCCTTGCGTCATTGTTCCAATGGCGCAAGGAGGCGTTGGAGCGGGACCACAGGCCTGCGTCTCGAGAAATCGAGGACCAGCGGTCCCAACTCCGCCACGATCTCATGGAGTCATGGAGAGTGCGACTTGAGCAACCCAAGGGGGGTGCCATCTTCATCGCGGCGGTGAGACCGATCATGGACGACTGGCTGCAGAGGCAGCATGGTGACCTCACGTACCGTGCGACGCAGATGGTTGCCGGGCATGGATGCTTCGGTAGCTATCTGTTTCGCATGCATCGTGAGGTCACACCCCGGTGTCAACACTGCGAGGTTTCCGACGACGACACCGCACTCCACACGTTGGTGGCGTGCTCAGCGTGGGCGAGTCAGCGCCGGGACCTCGTAGTGGGTCTGGGCGTGGATACCCTCTCGCTGGGGACCATGCTTCAAGCCATGGTATCCAGCGGGAGTAGGTGGAACGCGGCCGTGTCCTTCTGCGAGCAAGTCATGCTCGCGAAGGAGGCGGCCGGGAGGGAGAGGGAGCGTACCCTCTACGCCGAGTTCCGTAGTCGGCGGCCAGGTCGCCCCAGACTACGCGACTACGCCCAAGACTATCGTCCTCCATGATCGGGGCCTGAGGACGGCGGGATCGCCACCCACCGTCCTTACAGAAGCAGGCTAGAAGGGTTGCGTGCTGCGGGGCCTTTGCCCCATAGCACGCAACCAGATTCACTCACTGACGCGGGATAAAACCCGACCCCAATGACGCGGGATTCTCGTCCCGACCAAACACCCGCAGAGACCACAGGGGTGGTCAAAGTCCGCCGGGCGCCACTGGACATACCCTCTGCTAGTAACCAGGGACGCCCGGCAACGGACGTTAGAGCGGCCGCGGCCTTGGGCCGCGGAATTAAAAAAAAAAAAAAAAAAAAAATCGCTTTTACGTGAGACCAACAACGTGATTGTCTAAATGTAGGCATAATATGTGATTTTCTGGTGAATGTGAGAGATTAGTAATATCGAATTTCTGTACAATAAACAGTACAAAACAAATGAATCTAATCAACATTGTATGTCAATTCAAAAAGCGTTTTTAAAAATCTAAAGCGAATAATGGAAATGAAATTGAGCATTTTGATACTCAATTAACGAGGGCCAAGCAAACGTCAGCGTAGACATGTCTGTGTCATTGTGAGCTATTCACACTCAATATGTCCCTCAGTAGGTAAGGCCTATTTACGATCACTTCACACCACAAATCCGTAAAGGACACACAAATAAAACTATCAAAACACCAGTACTTACCCGTTTTATTCTATGACCTAAGTCCCTATTTCCATATGCATGAGTGGCAGACGAACAAGCTAGTGCTGTTATTTATATACTTTTCCTTTTGTAATATTTTCCACTCTATTTCATTGAAATAAGGTGGGTTATTCAATGGATGAATTCTCGAGAGTCCATTTGACTAGCACACATTAGTAAAAGTTCCCCGGGCTCCCGATGTACGGTGGCCATAAGGGAGGAACTATAAAGGACTGTTTGAGTTATAGAAGTCAATTTCTGTTTTATTAGCTGGGTACATTATTTTTTATAGTAAAGATCATAATTTGAAGCCCATTTTATATGAAAATCTTAGAATCTTAAAGTTTGCAAGTGGTAATGGCAAAAATATTTTTGAGATTGACTAAAAATGCACTATTTACTATATAAAAAACCTATCTTATGAGCAAACTGTCGCAGTAGAATGACGACCACTCTATTCAATTATCCATTTATTATTTGGTGTCCCCATATGATTAAACTTGTTTTCCAAATTATATGTATAGAAATTAAATTAACACAACATAATTATAAATAACTTCTACTTTAAAATAAAAAGTAATATTACGAATCTTAATACCGAGGTCAAACTTGAAAGAGTTGAGCTGAATGTCTTCTAATTTTCCTTCTCATATTCACCCTACTTCTCACTATCCGAAATAAAATATTTATAGAACTGAGAGCACTTTTTCTCTTTGATTCAGTGGTTTTATTGGCCTGGCCGTTTCGCGGTAATAAATGCGTTAGGGGTGCCTCACCATAAATAAAATTAGTCACAATGAATGATTCCTTTAAGTTGATTCGACCGTCATATTACTGATATCGTTTTATGGCGTTATGTTATTTTTATCGTGGACGGTAATAGAGATAATTTTTATTGGGAATATCACTATACATCCGGATTTATGGTCACTTTAGTCCGGTGAGATATCTGAGAAGTTATTGTTTAAATACATTGTTATGAAATAAAACAAAGAAATGATATGTACTGTAGGTTTCTTCTTATTTATAAAACAACTTATGATATAGAATAAAGAATGCCACTGTCTCCTGTCCTACCCAAAACGAAACTTGATAACCTTTAGAAAAATATAAAAAAATATTTCAGTTAAATGTTTTAATGTAAATAATATCATCTATGATACATCCACTGCGAATAAATCATTCAATCTCTGTAGCCTATAACATCACCATTTAGCCCTTTTTGATACCTAACCCAAAAATAGTAACTTCCTTGACCGCCTACAGATAAGGTAGGTACACAATATGTACATCGTCCTCATAATAACTAATTTAACCCACCGCGTGTCGGCGACGCTTCCCCGTGTCACGGTGGCAGGCTCAACACGCGACCCGTGACGGATGGGGTAAAAATGGGCTATTTTGATACAAAAGGACAACCGCTATAATTTGTATTTATAAAATGTGTTTTTACTCAAGCTTTGTATTATTTTATATGTAGGTATTTTGATAAACTTCTTTCGAATTTCTGAACAGATTTCACAACCAATATTTCGTGAAATTGTCAGTCAATAATTACTATTTCAGTTAGTTTAGCCGGTAAACTTTCTTAGGAAGTAGTCAAACGCTTGGAAATTCAAGTTTGTGTTGAAATTTAATGACAAAAATGAAATGAAATTTCCATTGAGTGAATGTTTTTGCCGTTGGATTTTTAAGACGTAATAAAATAACTCGCTAATACTTGTATTATAGAATGTGAAGGTTTTGATGTTCGACTTTTGCTATTCAAACTGAAAGATTTGGATGATAATTTGGACAGAGATGGCTCATTTTATGGATGTCATTTTGTTCTTTGATGACAAAAGATCTTTCAAAATCCAAATTGGAAAAAAACCGTCCTTTAAAAATATAATTATGTCAATTTAAAACAAATATTTCTGTTTTGTGTGAATTGGTAGAAAAATTAACGAACAAAAATATATGTAAGATAGTTTTATGAGGTGGTTGGTAGGGGGTAATCTGAACATTTCTCATTGGTTAAGTATTGTCTACAGCGCGGTGCGACTGGCCAATTTACTGATATAAGTGCTATTTCAAATAGTAAGGGAGGAAAATATCGTAATAATATTTAAAAATTACGAGTCGGACTCGCGCACAATGGGTTCCTTACTATCTCTAAAAACGTCTAAAATAACAACTCCTCACAATTTTTTCCTCCTCTCCATAAGTTTTAACGCGTAAGTAGTAAACCTACTTCTGGAATTACAACAACACAAAATCTTCTCCTTATCACTAAAGTAGTTAGACTGAGGCGGTCATTCCTGTTCGGGAATTGTTTGTGCCCATTTTAATAATTAAATTAAACCAAACATTAATAAGACTTATAAATTTAACAGCACAATATTTAATTTAACATTACTACCGTCAAACTTATCTCTAAAGACACTTAAATAAAAGTATAAATAAATCAAACGTCAACTTAAACCCAAGTTTAATGCCCATCTTTAAACATTTAAACACACCATTGTGTGATTGTATCCACCCCTTAAAACCACACCCTAAGACTTTATTTTTTTTCTTTACAATATAACGTGAATAATAGCAATTTTATTTTTAATACACACTGGCTAACCAAGTTGAAATCTTTATTAACGATGGTACATTATAGTCATCTCATACTTTCAAATGAAATTAAACCCCTAAGTAATGACGTTAGAGTTGTTTTATCTCAAGCAGGGTGTTTTCAAGAGGAAATAAAAAGGATTATTGTTAATGGGTATGAAGCTTAAAGCGTTCGTATTCGTTTACATGTGTTTATAGTTTGTTTTTACGGAACTCTATATTTGTTAACATGTGGCATTTAAAGTAGCGCTTGTGACACAAATAAATGTGACAATAAAATACACGTCAAAAATTAACACAATAACCGACTTCAAAATACCGAAATGGGACCAAATAATTGTCGGGATGGGACCACTTGGGAAGTAATAGCTTTAATTTTTTAAAATCGGTTCACCCAGACCAGAGATATGAAATAACAAATATGAAAAAAAAAACAGTCGAATTGAGAACCTCCTCCTTTTTTGGAAGTCGGTTGAAAAGCTATTTAAAACGTCAATAGAAATATTAAACGAGATAATATATAGCACGCTCACTTCCCAGATATAATTTTGACGCAACATACAAGATCATCACGTACATAGTTTAATCACTAATGAACTTGGTATTTAGGTTGAATTCCATCGATTGAGCAATCTCAAATAATCCAAAATAAATCAGTAACACTGGTATTTGACCAAACCTTTTACTAATTACCAAACAACACTTGTCCAAGATTACATATTTACGTCACACCGATGATGATGGCACAATCACAGGTGTCAATTGACCGAAAGAGCAAAGCGTCTTATAAATTTGGAGACTGGACAACTAGTACTAGGATTTTTTTTTTTTTTTTTTTTTAATTCCGCGGCCTGAGGCCGTGGCCGCTCTAACGTCCGTTGCCGGGCGTCTCTGGTTACTAGAAGAGGGTATGTCCAGTGGCGCCCGGCGGACTTTGACCACCTCTGTGGTCTCTTCGGGTGTTTTTTTTTTTTTTTTTGGTGAGTCAATTGGGTTTTAGTTTCAGGAGTGGCGCTTATGGTATACGCCTTCTCCTGGAACCGTTTGCAAGTTGATTGTTTAGTTAGTGAAGTGTTTAGATGTTATGTGCCGTTAGAGTGTTTTAGTTGATTTACGATATAGGTGATGTGGTGGAGGAGTGAGTTAAGTGTATCTGGGGCAGTTATAAATAAGGTGGTTGAGGGTTTGCGAGATTATGTTGGTGGGAAGTTCGTGGGGTCATGATGAGTAGGAAGGAGTTGCTTGGTTAGGTTAAAGGTTTGCGAGATTGTGCTGGTGCAAGGACAGAGGTCGTTGTTTAGGTTTAGTTGATTAGGTTGGGTTAGGTGGGACATCCGCTTTTGTGTGTGGAAAAGTTACAGGGGGTCAGTACTTTCCACACACTCCCTTAGTCGCCTCGTACGACATCCACGGGAGGATATGGGTTGGGGCTATTCTATTCTGCCGGCCACCACACGGCGGGTGTTGGGTCGGGACGAGAATCCCGCGTCGTTGGGGGAAGGGTTTTATCCCGCGTCAGTGAGTGAATCTGGTTGCGTGCTATGGGGCAAAGGCCCTGCAGCACGCAACCCTTCTAGCCTGCTTCTGTAAGGACGGTGGATGGCGATCCCGCCGTCCTCAGGCCCCGATCATGGAGGTCGATAGTCTTGGGCGTAGTCGCGGTGTCTGGGGCGCCCTGGCCGCCGACTACGGAACTCGGCGGGGAGGGTACGCTCCCTCTCCCTCCCGGCCGCCTCCTTCGCGAGCATGACTTGCTCGCAGAAGGACACGGCCGCGTTCCACCTACTCCGGCTGGAGACCATGGCTTGAAGCATGGTCTCCAGCGAGAGGGTATCCACGCCCAAACCCACTACGAGGTCCCGGCGCTGGCTCGCCCACGCTGAGCACTCCACCAACGTGTGGAGTGCGGTGTCGTCGTCGGAAACCTCGCAGTGTTGACACCGGGGTGTGACCTCACGATGCATGCGAAACAGATAGCTACCGAAGCATCCATGCCCGGCAACGATCTGCGTCGCACGATACGTGAGGTCACCATGCTGCCTCTGCAGCCAATCGTCCATGATCGGTCTCACCGCCGCGATGATGGTGGTACCCCACTTGGGTAGCTCAAGTCGCACCCTCCATGACTCCATGAGATCCTGGCGGAGTTGGGACCGCTGGTCCTCGATTTCTCGAGACGCAGGCCTGTGGTCCCGCTCCAGCGCCTCCTTGCGCCATTGGAACAATGACGCAAGGGCTCTCGCTTCCAGGTCCCATGGAGGGGTCCCGGCTAGGAGACATGCAGCCTCTCCGGAGATCGTGCGGTACCCCCGTATGGTTCTGACGGCCAAGGTTCGAAGTGGTCTGTTTAACAGTCACGTTCCCCTTGACCGCCAACCTATCCGCCCATACGGGAGCCCCGTATAGGGCCATACTCCGCACGATCCCCAGGTACAGTCTCCTGCAGGGAGCGTTGGGTCCCTTTAGGTTGGGCATCAGTCGCGAAAGCGCGGCCGATGCCTGCGTCACCTTGGGGACCAAACTTCGGAAATGTGGTCCGAAGTTCCATCGGCTATCAAGTACGATCCCTAGGTACTTCATCGAGGGCTTGATGCCGATGCTAACGCCCCCCACATTTATGCTGGAACCTTCGGGTGGACCGTTCCGAGGTCTGTGAAAACACAGAACCTCGGACTTGTGCAAGGCCACCTCCAGTCCCAGCTGCCGTATCCGACCCACGACTCGAGCAACACCCGTCGTGACCTTGAGTGCTGCCTCCTGGTACGTTGCACCCCGCGCAGTGACGAGGGTATCGTCGGCGTAGCACGTTACGCCGACGCCCCTAGGCAACGCACCCCGCAGCACCCAGTCGTAGCCGATGTTCCACAGAAGCGGCCCCAGGACCGACCCCTGTGGAACACCGCACGACACATCTCGCCGAGCTGGCCCGAGCCAGCTGGGGAAAGCTATGGCCCTCTCCGAGAGAAAGGCCCCGACAATACGACGGAGGTAGAGAGGCGTTTCGTGATACACGAGCGCCTCCCTAACGCAGCTCCATGGCAAGGTGTTGAACGCGTTGGCGATGTCAAGAGACACCGCCACCACCACCTTGCCCTGCGAGACTGCTTCCTCCGTCAGGCTCTTCACGCGCATGATCGCGCTCACGGTGGAGCGTCCCCGACGGAAACCGAACTGGTTATCCGCCAGGTCTGGCCCCACACTCGTGAGATGCTCGACGAGGCGTTCCGCGATAATTCGCTCAAAGAGCTTACATACCTCGTCGAGCAACACGATCGGCCGGTATCCGGACGGTGCGTTCCCCGTCCTCCACACCTTGGGAAACTGGCCCCTTTCGAGGCATGCGCTAAAGAGCCCCATCAGTCGAGGCCCGAGTTCTTCGAGGGCCAGGACCCATGCACGGCCAGGAATGCCGTCGGGTCCGGGGGCAGTGATTTTCCGGCGTTTAAGCCGGAGTACTGCCGCACCTAGCTCCCCCACGCTGACTTCGGGTACGTCGTCTTCGCTGGTGCTATCCGCGTCGGGCAGAGACGGAGCCATGCGCGGAGGGACGTGCTCCTCCGCGCTCGTCGGAAACAGGGAGCCCATGACCCGCTCCAGCTGCTGCGGCTGGAGACTCTGGGTCAGTGGGGGCGCCCTAGGTCGGAGTTTCTCCCTGACCTGTAGGTACGGGCGCCCCCATGGGTTCTGCTGCAGGGTCTCCAGGAGCTCCTCGCGGGCCGCCGTCTTGGCCCGCTTTATCGTCTCCTGGAGAATACCTTTGGCCTCCCTGTATGCACTAGTACTAGGATGGGCTATTGGCGACATTTTTCATTCGATCTCTACGAAACTTGAGACAAAGTGTTGCTTGAATTAAAATATTTTTTCACCGTGAGGTATTTTGACAAGGTAATCGACCTATTATGGTGATTAAATTTTGTGTGTATCTATGTGTTAATTCAGAAATCTATATATCTGGTAGTTTTTATTTAGATATATAGGTATTCTACGGCTTCCGTAGAAATTGAGTTACAAACATTCAAATATCTCTACTTTCACATTTACACTCGTTATATTAGTAGAATGCACTTATATGGGTACCTACTATTAACTCTTCCAGTAATATGTAGTAGGTTATCTCACGTTTGATTACTCCTTATTTATATCTACTTATTGGAAGCTTTCAATAACCGAGTAAGTACCTAGTATTGGTTCCGTTGTTGAATTATCGTTATAATAAGTACTTATAGCAGCTGATTATCGGGTTTCTCGACTTCATATCGTATATGGACAGGAAGGTCTCTAATAAAGTACCGGTGTATAGTGATAATCGTATTTATTGCATGGTATAGATTCAAAGTGTACGTCATTTGGAGATTTTTATTGGTTAGTGCTTTCTCTTTCACTCGTTAAATATTAAGTATTTTAATAATTTACAGCACATTGATAGCCATTCGTGACTGGTTGGGAAAGGCTTGCCGCTTTTTGCCTGTGACTTTGTTGGTCCCACGTAGTAGTGAACGAACCTATTAACGTTTCGGGCAGTATGGACATATATGCCAGATTTTCGTGCATCCATCAAGTTCTTTTTATAAATTTACGCCTTAATGTCTATTTCCGGGCGTCAGGGTAACCGGCGGACTTTGACCACCTCTGCGGCATCTGAAAAAGGTTTAAAATCGAATGTAAATATATGTCAAGTCTTCTTTACTCGTAATATTTGTTGTGCTAACGCTACCTTTGAATCCTTTCAACATGTAAAACCAGAAATCGAATGTTTTTAAACAAACACCGATGTCTCGCGGCTAATTCCACGCGTCAAGTGATTTGTTTCCTCAAACCCAAGTGCATTACACTTCAGACGTGTGGTTTTAACAGAACAGACGCCACAGACAGTCAAACAGATTTATATTCCCATTTTGTTGATCTAAGGAACGTAGGGTGCGTTGAGATTGATAAAACTTTCGTCACCACTCGTTCAGTAAAACGTGAGGAGTGTTTTAAGTACCAAGAATGTATTCTGTGATCTGATAATAATATTAACAGATTCCTTGAAGTTCGTTTCTATTTAGATAAAAAAAAGTTTTAGGTCTAAAGAACTAAATTACTAATTCCGTGGTCTCTGCCTACCTCAGTGGAAAAGGGGCGTGATTTTATATATATTCGTTCTTTAGTAAGCTGCGGGCATTAGCTGTAGTAAGGATGATAAAGAGGTCTATCAGCGATTCATGTCATCATACTCATCACGAGGTGCAGCCGCTCAACTCAAGAGACTAGGCTCTGGCAAGTATATACAAAGTGCTTGGAAATGGCAATGAGCTCGAATTTATGACGTGAGAACAACTATTTAATTGGTGTAATAAATGCCTCTGCTTACCCCTTCGGAGGTAGAGAGCATACAGTGTCTTATATAGGTATTAAAAAAATAGCTGCGCTTTATCAAACAGGAACGTAATGTGGTTAGAAAGGTGCAATGTGGAGGGCTTTACAAGACGCGGTGGGCCCAAGAAAAGATGGATGGAATGCGTGAAAGAGGATCTGACAATGAAGGTTGTGACAGGCGACA
The DNA here is from genome assembly GCA_963556515.1 of Nudaria mundana. Classification (NCBI taxonomy): domain Eukaryota; kingdom Metazoa; phylum Arthropoda; class Insecta; order Lepidoptera; family Erebidae; genus Nudaria; species Nudaria mundana. The sequence continues at coordinate 22,312,224 of OY748290.1, read as the reverse complement.
CCAAATAATTGGGATAAGGAAGATGATCACAGGCAATTATCGATTTTTAGAAGACAACCTAACATAGTAGCACTTAGCATGGTCAGATGCGGATAATGATTGATAGTGATTGCAAAGATTATATGTAGAACTTTTGGTTTAAATTATAGAGTGGTTTTGTTTATTTTATAGTTCCCGGTAATAACGGCAATAGGCTTGTCCGCTATTACATGGGACCGACAAAATTACTGGCAATGTGTGGGTGTGTAATGCGCCTCTGCCTACCCATTAGGGGATATAGGCGTGATGTATGTCTGTTTGAATAAAAATGGCAGCGCACGGAACAGTACTTAAATGATTTGTTACCATGCTTCGAAAATCTTCCTACGTAAAGTTTTTCTAGCAGTTAACGAGTTCCTCTTGTTATTTGAGAAGTCTAGTTAGTTATTCTAACATTAATTTTGAGATTTTTTTAAAAGCTCGTCCCCAAAAAGGTCAAATCTCAAATTAAACACGTTACAACTTCACACATTCACATAACATATCGTAAAATATGCATAATTTTCTAATAACAAATTCCAACCGAATGTTTGTATTTATGATTTTGAAACAACAGGCTCCGATTACATACGACACTTTGAAACATTGCCTTTACAAAGTAAGCATAACAAATGGAGTGTATTGTATCAAATGTTTGACAAACATATGCCAACAGGAACAGGTACGGCTTTAATTAAATGTGTACCCATAATTTCAGGATATCATAATCATAAATAAAACAAAGTCGCCTGTTCAGTACGTAAGCTTAGAACTTTAAAACTACGCAACGGATTTTCATGCGGTTTTCACCAATGGATAGAGTGGTTCTCGAGGAAGGTTTTTGCGTATAATTTGTCAAGCGGGCGAAGTCGCGGGCGCTAGTATAACATAAGATATCTAGGTAGTAAATATGTCTCCATAATGTTTCATGCATTAAAAGTGTTTTTATCTTTACACTGAATAGGTATTGGGTGTTAGTTTTCTGTAACTGAAGACTGATAATTTACGCAATTGAAATAAATTTAATCCTACAAGCTCTGACAAGACACCGCAAGTGCCACGAAACTGTAATACGGAAAATATCTTGTATTCGACTCATAATAAATTAAATTTTACCGTAATTAAAAAAAAAATCGAGCCAGACAGATGTGACTTAAATGTCCCCAAACATTGTACATAATAATATATGAATTACGTAATCGTCACTTCTTTTGTAATTCGTCCATTTGTCTGGAACGAAGTGACCGCACCACGAACGGGTTAAAATGTTTTCCGTGTTCACGTCACGCTAGCCACCTGGACGAAATATATTTAACATAAACTATTGCTGATTTTGTGGTAGGTAGCCGCGCTGGGGCCTTTCAAAAATGGTAATGGATCTATTGTTGGGTATATTTGTCGGTCAAGTGTTTGGGAACTTGTTTTGCAAATGATTTTGGGATTGAAACTGGAATAGCACGTTTCTTACAAACCTACAAACTAAACCAGCTAACGTTGTTTTGTCATAAAAATATTAAAAAGGGGGTACACATACATAAACAACACAATTAATGATCAAGCCTATATCCCCGAAGCAATACCGGCCACTATAGAAAATTCATATCAACTCTGTAATTCAAACCAAAATTCGAATAGCCAGGACAGACGTTTCATACCACTAAATATAAATAATAAGTACATAATCTAATACAAAAGTTAATCCTGGTTCTAGTCGGTTATAAAACTCATTAGTTAAGTTTCCTGGTTAGATAAACCAGGTTTTTATCAGAGATCAACCAAGCGTTGACGGCAGCCGCCACGCTCTTACCTCGCAGATTTATTACTGCATTAAATTGACTTAATTCCTCTCTTTATTGCGTATTCTGGTGAATAAAGGAACTACAGAGTAATGTCCTGTGACGTCAAATGCTTCTTTATTACATCACTGTACTTCTTGTCATCCATCAATGACTTCGGGGGATTGTGGCTTAAGAGTGAAGTACCTACTTACCATCTAAAAGTTTAACAAAAGTTTACATTAAAAAAAACACATTTTAATACCCAACTCTTAAAGATAATCTTTGATATTAGGTAACACTCTATCACAAAACTATTTTATTAATAAATAAAACGTTAAATTTTATTGTAATTACATAACGCCTAAAGGCTTAGCCGTGTCTGACGTTTTTCATTCTCAAATCAATTAAGTTAACCCTCCTAATACAGGGGTATAGTGCTATAATTACTGACCGTAACCATTGAAGGGGTCTAGACTACGGTATATTTGCTATTTATTTACGTCGCTATTCGATAGTTAAGTATAAGGTTCGGGAAATTTATGCCCCTGCGTTGGTCCACCATTCTCATATCCATTAGAGATTATATCTATTAAGTGAAATTCAATTTCTTATGATAACTCCCGCATACCGACATTTCAAGAATCTTGAAGGTTTCTAATATGGTGTCTTCATTGCAATGGATTCTCACACTTGGGGATAGTAGATTGCTAGGTAAACAGTGAGATAGAGCTGCATGTAGGTCAGGTTGAGACCACCTCAATTCTAGGAAATGGGTTGAATAATTGAACTCCTAGCCAAGCCGTCTTTATTTAGTCGGAAATATTAGTAATAAAGCTTAGAATGGTGCTCAGCGTGCAAGTCATCCTCACGTGTACGCGGTACAACTGTTGACAGATAGATGAGGCTTTGGCAAGACAACTGAAAGTGCACGGGAACGTCAATAGTCTGAAGTACCTAATCCCGCGGTAAGACCAGCAGTGACCGGCTAAATATGGATGTTTTGAACACCTTCGAAGTAAATAAGACAATTAAGGCTTTTAGTGGCAAAATAAACGTTGTTAAAATGGCCCACTCGTTATACCTTTATTAATAACATTCTTGCGAATTTTAGAAGTAAATACGAGTATATGTAGACGTTTGTACTGCCAAAATATGTCTATGAACTTCGAAATAGACGACCTCAATATTTGCGGTGATGGATTTGCGGTCAAGCAGAAACCTGTACAACACACGCAGTATCAAGATCTGAAGATTCTTCTTATGCTTATTTTGAATAATACTCCTCATTCCTCAGTGAGTGAAACAGTAAAAGGACACAGAAAATGAGCACTTAAAAGAATATTTTTCGTTTTATTTTATTCTGATGTGCACATAATATTCACTACCTACTCTAGAAAATGAGTCCATTTGTATCTTAATACACATTTCCCTGGAGAGGTAGGCAGGGGTTTTTAATATATCCACTTTACGCCAGTAACTTTGTTGGTCCCACGTAATAGGGGGCGAGTCTTGGCTTACCCTAGTCCTTATTACCTACTTAATAATAGATATTTATATTTACTTTTCCAGACTAGGTACTTAATTAGTGACCGTGATTGCTAAATAACCTATATCGCCCATGGGTTGTGGAGGTCAGATTGCAGTTGCTCCATGGAAAATATTGAAGTTCAGACACCTCGCAGTTAGACTATAACGCCGACCTTTACTGGGTTAGGAAAAGGCTTGGTAGATGATGATTGCTGAATAACCTAATAGTGTATCTGTATCTACTCGTACATACTGAGTAAAATTTTAGATAGATAGATAGAAAACTCTTTATTGTACACCAACATAATAGTAAACAAACAAAGTTAACAATTGATTATAGCAATTAATGCGGCCTTATCGCTTAAAGCGATCTCTTCCAGGCAACCTTTGGATGGACTGGATTGAGGTTACGCACATGTGGATGATGGTGCAATAACAAGAGTAAATTGAGTACAAGTATAGGTAGGTAGAAAATTATACATAATACGGTAAACAAAACATTCTATTGAGCGGTAGACGACAAATAATGATGAGCCAAATTTTAAAATAAAATTTAGAGTTAAATATAAGGAACCTGCGTCGTTGGGGTAGGGTTTTATCCCGCGTCAGTGAGTGAATCTGGTTGCGTGCTATGGGCAAAGGCCCCGCAGCACGCAACCAGCCTGCTTCTGTAAGAACGACGGGTGGCGATCCGTCCTCAGGCCCCGATCATGGAGGTCGATGGTCTTGGGCGTAGATGAGTCTGCGGCGCCCTCGCCGCTGACTACGGAACTCGGCGGGGAGGGTACGCTCCCTCTCCCTCTCGGCCGCCTCCTTCGCGAGCATAACTTGCTCGCAGAAGGACACGGCCGCGTTCCACCTACTCCTGCTGGAGACCATGGCTTGAAGCATGGTCTCCAGCGAGAGGGTATCCACGCCCAGACCCACTACGTGGTCCCGGCGTTGACTCGCCCACGCAGAGCACTCCACCAAAGTGTGGAGTGCGGTGTCGTCGTCGGTACATCGAGCCCTAGACCAAGACATCGAGGTTTGCTCTAGTATTAATGCGACTCACAGCATCAGTTCAAGAGCCAGATATCAGAGTTTAAGGAACTAACCACTATGACCAAGACGAAAATACGTTTTTTTTAAAATCAGATATTTTTTATAGATGGTCGTTTTCACTCGTTGAGCTAAACAAACGACAATAAATACCTATTAATTCTCACAGGTATAACGAAACGCAATGTATTTCAATATAAATCATATTCACAGCAAAGCGTTTGTTAGCTCTTACGCTTAATGTGTGTCGATTTTTTATGAAGTCTGAGTGAATACATCAAATGATCCCTTCGGGGTTGGTGTGAGTGCTGAGACATAGTAACACTCTCAATGTCGCTAAAATATGAGCGTGCTACTTGTAGATGTTGTGTTATATATGTTTGAGATGTTTTCAGAGATATAACGTGTCAAATACATTATACTCACGCCTATATCCGCGAGGTGATATACAGAGGTGCAGTACAAACCCTTTATTTGCCGGCAGTTTCCGTGTAATAGTTGTAAATAGGGTCAAGCCATTGGTGTTACCGGGTACGGTAGAATGGTGTGTGATGTTTGATGATTTCGTCTTAATTCAGCCTAAGATTTTATTTCTTGTATTTTCTTCAAAATATGAATTTTAATCAGTAAATTATCCAACCAAACAAATCTATTGATTCGAATTGAATCCGAACCACTTTGATTAATTAACCACATCTAAATGTATCTTATGTATGTGACTCTGGAACACCAAGTACCGTGATACAAAGGCTTTCGTAGAAACTGGATGGTATAGGTACACTAGTATACAGCATGAAAACATTTTTTACCGAATTAATTGTAGCGTCGTAAATCAAGTCATCCCCAAGAGATTGCATTCGAAAATATTTCAATTGTACATTTAGAGAATTTTCTAGAATCCAACAGAATCTGTTCATTAGTAAAGTGATTTTATTTTAGATTCTGCTCTCTTGCCTCTTGTTGAGCTCGTTTTAAAAATATCCACAATTAAGTATACTACCTACACAATGGACTCGCAATCTAGCATCCAACAGTAATTTATTGTAGTCCCCACAATTTAAAAATATATGTATTTAATAAATAATTAAGGAGGATATAAATTGTTTCGGTATTGCAATATTTTTTTGTATAGGTTAGAACATAACCTTCCTCGTAAGACACTATTCATTGGTGAAAACTGCATTAAATTTCGTTCGGTAAATTTTGAGTTTATCCTGAACAGAGTGTAACTTTGTTTATTTGTTTTGTAAGATATAGTAATTAAAACTTAAGTACTATGTTCACCACAATCGTAATTCTATCCTCAGGCAACAGTCGCTTTCAGTGAAATCTAAATCTGTTTATTCAATTAGGTTCTTGTAACACTTTTAAAAGTAAAACAATGGGGTAAGATGTTGATTTTTTTATATAATTGCACTAATTTCGCTAAATAGAAGACATTATAAACGTCGACACATGTTTCACCTACTCACGAGGCATTCTCAAGACTGTCTCAAAGAGAACAAAATTGAACATCTTACCACATTGTTTTATCATGGACTTTCGCCAGGTAACGCCTGATTCCATTCAACTTTTGAAAGTACTCGTATTTTGAAAACCAATAGGTAGAGCCTAAGAGAAAGCAGGTTCTTTCAAGCAATAAAACTCAATGAAACGAATATAAAGTAAATAAATCACTTAAATCTTAACCCGTTCTTATTGTACCTAATATTGTAGTAAAACCATTTATAAAATATTAACATGGCATTCTACTAAGCGTAGTAAAGTCACACTACATCTATTATAAAAAATATAGAAAGAAAACGGCGTGCCACTTTCGCAAAGTCAGGTGGTCCGGAGCAGCCATCATTAATTTCCATTCAGTGTCGAATAGCCGGAATATATCGTGGCTGAAATGGTACCAACCTACTGGGTGTAAGAATACACTTATCTTGAGTACGCCCTCGTTCTTTATTTTAAGTTGGCAATTGATTTTCTTTCACTAGAGAGCGTTTTCTTTTTAGGGTTCGGTACCCACATGCTTGAATGGGACCCTATGATTTCGCTGTCCAAGTGCATTTCATCGCAAGGCAACGGGTTTCATTTTTTTTTGCACAATTACAATATAGCTGCAAATTTTTATTAAATTCATTGGGCCATTTTGGACATAACCCATTATAAATGTGCCCCGTGACAGAAATAGGCTTGCCCCCTAATTACGTGGGATTAAAAATACTGGCAAATTGTGAGTGTGTAATGCACCTCTGCCTACCCTCTCGGGGTATGTGGGTGTGTGTCTAAGTGCTGGCGCAAGACAGACAGACAAATGATCCGTCTTGCACGAGGCGTGATAGATAGACAATTTTCACAAATGATGTACCCATTTCTGTCGACGCTATAACAATAAATACATTATTACGAGTATATAACAAAATAAAGTAAATATTTATTTTTTGGACGACGCCCAAATATTTCATAGATACGGTACGGAACCGTTCTTGAACGCATCCAACTCGCGCTTGGCTCGTTTTTTAAATAAGTAACTAACTTTTCGAGAAGTGTTTGCTGACCTACTACGTGGCGTTTCCACCGCATCACTTAAGTAGTCAGAAGACTCAAGTGCAACTGCTTTGAAATTGATTTCTTGTTAGTATCTGTAGTCGGGTAAAATGCCTTTCTGAAGGAAAAATTCCCTATAGTAGCTTGGCAATCTAATAAGTATGTTATTTAATACCTTCTAACTTAAGTCCCGTAAAAAATATCTAGCTTCGGTAAGAAAATTTATTGATGTAGATTATTGTAGAATGTATAATGGATGATGGGAAATTGTATTGCAAAATATGGTTTTATAAAACGTCAGTGTATAATATTTACTATCCAACACTAGCAGATGCCCGATGCTCCGCCCGCGTTGAATAGGTACGACGATAACTATTCTGTGCCATCCGATTGATGAAATAAAGTTTATCTGTGAAATATGCATGTAAGTCCGTTCCGTAATTTCTAAGGTTAGCGTATACGTACAGACAGACAGAGTAGGTATAGTAAGATAAATTACTTTTTTATGTTAAGATGTTGAATTTTTTATATGTATAATTGCACTAATTTCGCTAAATAGAAGACATTATAAACGTCGACATATGTTTCACCTACTCACGAGGCATTCTCAAGACTGTCTTAAAGAGAACAGCTTGAGAGAGCTTTGAGACAGTCTTGAGAATGCCTCGTGAGTAGGTGAAACATATGTCGACGTTTATAATGTCTTCTATTTAGCGAAATTAGTGCAATTATATAAAAAATTCAACATCTTACCCCATTGTTTTATCATAGACTTTGGCCAGGTAACGCCTGATTCTATTCAATACTTTTTTGTGTTTTATGCACTGTACATCTCGTTATGGGATTTTTTTAACCATGAGAGTCCTTCAAATTAATTTTAATTATGAGAAGCCTACCCACGTTTTAGTTTGTTGTGAATATTACACATTACACATTTGAGAGTTGAATCTCCAAATAACATTTATTTATTTCTACATATTTTCCTAACAAGAGTGTGGTATTTAGTAAAACAATATGATGAGTCGTCATCAGTTTTTCACTTTTACAATATTGGTGACTGTTTCTCTGTTCAATGTAAACACTGTAATCTATAAACTCATGCTTAGCTTTAAGTAGTATATTACTAACCACTGGACTAAGCAGGTTGTTCGAGTTCGATTTTTGTTGAGCGCGTGCCTGGTGGCTTTTTAGGTTACATCTGGCGCTCCGCAAAAATCGGGTTCCCAGATACTCACATACCGAACAACGTTTCTTGTCCTGGACCTGGAGCTAGTTAGGAATAACTAGTTCTTCTGTGCGGGACTATCAACTAATCAAGAATTACATTGACATTGGCGAAATCATCGATGGAGCATTTTGTCAAATTAATACGTGTTTAAAAAAGAAGAAGTAGATTGTCAAAATAAAATAAGTACGCAAGTAGGTAAATACCCGAACTTAGCTTCATACTTTTTGAAAAATCCTGCACCCTGATTATATTTAAACAAAAAAACGCAATTATATAGGTAGGTAACTTGAAGTGGGAACGTCTGAACGTCTGAAACTTTCTGAATCCGTCGTCCAAAGGGCGAAGGGTGTATACCTACATGTCATTAATCATTGCGAAGACAAGTTGTCAAGTCTTGTAAATGGATCTAATTTCTTCAACGTACGCTACATATATAGCTTATTCCTTTAAATGGAAGTTTTGAATTTTAGGTATCTATTTTACACCTAAAATTAGAAGTAGCCAAACGCTGTTTAATTTTACTCAAATAGAAAAAAAATAGAGTACCTATATATTATGTCAATTTAATCATTAATAATGATGAACTTAACAGTTTTGCGTATAAATAAATGCCCAGATTCAGAGATGATAAGTACGATAAGTGAACTTAGCATCTTAAATAAAAGGAAGGCAATGAAATATTACATTAATAAAAGTACATAATCGCACATACATTTTTGGTCCAGACTTTTGTCCACAAAATCAAGGGCAATAGTCTCACACCTTTGCTGCCATAATAAAATGCTAGCGAGGATTAGTTCTAACAGAATCAAGTACTTTTTTCTTTCACCGACATTTTCAAAATTTGTACCAAATATTTATGAAATGTGGATTTAATAAACGTAATATATATCAAGGTCTTCTTTTTATTTAAGATGCTAAGTTTCTTAGAAATAAATAATCCTTCCCATGAAGCCTTTTGATGGGTGGCGTTGGGTGGTGACATGTTGTTTTTTTACTGTTTGGTCAGTTCGATTCCCCGGTTGAATGGTGAATTTTCAAAAATCTAATAATGCAGTTACAACTGTTTTTAAAAATAAAATAAAGTCTGCTTTTAGTACTTTACAATATTCAATGTACTTTCCCTTCATGTAACATGGTCTTGGGACACACTGTACTCGTATTTAATATTTTTCTGTAATTTCTCTCGTTTAGTTAATACAAATTATTACTCTATTCCTAAGCTTATAGTTTCAAGTTAAATATTCTCAAAACTCACTCTAGTCTCATAAGATCCACCTTTGTGTCTCAGTTCCGAAACGATAACTGAGATTCGCAGCTTCCAACAATTATCTATAACCACCAAATGTAGCCACACAATGACCGGTATCCGTGCCGGCGTACATGTAATACGATCTCTAGTAGATAGAGATATCCTACAAATCTGTAGATTCACTCCAACCACTCGGACCTTACTATTATTCAACTGTACCTCTATGTATATACTACGAGTATATGCGAAGCCAACCCATTTTACTATTAGAGTTATCGGGATTCCATGTAACGTTATTTTGTTGGCCCTTCCCGCATAATAGGTAGGTATAGAACAAATCTATTGCCGTCACCTTCACTATCATAACAGAATATAAAAACAGTCTCGTTTCCTATGTATGCTTAGATCTTTAAAACTACCTACGCAACGGATTTTGATGCGGTTTTCACCAATAAATAGAGTGGTTATCGAGGAAGGTTTTTGTGTATATAATTTGTCAAGCGGGTGAAGTCGCGGGCGCTAGTATATTATAATAAAAATATAAAATCAATAAGTAACTATTCTGTTAACTGAACTTTAATTCTAACAGCCAAGACTGATGATATACCCACAACAACAGTCGAAGTTTTCCCTATCTATATATTTAATACGACAATTTGTATGTCTGTCCGTCTGTCGCGTTTTTCAATTATAATTAATAATACATTTGCATGAAATATTAAAATATCAATTTTTTTAATTTTTTTTTATTTGAGGCGATACATAGTTCGCTGGGACAACTAGTATACTTATAATACTCTATTGGGTATAGGTACTGTGATCTTGATCATCATAATCATAACATAGTATAAAACTAAGTCGTCTGTTCCGTATGTATGCTTAGATCCTTAGAACTATGCAACGGATTTTTATGCGTTTTTCACCAATGGATAGAGTGTTTCTTGAGGAAGGTTTTGTGTAAGTAAATAATTTGTCAAGCGGGCGAAGCCGCGGGCGTCCGCTAGTTTAAATAATAAAATTGCACGAGCCGTAAATATAACTAGTGGTTCTGTGAACCGTAGACTTCGGGAGCGGCTTTGTTTAGAAAATTTCTTCTTCAATTGTCTTTATTACTCTTTCATTTGTCATCCAATCCAAAAAATATCGCTCAAATGTTATTCATTGTAAGCAAGGAGTGTGTGTGTAAAGTTTCATGCAAATCGGTTGATAAATACGGCCTCAAACATGATCTGACAGAACCCGTAGATGGGTACAGACAGACGAAAGAAATTCTCCCCAGTCTGCAAGTTGAAACGGAACCTTCGGTCGCTTCGCTCCCTCAATCAATGATTAGGTCACACTACATCCTATGCCTTGTGTTTATTTATCCTAACAACTATACGAGACTATTGCGGTGCAACGTTTCAAACCCTTTCTAATGAGTGTAACATGAATAACCCCAATGAAATTAAACAGTTCAGTCATTCAACTCCTTAAGAAGGCACGATATTAACATTATTACTACTATGTTCACGAGCAACCAACAAAATGTTACGTCTTAAGGCTTGATTTAAACAAATTAAGCCCAAGGCGGTGAGTTTGGGGGCCTTTAGTGACAACGATACGATTCCATAATAATTTTATCGATTTTTTAACATAGGGGTAAGTGCTCATATACACTTTTAGAGTTTTCGAAACGAAAACACAACAACAGTAATGTCCGTCCGTCCGTCCTTGAACAACTTTCAACTCGAGAACTGTAAGAGCTAGAGACTCAGTGTAAACGCCAATCGACTCAGCATGATCAAAGACCTCTAAAATGAACTTGACCTTTGACCTCTGATCTCAAGGTCAAGGTCAAATCGAGAACGGTGATAGTTAGAGACTCGAGACCAGCTGCAATCAACTCAGCATGGTCAAATACCTCTAAAATGATTAAAACGCCAATCGACTTAGCATAGCCGAAATGCCCCCAAAATGAACATGACCTTTGACCTCTGATCCCAAGGTTAAGGTCAAAACGAGGTCAAAGCGAGAACGGTAGTAGTTAGTCAAGACCAGCTGCAATCAACTCAGCACGGTCAAAGACCTCTAAAATGATGTCTTCGAAAACTCTAAAATATATGGCAAATTTTTGCTATATTTTTAACTTGTTTATATTTGATTTTTTATACTACGATTATTTGACAAAATTATCGAGTATAAGTGTAGGCAATAGTATACCGTAGTTAGTTACAAGAAGTCTAAAACTATGTCAAAAGGTAAAAAAAAGTAAAAAAAATTATGTCGTAGAAAAAAAAAATTATTCTGTTTGATTTTGAACAAATACTTAATAAACAATGATTAAAATATACCACAGTATCAATCACATGAAGTATTTATGTATGTAAATTGTACGTAACTCTAACTGGTAAATGAGGCACATGAGGCTGATTGGCTTCGCGGCATTTGTACGAAATAACAGAGCTGCCTGATTTGACTGTTATCAAATTGCGGTCTGCGTTGACCTAATGTTAGCATTTCCCCACAAATTATAACACAGTTGCAATTCAACTTCAGTTTATTTGTTTTTTCCTATCGTATAACTAGTAATTTTTATAGTTCCTCACTTTCACAAATTTACTAATTATTAGTACACAAGAGTTTAGTTAACTTGTTTGATTACGTAGTCTGTGTTGATTAAATTATCTGGAATACGAGTGTAGCATATACCTGTTATTGATAAAAGATATAGTAATAGGTCAAATGTCAAGTCTCACATTCTAAAAATACACACATGTCAATAAAATACCTCTCCTGTGTCATTCGGTTACAAGTCGACGTCAACGACCCGATCTTTAGTCGGACACATAAAACATCCTTCAACCGAACCTCTTCATGAGAAATTAGCCAAGTTCCCGGGTGTTAAGGCAATTTCGTCGGTACTGGCTTGTTGCGTGCTATATTGATGTAGCCTTATTATCCACAGTAACCTTGCAAGGAGGTATTGCGTGGTTTCTAACGGTGATTTACCGCGTAACAACCTTATACGATGGTTTGTTTAACATTTTTCGTGAGAGGATTGAGCAGAAAATTTTGAGAGAGGGATGTAATGAGGGATCGGTGTGCCACTTGAAGATAACACGCTTTCATGGGTATTTATGTCATTAGGTACTTCACAAAATAAGGCTTTTGTAGCTCTCATTAATATTTGACCTGGTTTCAGTAGTATCATTATCATCGAAGTACCCAGTATTACATAGGTATACCAGGTCGAATGTACCTATAGGTAGTACGGGCTTTGTTTAAGCATTTTTTAAATCATGTTAAACGCGCGACAGTTTCACGAAAATATATGAATCTAATTATATATTATACAAACACACGTCGAAATTTAAATTAAGTACAACCTACTTCATTATAATTCGATAATTAATCCGTGATATTAAATATCAGTTTTTCGAGTTACATAGTTTATTGGAGCACTGTCGATCCAATTTATCATTTTAATGATATTTACTGGTGGAAAGATATCGAATTTAGGTACCTACCCATTGGTATTTACTTTTTTATTACTTTTTTACCTTCCTTACTTCTTTAATATTAGGCTCAAGGTGGTGTTTATCTTTTCTTCTAGAGTCTAGACCATGAAACGTTCAGGTAGAGTATACACCACACACTCCCAGGGGCCAGAGGTAATAGCAGGCGTATACGAAAGACATCCTAACCTGTAATGGCAAAGACACAAGTAAATAGACAGAAAGGTCTCCGAAATTACGCCAGGATTACGTACCAGTTGGAAGATGACTTGGAATATAATGCAAATTGTTGGGCAATTACAATGGCGATAACAATAGATTACTTTACTTTTATCCGTATTTTAGAAGAGTGGACGATTGTGGCACTGTGGAGTATAACTTTGTCAATACCGTTTTCTATTCTGTTAAAACCTAACGTATTATACGTTCAATGGTTAAAAAATGGGCGGTATAAACAAATATAATTTTGAGCACGTAGTCGTAAAAGTAAAAAACACGAATAGTCGAGTCAATGAAGCCGTAAAACAGGCAATCTTCGAAAGTCCTCAGAAACAGCTCCGATTTGGATCATTTTTGTTTTAAATTTTTTGTTTTTTTATATTATTTAAAATCAGAAATATTGCAGAGAGGGGAAATAATTATTTGTATTGTTTAAACAATATGTATATTATTTATACAAGGAAACAAGTTTTTAGCTTTCTAATGTTTTATGAACTCGAAAAAATAACACTAAACAAGTAATTTTGTGATGTTTTTTATTTTTTTCAAAAAGAATATTTAATTTTGATCATTTATTTGTATATTAACAGTCACAGTATCATGACATATGGCATACTACTGTGGGGTAACGCTGCCGATATTGAATGCATCTTTGTGTTGCAGAAGAGGGCTATCCGGACTATCTATGGAATGGGGTCTCGGGAGTCATTAAGAGATAAGTTTAAGCATATTAACATCCTTACAGTGTATTCACAGTATATTTATGAAATTTTATTGTATACCCACAAGAACAAAAGTAGATTTGTGAAAAATAGTGATAATCATAATCTAAACTTAAGAAATAAGGATAAACTGGCTGTTCCTAAATTTAGGCTTCATAAAGTGAGTAATTCTTTTGCGGGGAACTTTATTCGAATGTACAATACATTGCCAACCGAAATAGCAAATTTATCTGTCAATAAATTTAAAAAACTAATAAAAAGTAAATTGTGCCATAAAGCTTATTATAGTATTAATGATTTCTTAGATGACAAGGCGGCCTGGTTGTAACAACGTAACGAATTGCTCCTTTCTAAATAACTGTATTAGATTTAAGATGAAATATTTTGAAAAAAGCCGAGCTGAGTTTCTTGAGGGCTCTTCTCAGTCTCGTTGCATTTTGGAACCCTCGGTAGAGTCACACCAACTTCTGACGAATCTAAATAATTTTCTGAAAATTTCAAAGATAATAAACGTTATTTTATTTTATTTTATTTTTATCCATCATCTTCTTCAAGTGGTGGGTGATTATCGCAATCACTTCCACTGCATACAATGCAGGTGGGTGAGCAATGCAAACCACTTTTTCTGCTGAACCGCATCCTGTTTTGTAAATTTGTATAATTGTCAAAATTTTCATTGGTGCTGCGGGTTGTGTCATTGTGATTGGTTTCAAATAATTATCTATTTGCCAACCCCAATCTTCGGGAGGTATTGAAGCATTATCTTTCATTGTTGAACTTGCAGGTAAACTCTTTTAATATGTTGTTTTGCTGCATCCACTGTTGGAGGTAACGAGCTAAGTTGTACGCTCTTGTTTTTTTAAGCTAATGCTATAAGACGCTTGCATCGCAGTTCATTCAAGCTTTGGGCAGTTTTAGCACCATACATGGTGACAATACAATAAATACCTCCATTAAAAAGTATTTCTTCAGCTTGCTCTTCGACCATGAAAGTTTCAGCTACTGCACGTAATTTCTGATCACTATTAAAAATTGAACGGCAAACAGGCCGTGTACTACTACTTCGTGTACTCTTTTTTATTACATCCGATTCAAGATCCACCTAGGAAGTACACGGCCTGTTTGCCGTTCGTGGGTCCCGTCTCGTTGAGTATAGCTAAGATCATGAGGGAAAGTAGTATATTTGTTGCTTTTAGAACTCAGAACACCTTGAGGGAGCTATGTAATGGCAAGGATTCGGTGTCGGTCTCACGCAGATCAGGTGTTTATTTGTTGAGTTGTGATGAATGTGGTTTGAAGTATGTGGGACAGACTGGCAGGTCCTTCGATATTAGATATAAGGAACATAGAGCGGCGTCCCGCAATGGTTGTCCTGAGAAATCCCTCTTCGCGAAGCATCTTCTTGACACTGGTCATTCCTTGAACAATAGTAACACTTTTAAAGTTTTACGTTTATGTGAGAAAGGGTTCAAGTTAAGTGTTTGGGAAAGGCTAGAAATAGTTAGAAGAGATGCGGACACCTTACTCAACGAACAAATAGATTTTCACACATCTCCCTTACTTAATCTGTTTACGAACAGACAGACACATTAATTGTTGTTGGTTTGTGTGTGTCATTTGGGTTTTCTACGCAACTTATCAAAAGACAGTAATTAAATCAAACAGATAAGGTCAAGTATTGGTGAATACCTATTTTTGGAACTTAGTTAGCATGATCTGAGGTTTCTACCCACATTAGTTATTGTAAAGAATCCTACATCGCGATAATGAAATTTGCACGCGTTTACTTATAAGCAAACACGTTACAACCACGAATTTTGCTGTTCTCTCTGAGACAGTTTTGATAATGCCTCGTTTAGAGGTGAAACAATTGTCGACGTTTTGTTGTCTTTTTAATTCTGCGAAAAATTAATGCTATTATATAATTTTAAAAAGTTTTTTCTTAAAACATTTTACTTACCATTGTTTTTTCATATTATAATCATAATCTCTTTGCACTTCAAATCTGAAGAGTTTTGATAACAAGGTGGACGTTGGAAATTTTATATTTCCCACTTAACACCCAGATGGTCACAGGAGTCCCGGGAAAAAAAAAACTTTTCACGGTCCACCCAAGAGACCTGTGACTACTCAGCAGGTGAACTAGCGGTGAATAGATTCAGATGACTAACTAATATCACTAAAAGATGATACTTAACTATTGAAACCACGCAAACAATTATACGACATTTACAGGAAGGGGCGGGTAGACCCGTCCCAAACCGGACACCGCACCGACAACCAAATAAATTTAACATGCAAATTGTCATTCACAATATTCATAGCAAAAGAGAAAATGACAATTGGTTTCATTTCAAGTGCTATGAGTCGTTATCAGACGGACTATGTTCTGGTAGGAATAATCTAAGTGTCCAGAAACGGCAAAATTGAGAACCTTCCACAACAACGCAAAAATACACGTCAAAAATTGACACAACAACCGACTTCAAATTACCGAAATGGGACCAAATAGTTGTCGGAATGGGACCAAATTGAAACCCGTCCAAAGATACAACCAACATAAAGATAAACAATTTAAAAAAACAGTCGAATTAAGAACCTCTGAAGTCGGTTGAGAACGACATCAAATACCGACTTAAAGTATTTCAAAATTTTTGATTTTGCTTTTTATTTTAGCAACAACTTAACATGTAACACAGATCATATTAATCAATGGCAACATAATAAAATATGCGTCGCACAAAAACTGACATCCTGGGTGGATATGATTCATTTAGCTTGTAACACTGCCAGTAACAACTCAATTTGTATGTGCGTTTCCACAAACGTACCGAAATAGCATACAGAATGGTTCGTGAGTGGATCGGATGTGGGAAGTCGTTGTATTGCAATTTCGAGTTTTCGCTGAACAATATATTATGATATCCTGTTTATTTAAATTATTAACTACTGGCCAAATGTGAGTGTGTAAAGCACTTCTGTCTACTCCCTCAAAGATAAGGGTAATTGAAATACCTTAAAATTTGTAAGTACTTATTTATATTTGTTTGATGGAATCCTTATGTTTATTTTAAAATCTATTCTTTCTACTTGTCAATTTAAAGGTTGCCAGTAAGAAATCACTTTTATAGTGATAAGGCCGCCATTTGTATTTATTTGTACTTGGATATTTGATTATGTATGTTGTATTGGTGTACAATAAAGTTTTTTTCTTATTCTATTCTATTCCTCTGCTTCACGGCTTGCTGATTCTGAAACGAATCTATTACTTACTACGTTATGTAAAGCTTTAGTTGTTACTTTGACACGTCAAAAATTTACACGAAAACCGAATTCAAATTATCGAAATGGGACCAAATAATTGTCGGAATGGGACCAAATTGAAATAGGACCACTAGGAAAGTAAAAGATTTCAATAAAAAAAAAGTTCGCTCAGTGAGGTAACATATAAAACAAAAAACAGTCGAATTGCGAACTACCTCCTTTTTCGTAGTCAGTTAAAAATGAACCAAATCCAGATTGTTCTACTGATAATAAGGCACTTACTTACGCACATAACGTGACCATGATTAGATCGCCTAATCTATTATGCATGACCTAATCCATTATGAGCACTAAAATATTACTTTGTGCCTTAGACACGTAGTATTAAACAGAACACTGCGACACCTAGGCGTCATTATTATCCCTGCGATGGTCCCCAAGAACTTTCCTTTGGCGAACCAGATCTGCTATCTGGAGTTTTTGCTTTTACACGTAAGCAGAAGTGCATAACATGCCTACATTTTTGTCAGTAGCTTTGTTGGTCCCACAAGATGGGGGTAAAAAGCTATTGTCGTTGACGGGCACTATAAGAAAAATTTCTAAACATAATGTAATCCAATTCCGAACTTCTGCCAGGACTAACGTTATAATAACTATTTGCAGTCCGGTGTACTTTTAAGGTTTCAACTTTATATATCACTAGCGGACGCCCGCAGCTTATCTCGCTTGACAAATTTTATACACAAAATCCTCGGGAACCACTCTATCCATTAGTGAAAACCGCATTAAAATCCGTTGCGTAGTTGAGCGACACAACAAGCATTCATAGGGAACGGAAGCGGCTTTGTTTCATACTATGTTATGATCGTCCAATACTCATCTGTCTACTAAGAATTTGGCTTTCTGGATGCAGCCTCTTGATTAAAAATGAACTTAACATTTACCTACACTGTTGGACAAAAACACATATAATTTTCTACCAGTTTTACTTATTTGATTACCCTGACCGACCTCATCAGTCATCACTTCATCCGAAACTTTATTTTTCATCTATCGACAATAATAGAGAGTCATTTACACTGTCCTATATCGTGACAGTATTTCCAGTGCAACTTTACTAGAACTTGACGTACTCGAAGTACTCTATCTCATCTTGAATCTCGAAAAGTTTAAAGACCAAAGCTAAGTTTGTTCAACAATACCACAGGCAAGGAATAGATAAATTGGTAACATTCATCTTGTTCCCTCACTTTTTGCCGTTGGCAACAAATTTAAAGAGCCACGCCTTCAAAACCACGACATTTTAACACCCTATAATTCACACTAACCGTTATTTTGTAAAGAACAGCAATATTCACCAAATGGAGTATACAAACGCGATCTTGTATAAAACCTGACCATTTTGAAAAGCACTCACGGTGTAGGTTTAGCTAAACATGTCCAGTGACATCAAATTTTGCCGGGTAAAGTTAATTACTTAATTTTGGTCAAGAGGCATTTGCCTTTGATTTATTAGCATAATACAGTAATTAAGTACGCATGACATCGGGTCCGTTGATCTAGATAGCCATATGCAAATGTGTAAGGGTGATTTTAATGTTGTATTATCTTTCGAATTATTAGGTTTTTGTGTTAAAGTACTATTATTATTTGCTTGCTGATAATTTGCGAATTATTTGTAAGGATAAAGGAAATGATTTATTTATTAGGTATTTCTTAAATAACGTAACAATAAAGGACAAAATTTGACAAAAGAATATTTCTAATATATTGGACAAAACTTGTACTTTCCGATGGTTTTTGTCACGAAGCTGTTATTGTGACAAGGTTCCATACCACGTCATGGTGCGCGGCTTATACCTACTAAGTTATTTGAAAGCTTTATTATAACTGATAAGTATCTAAATAGAACTTAATCATTGGGTACAACCCATATTACCCATATTTATATTATAGTAGTCTTAACTTGAATGAAAGTTAAATATTGTCAGGATTTGAAGACTCGTTTAGATATCAGTTATAAAAAGCATTTGTCATGAGACAAATCCATTTAATTAAATTGAAGCTAATCGCTAATTCTCACGGTAGTCATTTCCTTAGGTGCACTGTTCGAATAAAACATATATCTAAATACAACGAAATTATCATCATCGAATCGAAGAACCAAAACCAATCAGCGAACGTATAAACTTTCTATTTCTCATATTCGACGCGGGCATTAAATCCTAGACTGCAGTTTGCACCGTAAAAGGTACCTACTTTTCTATATTCTGTGAATGTACTGCAGTAACACGACCACATCTCCACCTGTGGCTCAAACTGACAGTGAGCCTTTTATATAATTATAGGAATACTACAAAAGAAATTAAACTCAAAGTTCGAAGTACAAATCGAACGATTTAAAAAGTCTACTGATACCTACTACCATAATATTGTAACGACGAGACCCATGTTAAGGTCCTTTGTGATCGTATTACTAATATTAGTGGTAATGATAGCAATGACCGAACGATTACAATACAATGGTACGTGTCGACAATCGCTGGTTGATTGTATGAATAAGAAAGATCCAATTGTGTTTGGTGAGAGCGAAAACGGTGAAAGACTCTATACCTCAGATATATGAGTTTATCTCTGGTAATATAATAAAATGGGTCCCACCGAGATCTTTAGAGGTCTAAGCTAACCCCTCAAGTGGTTCAGCTGCCAATCAAAGGATACGTGTTTAGCAAATTATAAAAGTTTCAGATTAGCGGCAATAGACTCGTCCGAAAATTTAATGTGTGTTTAACCTTCCTCTTAGGAGCCTATTTAATTTGGCTAGCAAACTGGGACACCAGCTGATTTACTGACGAACACTTGTGAGGCCAGACGTAATAGACCCAGAGCTGGCAGACATATAAGGGAAGCTGTTTAAGTCGACGATCAGATAACCTCAAACACTTCCCCTAAAATGTTCAGCAGCTCTCGCTCTATCAATTATACGAAGTGGATTCCAGGATTTAAAGATGTTTTCAATGCAACCGGGAATTTCGTTAAGACGAAGAAAAACGTGATTTCTTTTCGACAAATGTTTGATTGCATGAAAAGGAAAGTTCCAAACTGTATAGGGTCAGAAGCCTGACGTTTTATACCGCAGTGAAATGACTTGTATAAGATTGGATGCTGGATTTGTGTTTGAAATACTCTTAGTATAAATATCTTATTTTTCAAGGTGTGGCGTTTTGGTATGTGTACTATTTTCGACCATATTTGAAAAAAAATATTTCAGACGTTCAAAAATACTTACATTCGATACAGATTTCACTTGAGTTATGATTTTATCTATACTCGTATAATCAAAAATTTCTGACTGATAATAAAATTGACTATTCTAAAGAGTTCAATCTGCAGTGTAAAACGAAGGCCTTAAACAGTCAGGATAAATAACTATATTGTTTCGCGATCCTGCTCGCGTCATTATGATAACTTACAATAACTATGTAAGTATGACGATAATACTTTTCCCATCATCCGATTATGATGAAGCGAAGCCTTAATCTTGCTAATCGTCGTTAGTCTAATCGTTCTAATTTTCACACAATTTCTACCGTTTTCTATACCTAGCAAATTGAAACTATTCACATACGTCTAGGCTCCGTATGATAATGGAAATATGTCATGTTTTGTCTCCTGAAATACCTAGAGTAGAAAGATACTACCATAATTCCCGTTACGGGTTCAAGTCAGTAGTTTGGTGACAGGGGATCGAAATTGCGTCTTTAAAACGTTAGCCCAGCCCCTAAACCAACAAAAGCTTCAAGCCAGTACCTACTAGAAGTAAATCTGTAAATGGGCAAAATCAATATGAGGAATAAATTGGCATTTGGAAAAGACACCAATACCGAATTGTAGCTCCAGTCTATAACTACAATAATAACACCAAATGGATACCAATATCTTATTATTATTTATTATTATTATTATATATATTATTATTATTGATCCACACACCGTCTGAATGTAATCAATCGTACAACATGTCAACCAACGACCTTAATTAAGGACAACCGTTAGCTAGATCACATCGGTGACTGAGTGTTTTATTTATGAATATTATTGGTAATATTATGTTGATGCTAAGAGACGAATTATGGGGGACGAAGAGGACTTGGTTCGCGGAGACATTGATAGAGAATTAATATCTCCAGGGCCCAAGAGACAGACGGAAGAGACTCTGTTTTGCAGGTGGAACGGTAATAGGGTCGCGCCCAGTTACGTGGGAGCCACATGGATTAGCAAAATGTGAGCGTAATGAGCGCGTCTGTCTATCCTTTTTTTAGACGTAATTTTGTGTGTGTGATGTTGTATGTGTGTGATTAAATAAGGTACATAGTCACAGTACACACCCATAGATTCTCCGAAGAAAAGTCCGCGTAATATTGTTTTCTCCTTCCCGATACCCGTGGAGACACATTTAAATAGTAGCCTCTATTAGTCGAGGATAATGTAACATATCAGTGAAAGATTTTAAAAATCGGTATATGGTTACGGAGCCAATTCAAACCAACAATTCAATCTAATCTTTATTGATGTACCTACAAACCAAATAATATTTTAACAGGTAGTTTTCTATTGTTCCCAGGATGTGCCTTCCCGTCCCGCTGGCATGGGCGGTGGTTCCAGTCGGGAGTGATCCAGCCCATCCTCATAGAAGGCGACCGGCTTTCCAACAAAGGGAGGTGTCTGTCGTCTGAAGGGGATAAGTTCCTTATAGTTGACGAGTAAGTAACCCCCCACCCCCTGACGATACGACTTTCAGAGGAAATCCCATGCGTCCATTTTAAAGTGACCATACCAAGTTCCACGGTAATTTATTACCTAAATAAAATATACATACTCCTAATCCATCAATTATATTCAGGAAATGGTCAATTAAAACCTGTTTAACTGCTCACACGTGATTGAATAACCTATCGCACTGTTGTTTCGATAAAACTTAAATACCAAAATCACCAGTTCAAAATTCAAAGATTAAACTTCAATTGTTATGTAGATTCTGACTTCGTTTCTGCAAAGTTTAACGTACCGTTTACTGTAACATCGAACGTGAACCTAAAGGATTAATCATGGATTAATACCCGAAAGTATTAAGTCAAACAAATTGTTTCCCCTCCCTTCAATCTGCAAAACATTTAATAAAACTTTAACGCGTACGTTATCGTATCTGTAATCCTGCCCGTTTCTCTTTGTCCTATCTTTTTGTTTCCGTTTCATTTCTTCCAGCATTAATTTAATCTCTCCATCTGTAAGTTGTATCGGCAAGGTTTAACGCGAGACACTTGATAAAGATGTACAATACACATGAATGTGGCATTGTACATTTTGTTACGTGTTTACATTAGTGTGTGTGAGAATGGTTGCTCGTGAATTTAGTTCTTAATTTTTTTTTGAATGATGTTGCTTCCCGAGTGTTTCGAGTTTCCAATTATTTTTTGGTCCCATTCCGGTATTTTGAAGTCGGTTTTTGTGTCAAGGGTTTGATGTGTTTTTAGTTGATAAAAATCTTCTCATTAAAAAGACGATCGCGGCAAAGTATCGGGCATGTTTACACTACAATTACCAAAAAAAAATTGGACCCAAAAATTGGTTTTCAGTGAGTAACAAGACATAGGAACATAAGGAAATATTGAGAAAAAGAAAAGAAAAATGAAAGGCTGGATATATTACATGCCGTGTGCTAAACAACATTAGGTATTTGACATTGGTTTTAAGTGACAGGGTGGTAATTACCAGGTTGAGCCAACCCATTCGTGCCTTGAAAAGCAGTTAATACTCGTACCACTTAATTTAATGAGGACTGAGGAGAATGACATATATTTTGGCACACATATATTATGCAAAATTCTGCTACTTTGTTACACGAACCTAGTTCAGTACCTACCAAGCTTGATATAAAATTCAAAGTAACTAGTACTAAGTCTTGTAAGACGGGAAACAAGTAACTTGTGCGATACGAAAGACACAATAAAATTGGCTGACAATGGTGAAATGTATTCTCCTATATTCTGTAGTTCTTCTGGTTCGAGACGGTGCCAATGTTCCCACTATATTGTCTCCAAGAAATGGTTTGTGTTTTAGAATACGTGACATATCACTAACTCGGGGGCAAAATAAAATGGGTAAATATTCTCCGATGCTTCTAGTAAACTATTCAAGTAGATTCGATCAATTTGTTGTTGAAATCTCCGCGGAGGTGTTGAATATTTCCAGTAGGTACACTGCGTCTCCGAATTATAAAATAAGTCAGTAATATAAATTATAATAGATTTGTAATTATTTTTTTCGGATGTTTTACGAGTAATGCACAAACTTTCTCTAGTACGACTAGTACGTTACTAAGGTTGTAATTTATCTGGAACGCATTGCTTGCGTTTATTGGTCAAAAGACAGTTCAATCACACGTAATATATATTGTTTTAAACAAGGTGAAACACTAGACCAAGCTTCAAGATTCTCGGTTATCATACTTTTGCATGTTTTCTGTTACTTGTTATTTTTTGTATCTCCTGACTAATTTATTTTATGTCAGGATTTAGTGGAAGAACGCCAATAATAATATTCGTTTATATTTTGGTAATGTTTTTTGATTATCCCAACGATGCCTTCCCCAATCCTCCAAAATTTCAAGATAGGTAGGTATGTCAGTCTATGAAGTTTGTGTTAGTCTAGTTCCACGTGGGGCGGGGCCCCAAGTGATTAGTGACTACGTCCTCGCCGTCCGCCCTGGACCCCAACTTGACCACGGTAACGCAGTGGCAAGTTGGGTGACCGAACGTCCGAACAACAGGAACGTGGCGGGGAGGAAGAAGATTGTGGCTTCACTGGTGGATGATGCCCAATCTTCCCTCAACAAGCTCCTCACGCGGAGCGTCGCCAAGGAGGAGGCGAGGCTCCGGAAGCAGGTGACGAGCCTGGAGGCGGAGCTCGCTGCTTCCAGGAAGCAGATGGATGACCTGTGGCGGGAGGTCGCTGACTTGACCAAGGTGGTCAAGGCGCCTCCCGGTCCCATGCTGCCGCCTCCTCCTCCGACGGCTGGACCATCGCCGAAGACGGCGCCACCGACGGCGCCCACCACGGCGCCCACCAAGGCGCCCACCAAGGCGCCAACCACGGCGTCCACCAAGGCGCCCACCACAGCGCCCACCATGGCGCCCACCACGGCGCCCAACACGGCGCCCGGATCGCCGCCACAGCCTGTGCCGACTATGGTACAGGTCCTGACGGCGATCGAGAGGCGCCTCGCGGTCCTGGAGGACCGGGCGTACCGCCCTCCGCTAGCACGTCCCGCGTTCTCATACGCGGCGGCTGTTGGCGGTTCTCCCGCTCCAGGACCAAGCGGCACACCCGCTGTCCGCCGCCCCGCTCCGCCCCAGTCCGCTCCAGCGTACCGGTTGCCGGCCGAGACCGCGGCCCAGGCGCGGAAGGCGAAGGGGTGCGGCAAGAAGAGCGGCACCCCTGCCGCCTCCTCTTCCTCTAACGCTCCCGCTGCTTCTTTACATCCCTCCGGACGGGAGGGATGGGAGGTAGTGGAGGCCAAGAAGAGGAAGACGAAGGCCGCCAGGAAAGCGGCCAAGAAAGTGGCCAAAACCGCCGCGGCGAAGGCGCCGAAGAGGCCCCGCGCTCCTCGCTCCACAGCCGTAGTCCTTACGGTGACGACGGAGGGTGTGGAGAGGGGTGTGGGGTACGCTGATGTCCTGAGGACCGTGAAGTCCTCAGTCAACCTCTCAGCCCTCGATATCCAGGGGGGTCTCCGGTGCAAGACGACACGCACCGGGGCTCGCCTCTTCGAGGTCTCCGGCGCCTCCAGCGGCCCTAAAGCTGACGCCCTAGCAGCGCAGCTTAGGGACGCGCTGGACGCAGTGGTCATGGGATGACAGTCGTCCAGTGCCCCGTCGCGGCAGCACTGAAAGTGACGGACGGACGAAGCCTCCTCGTAGGGGGGCTTCCTAAAGGCGCAGGTGCACCTCCTTCGTGCCCGGGAAACCAGATGTTTCCGGTGCATGGTGGTGGGGCATGTCGGAGTGCAGTGCACAGCGGAAGTCACCGTGGGCGATCGGTGCTTCCGCTGCAGCCGGCCCGGTCACAAGGCAAGTGCCTGTGATGCCCCGCCTCGCTGCTTTAGATGCGAGGCGGAGGGCAAAACTGCGGACCACCGGGTCGGCAGCACAACCTGCGCCGCCTCGAGGCCAAAGCCTCGTCCGTCCGCTGAGTACAGTGGGGGTGCCGCTACTGCACGGCCAGATGTTTCTCGGCGGGATGCTGATATGGACGTCCATTAATGTCTGACGCCCATATCCGCATCCTGCAAGTGAATTTGAACCGCTGCCGCGCTGCTCAGGATCTTCTGTACCAGAGCATCCGGTCCATAAACTTGGCCGTGGTCGCCGAGCCGTACTACGTCCACCCGGGAAGCCCGGTGGACGAGGACGGCTCGGCCTGTTTTATCTTCGGGGGGTCCGCCACAGACAACTCGCGCCTTGCTATCATTGCAAGGGGCCGCGGGTGTGTTGCGGCGGAATATGATGGGTTGGCAGTCGTGGCCACCTACACTGGACCTCTCACCGACACTGGACGAGACTCAGTTTGAGCTATGGCTCACTGAGCTCGACGTCGTCTTTGCTGCGTGCCGTCCTCGCCCTGTTCTGCTCCTGGGAGACTTCAACGCCTGGAGTGAGGTGTGGGGCTCCCGGGAAACCAGGGACAAGGGGCGGCTTCTTGAGGACTGGACCAGAACACGTGGTCTGGAGGACCTCAACCAGGGGAATGTCGCCACCTTCTGGCGGCAGGGGACCAGCTCGGTCGTATCGTTCGCGACCTCTGCCCTCGCCGCCCGTATTACTGGCTGGCACGTGGAGGAGGGTGAGGAGACGCACTCGGACCATCGGTACATCCGATTCGATGTCGTCCCCCCACCTGACCTCCCACAGCCGGTAGAAAATCCCCCGGATCCGCGTTGGGCACTTCACCATCTGGATCGGGAGGCTACTCCTGGAGGCATCCATCGTGCAGGCCTGGATTCCGGCACCGGACCGGCCTGCCGATGTGGATGCCGAGGCGGAGTGGTTCAGGAGAGCCATGTCGCAAATCTGTGATGCGGCGATGCCTAGGATTACACCCAGACCGGCAAGGAAGCAGGTGTACTGGTGGTCGCCGGAGATTGCACAGCTGCGCGCAGCATGCATCTCCGCCCGCCGCCAGTACACCAGGTTTCGCCGGAGGCATCGCCGCCCAGACGACGCGGCAACCCGAGAGGCGGAGCTTTATCAGGCTTACAGGGAGGCTAAAGGTAATCTCCAGGAGACAATAAAGCGGGCCAAGACGGCGGCCCGCGAGGAGCTCCTGGAGACCCTGCAGCAGAACTCATGGGGGCGCCCGTACCTACAGGTCAGGGAGAAACTCCGACCTAGGGCGCCCCCACTGACCCAGAGTCTCCAGCCGCAGCTGCTGGAGCGGGTCATGGGCTCCCTGTTTCCGACGAGCGCGGAGGAGCACGTCCCTCCGCGCATGGCTCCGTCTCTGCCCGACGCGGATAGCATCAGTGAAGACGACGTACCCGAAGTCAGGGTGGGGGAGCTAGGTGCGTCAGTACTCCGGCTTAAACGACGGAAAATCACTGCCCCCGGACCCGACGGCATTCCTGGCCGTGCATGGGTCCTGGCCCTCGAAGAACTCGGGCCTCGACTGATGGGGCTCTTTAGCGCATGCCTCGAAAGGGGCCAGTTTCCCAAGGTGTGGAGGATGGGGAAACTGGTCCTGATTCGTAAGGCGGGGCGGCCGGTGGACTCACCGTCCGGATACCGGCCGATCGTGTTGCTCGACGAGGTGTGTAAGCTCTTTGAGCGAATTATCGCGGAACGCCTCGTCGAGCATCTCTCGACGGTGGGGCCAGACCTGGCGGACAACCAGTACGGTTTCCGTCGGGGACGCTCCACCGTGAGCGCGATCATGCGCGTCAAGAGCCTGACGGAGGAAGCAGTCTCGCAGGGCAAGGTGGTGGTGGCGGTGTCTCTTGACATCGCCAACGCGTTCAACACCTTGCCATGGTGCTGCGTTAGGGAGGCGCTCGTGTATCACGAAACGCCTCTCTACCTCCGTCGGATTGTCGGGGCCTAGCTCTCGGAGAGGGCCATAGCTTTCCCCAGCTGGCTCGGGCCAGCTCGGCGAGATGTGTCGTGCGGTATTCCGCAGGGGTCGGTCCTGGGGCCGCTTCTGTGGAACATCGGCTACGACTGGGTGCTACGGGGTGCGTTGCCTGAGGGCGTCGGCGTAACGTGCTACGCCGACGATACCCTCGTCACGGCGCGGGGTGCAACGTACCAGGAGGCAGCACTCAAGGTCACGACGGGTGTTTCTCAAGTCGTGGGTCGGATACGGCGGCTGGGACTGGAGGTGGCCTTGCACAAGTCCGAGGTTCTGTGTTTTCACAGACCTCGGAACGGTCCACCTGAAGGTTCCAGCATAAATGTGGGAGGCGTTAGCATCGGCATCAAGTCCTCGATGAAGTATCTAGGGATCGTACTTGATAGCCGATGGAACTTCAAACTACATTTCCGAAGTTTGGTCCCCAAGGTGACACAGGCATCGGTCGCGCTTTCGCGACTGATGCCCAACCTAAAGGGACCCAACGCTTCCTGCAGGAGACTGTACCTGGGGATCGTGCGGAGTATGGCCCTATACGGGGCTCCCGTATGGGCGGCGCGGTTGACGGCCAACAACTCAACGCTCCTTAACAGACCGTTGAGGACCTTGGCCGTCAAAACAATAACGGGCTACCGTACGATCTCTGGAGAGGCTGCATGTCTCCTAGCCGGAACCCCTCCATGGGACCTGGAAGCGAGAGCACTTGCGTCATTGTTCCAATGGCGCTGGAGTGGGACCACAGGCCTGCGTCTCGAGAAATCGATGACCGGCGGTCCCAACTCCGACAGGATCTCATGGAGTCATGGAGGGTGCGACTTGAGCAACCCAAGTGGGGTGCCACCATCATCGCGGCGGTGAGACCGATCATGGACGATTGGCTGCAGAGGCAGCATGGTGACCTCACGTATCGTGCGACGCAGATCTTTACCGGGCATGGATGCTTCGGTAGCTATCTGTTTCGCATCCGTCGTGAGGTCACACCCCGGTGTCAACACTGCAAGGTTTCCGACGACGACACCGCACTCCACACGTTGGTGGAGTGCTCAGCGTGGGCGAGTCAGCGCCGGGACCTCGTAGTGGGTTTGGGCGTGGATACCCTCTCGCTGGAGACCATGCTTCAAGCCATGGTCTCCAGCGGGAGTAGATGGAACGCGGCCGTGTCTTTTTGCGAGCAAGTCGTGCTCGCAAAGGAAGCGGCTGAGAGGGAGAGGGAGCGTACCCTCCCCGCCGAGTTCCGTAGTCAGCGGCGAGGGCGCCGTAGACTCATCTACGCCCAAGACCATCGCCCTCCATGATCGGGGCCTGAGGACGGCGGGATTGCTACCCGTCGTCCTTACAGAAGCAGGCTAGAAGGGTTGCGTGCTGCGGGGCCTCTGCCCCATAGCACGCAACCAGATTCACTCACTGACGAGGGATAAAACCCTACCCCAACGACGCGGGATTCTCATCCCGACCCAACCCCCGCAGAGACCACAGAGGTGGTCAAAGTCCGCCGGGCGCCACTGGAAATACGTACTGCTTGGAACCAGAGACGCCCGGCAACGGACGTTAGAGCGGCCGCGGCCTTGGTCGCGGAACTAAAAAAAAAAAAAAAAAATTCTAGTTCCACGTAAATAACGATTCCCTCTTCTGTGTACGGACCTATATTTCTAAGAGATACTAATGACAATATCACTGAATGTTAAATATATATCGTTCTTTCAGAAAAGGCTGTTACCGTTGTGTGGTAATGCACGAGAAACATAAAAACGTACTACAATATAAAGAAAGTAAGTACTAATGCTCACATTGTCACAGTACACTCTCCTTCCATTCAAACACCTTAGTGTAACATGTCAGTTATATCATTTTTAGGGAGGTAGATATGGCATAGATAATATCAGAAGTGGTACAAAAATGCCAAACAATAAGTATTTTTTACTTCTCCTTGTACTATCAGTAACCCCCTATAGGTCTAATTTTTGGCCACTATCTTCATAGGAAAAGGGCCCACTAAGGGGCTCCCAGCCAACCTCTAATGCAAGTGGTGCATCTGTCGATCAATAGAAAACTCCAGCCTCGTGACGCGGGCCCAAAAAGTTACTAGCTACCCCATACATTATAATGTTGCCTACACCTTCGGGGAACAGGCACGATTGTAATGTATGGTATCAGCGCTGTAATTGGTAGTAGTAGGTTAATATCAAAACGCTTTAAGATATTTTGTATTAGTTCCAAAATAAGTAAATATAATACGTGAACAGTATTAGGTTCAGTGAGTTCGTAAACAAGCATTATACCAAATTCTGAGACGACCATCTGTCCCTCTGCATGCATATTCATTGTGCCGTTCACTGGGTAGGCAGCTAATAAATTACAAGGCGGCAAATATATTTACGCTTTGATACTGGCCTCACAGATTCTTACGATATTTCTTAGATAATAGTTTCTATGGAATATAAAGGAGGAGGTATAAAGTGTAGAGCAAGGATCAAAAGAAGATGATTGAGAATAGATTTTTGCACTTTCAGCATAGATGGACTAAACTCATGGATGCTTTGTTTCATCAAAATCAGTAAGGACAATAATCTACAAACGACTCTGAAAGAGTCGTGGGTAATACTGATCAAACTGCAACATTTACTACAAATATCAAACCAAATGCGAGGTAGGTAGGTACTATAAATTATGATGGATTTTTCCAGCATTTTGTCACAGAAGAGATGCTCTACCGCACTTGTGTTCGCTGATCACTGGTGACGCATTACTATACTCGATGTTCAGAGAAAATGCTGATCCCGTAGACTGCCCTTTGAAAGGGCCTTTCTCATTTACATATAATAGGTAAGTATATAATCTATATAGAATATAAGAATTAGTAGGTGACCCGGCAAAAAAGTAGAGGTTACACACCCAATTTTTCCAACTTAGGTGACATTTCATCCGCAAAAAATCTCATCCGCGTATGAAATGTCCTCCTCCTCAAATTGTTACAGTAGTTTTGTCGGACCCCGTAATTCATAAGTACTGTTTACTCTACCATAATCTATAATAAAAATAATAATTCATCGGAACCTAAATTACAACAGCCAAGGACTTATGTGTATCTGCAGACTGCAGTCTGACACTCGGGCACTCTTCGATCATGCAAGCGTTTTAAATACTGGGTACCCAACGAAAAGTGCTATCCATAACGATCCGTAACTAAATAGGGATCGTTAATCTTCAATGATTGATCAGCAGTTTTAATTACACAGCATTACAGAACGTCCTGTCAGGGTGTCACCTTCACATGTCCTCATTAGCTACAGTTGCGTTGGTACAGTAGGAACGGTCTGTCGTGTGTCTTGTCACATTAACTTGGACGAAGTTAAATGAGATAACGTTTTAATTTGACATATTACATATAGAAATCAATCAGTACTTTACCTAAGAAATGGGTAGGTAACCTGTTTCAATTCTTTTATAAGTCACCTCTACCCACTCTTTCGGGATATAGGTCTGACGTGTAAAGTTTTCTCATGTACGTTTCCCACAAGTACCTTATTCATGAGGTGAAAAGTAAATGTTATCGTCCTCCAGGATGTCAGCTTACAATAGTCCACAATACAACCCAAACAGTTTTGTTAGAGCGAGCGTGACCAAACAAAAATATCCAAAATTAATCCTTTTTCAAATGACAATGCTATTTAGTTGTACCTTTCATTTCAGAGGGCATGGGGACTGTAAGAGTCCTGTTTCATCTATCGAGAGCTGTACAGAAGATTCGAGACTACTCCTCAACTATCAGGCGTGTCCCGATGTCTACGGGTCTGAAAGTACTGGTAAGTTCCTGCCTTTACATACTTACATGCATATAATAAGGCCTGTTTCCTGAAGAGTCGACAAGAGGCAATTCGCTCACCTTTCGCCAGTAAATTTGCTTGGTGGTGAATCTATTACAAGTAACCGGACTATTTATTAACACGGAGCTTGCTCAATCATCAAGAATATATGCGACACGATAGCGGGCGCATCAATTAACCTATCAACTTGATAATTGGCATAAAGATATTACATAAACCTGTGGTTTGCTGTATAGTTTTTGGTGTATGTGGCTCTTATAGTTTTTGAGTTATTAAGCGCATTAAAGAAACATGCCTTTGACAGTGCTTTAGCTTAGGTTAGGTAATGTTAGGTTAAGATTCCGCCAGCTCCGTCTTTATTATTTCGATGTAACCGCCCGCGTTCCAGCGAACCGCCCTTTTTTCTTTTTTTTCTTTTTTAATTCCCAGGCCCAAGGCCGCGGCCGCTCTAACGTCCGTTGCCGGGCGTCTCTGGTTACTGGCAGAGGGTATGTCCAGTGGCGCCCGGCGGACTTTGACCACCTCTGTGAGCGAACCGCCCTAGTATTTGCCAAAGCCTTAGCCGGTAATATTTAGATGCACTACTTCTAGCTGAGATTGGCTTGGGCGTCTAAGAACTTGGTGAGACCTGAGACCACCATGCGCCCACTAATTCCGGCTACTAATACCTACACAAATGATACTTCATACTCACGTCTACAACGTAAGCCTTTGACTTGGCAACGACAGCAACTTTGGAAGGCGACAAAGATTCGATTGAAAATTATATCTATGTTATAACAATTTCTATGACAGAAGGAACCGTCATAATTTGACACAAAGAAATACTAAATAATACTAGAATAAAATACTTAACAAAAAAAATCAGCATACGATTCACTTCCATTCAGAACAAGTAACCAAATAGCACAGTTAATAACGTAACTCATAAAACAACAGCTGTATATTGTTCATTTGGATCGGGCACAAGTCAAAACGGACATTCCTAAATTTGTTGCGTCACAGAATTTTCACGAGATTGTATTTACAAAAAGCTAAAAGAGTAATCATACCAACGAATCATGTAACTCTGAATTCTTATTCGTATTTTAATTGAAGGTCGAGACGATACTGAAGTCAAAGAGTAAAAAGATAATGTACTTTTATTACTAGAGAAAAGGGACTTAAAAGACGTTGCTTTGATCATACACTAACATATAAAAAGACAGATAATACTAATACAAAAAAAAAACAATAACAATTTGTATGTTTGAACCGTCAGTCGTTGGACATCAGTTACAAATGGATCAGGCAGAGTCCCAGCTGTAGATATTGTGATGTTGAAGTACAATTTTGAAATAAACAACATGTTATGAGTATTGAAAAATTTTTTTTTAATTGATTACGATGGTTGCCATGATATTATACTAGCCTATGTTGCTTTTCAATAAATAATTCATTCATTAATTGGGGGGTCCAAGCCAACTCTACTTTCGAGTAGTCGGTAGTTATTGCGGTGGAGGCGAAAAATAGAATTGCTAAAACTGAAATATGAAACTAAGTGTCAAAAAACTATTTGTATCTCTGAAACATCTTAAAGTCATTCTATTTTAAAACGATTTCAGTACAAAACTAATATAAATATAGAACCAAACAGTAGTATAAAGAAAAATAGTAAAAAAAGAAAAAAAGAGGACGCCAAACTGAGAATGTTGTTCAAAATAAAATGTGAGAAAAGTTGAGAAATGTTTAGAAAAAATGACAGCTTCGCTTAAAAAGGAATAGGTATTCGTGCATTTCTCATAATAGTGGCTCCCCTTTTAATTTAGGCCGCCCGCCGGCTGTATCTATATAAAACTTTGCTTGTGTTGTCGTCTGTCACGATTGTCTCCGTCAACATGCTAGGACTATTATTGGAAGCAAATCTGAAAGTTCAGTACACGACGCTGTGGACTGTAACTTCGTTTTGGAATCAATACTTAACTGAAATTAGTTAACTCGTATTTACGTTCCTTGGTTTTCATGATTTTTTCTTTTTTGTTACGATTTGTACAAAACTCTTTTTAAATTATAATAATAATTAAATATATATATTAATAATTTAATATTTAAATTGATTGATTTCCTACTTAGCTATTGAACTTACCTTTAAATTTGTTAGAAATACAATGCGTTGGATGGACTAGTTTTCTCATACTCAATTGTAATAGGAACACTACTGGAAGATATCAATAATTTTTTTTGCAATTTTAAAACATGTGTTCATTTTAAACTTACGCGTTTTATTATCTTTACCTATTCACACAAACATGGCATAACTATGTACATATTATATACCATTTACTGCCTGAAGTTTCGACCAGCTTACACCGTCTGTGGTCACAGGCTGACACAGGTATCTATGTAATTAGGTATTCATATTTATGCTATCTTCGTGTTTATTCCCCTTAAAAAGTAAAATGGTGAGTTCGATTTTTGCTTAGCGCGTGGCTGGTGGCTTTTTAGGTTACCTCTGGCACTCCGCAAAAATCGGGTTCTCAGACACTCACATACCGAACAACGTTTCTTGTCCTGCACCTGGAGCTAGTTACGAATAACTAGTTCTTCTGTGCGGGACTATCAACTTATCAATAGAAGTAAAATGTGTCAATTAAGTGGGATAAATACATCTGTGTACTAATTCTCATCATAATCTACTCTACCATTTACTCGTGATTAACAAATATCTTTTCCACGTTCTAAATTTAAGGCACCGCATTATACTTATCCAACTTAAGCATAATCTTGTGTCATATTCAAGGCCTTATGATTTATATTATTACAATATATTACTTACTTATCTCACTATCATCTGTCTCGTGTCACAACGAATGAAATATGTAGGTACGACGCTCTGTAATATTCAGTACATTCGTATTTATCTTTGTAGTGCAAAGTTGGTATAACTTTAATGATTCTCTAGAAATATTTATTTCTTTACACTTCTTTCTTGACATTTCGTTGTTCTTAGTTGCATTTTTATTTGCGTCCATAAACCATCTGACTTTGCAAGGTTCATTAGTTGTTTGTTTGACGTAACTTTTTTTGCTCTCTATTTTTTATCATAACTTATAGTAAACGGACACCTTTTTTTGAGAAAATTGAACACCGTTTACGGTTTTAAGGTAAGTAGGGTCCGTAGATTTAAAAAAAAACCCTCCTTTTTTTGTAAAAGGGGGTTTTACGGTGGGAAATTATTTCCCATTATGCGGTATGGCAAACTAAAATATGATTAAGTGGGAAATCTTTTCCCACTGTCCGGAACCGCTCTCATTTTTTGACATTACATTTTTACTATATAATAAAATTGAAAAAAAAAAGGAAAAGTTCAGAAACATATAAAAGACGTTGTTCAATTAGGTTATCGTCAAGCTGATTCAGGTAACTAACGGAATGAATGCTGTTGACATAGCAATAGAAATCAGACAAGTCGTCCAAATTTTCTACCACCTCTTCTAATATTTTCTCGCTTTGTTCTTTCGATTTCCTTCCTCTGTCCATATTAATTAAATAGCTGAAAGTAAATAATAGTAAGTTCGTAAGTATGTAGTCTAAGCAGCGTAAAAAAATATTTAATAAAAGTTCCTAAAACTTGTAAGTGACTCAGTTAGTCATAATAATCAAGCGTAATAATCAAGTAGTAACATCAACACAGTCACAACTCTCGAGAAAGCTCCTTAACCGACTTACTGACTGACAACTTTAGGTACCTACTTATATAGTGCAACAGACAAATTATTTTATGTATATATAGATTTTTTTTTTATGCGGTAACAAATAATGGGAAATTATTTCCCACTTAATTTAACCTCAATAAACCAACAAATATCAATGCTACAAGGGCACAAACCGCAAAAAGCATTCAGAAAACAAGTCTAGTTTACATAAATATAGTATTTATGCACTTACCAGATTTTCTTTTTCGTCATAGATGGCAAAACTCTTGAGAACCGGTTTTTTCACCACTTTTTTACAAAATGTAGTTTTGACAATGACATACGTTGACAGTTCGCGCCTTCGTCCAAAATGTTGACATTTAAAAGATTAAGGAGTTCGATTTTTGCTGAGCGCGTGGCAGGTGGCTTTTTAGGTTACCTCTTGCGCTCCGCAAAAATCGGGTTCCAGACTCTCATACCGAACAACATTTCTTGTCCTGCACCTGGAGCTAGTTAGGAATAACTAGTTCTTCTGTGCGGGACTATCTAACTAATAATCAAGCATTACCTTGACATTGGCGAAATTATCGATAAATATCGATGGAACCACGTTTTTAAAGAAAGAAGAAGAAGAAAAGATTTAAAAACTATTAAGGAATATTTTATTTCTAAGGTTGGTACTGATTAGAGTACCAATAAAAAATTAAAACGGAAATTGTACGGAAGTACCAAGTGGGAAATAATTTCCCAATATTTGAATAAGGGAACATTTCGTGATCTCGGTGACAGTTAACTGAGAAAAACCGGCCAAGTGCGAGGCGGACTCGCGCACAAAGGGTTCTGTACCAAAACAGCAAAAAAAAAAAATATCCTTGTGAAATGGGAGCCCCCTTAAATATTTATTATATTCTGTTTTTTTAGTATTTGTTGTGGCAACATACGAGTAAATACATCATTTGTGGAAATTTCAACTTTCTAACTACCACATAGAGATACAGCCCAAGACAGACGGACGGACTGACGTGCGGACAGCGAAGTCTCAGTAATAGGGCTTTCGTTTTATCCTTTGAGTACGGAACCCTAAAAAAGGACGAAGTAACTTTAAAGAAGATTTGTGTTTACAATATTTTTTTCACACGTGCATAAACTATTTTTATTAACTAATAGTTCATTTTTGATTTTTCAGTGGAAGAGTTAGAGTGTCTAGCAACATGGAAGGAGGGTAGCCTTCGCTTTCTGGTGGGGAAACTGCACCACAACCACGCAACCAGCAACGAAGATAGGTATAGGTGCTTCGTCTATGAAAAAACTAATGGTAATTTTGTTTTTATTTCAAACTAAAAAAAGGCTTAAAGGCGGTTGTCATCGGCCGGAATCGAACCTGCTACCTTTCCCTAACAAGGCGGATGCTGTCATAGTAGCTTAGTGGTACAGCATTCCTCTTGTTGGAGAAAGGTTGCAGGTTTGATTGCAGTTGAAAACATTCGTTTTGACTTATAATAGGTATTTTTATCTAAATATTTAAAAATAGTAAAAGCAAACTCATTGCTTTTAAAATACAGGAATATAAGAAAGGCTTGTATGTATAGGTACTACGAATAAATACACATACCTACATAGAAAATATCAAACTTATATAAGTACCTACTTACCTATGAAAGCGTTTTTTTAGGAGTAGATATCAGCACCAATTTAATAATTACTATGACACTACAGACACGGTATTTTTTGTTGTAAAAACAGTTGGATCCGAATATTAATTAGTTTGTAACATACATTCTTTAAATTACAGCTACAGGTGCATTAAAAGAGACTCCCGTTCCTCCTGGAGGAATAGAGTACCGAGTGGCACAGTCAGGAGACGCCACCTGCAATGGTTTGTTCAGCGCTACAGAGGGATCCAGAACTATGGCCTTGAAACGAGGTTAGTATTATTCGTTGATTAGTAATAGACTTTTGTATCTGTTGGAAGTAAGAATAACGTTCTCATCCAAATCTTGAAAGCTCACCCACCTCCACCTCATGGCTTGTTCCAACCTCTCTCTCGGTTATACAAGCTGAATCCCATCGAAAGATGCAGACCCCTATTTGCTAATGGCTCTTTCAGGGAATGCACATTACTCTCTACAAATTATTTATCTTTTTGTGCTTGTCCCTATGGTCGATCTTGGAAGCCCAATTCAGCCAAATCAAAATGGTGGTGTACCTGCAACGAACGAGGCTCTAACAAATAAAGTTACCGAAAAGCGGCAATGAGCTCACCTTCTATTATGTGGACCATACCAACTAACTACGTTACTAGCGAAAAGATGGTGCATATTATGTCTTTGCCATCTTCGGGGAAACAGATCATCATTCACCGAGCCTTTTCCCAACGCAGTTGGGGTAGGCTTTCCAGTCTAACTGCGATTCGGCTGAACTTCGATATTTTCCGTGAAGCGACTGCCATCTGACCTCCACAACCCATGGGCGATTTCGAAGTTCTGTAGTTAGACCGGTCGGATTTTTGATTAAGGGCTCCAACTACCCCTAACGACTGACATATATGTTCGTATGACAACCGGGACCGACGCGACGGCTTTACGTGCTCTCCGAGGCGCGGAGGGGTCAGTGTCTTAAGAAATGGTCACCCATCCTAAGACCGGCCTGACTAGATGTTGCTTAACCTTTGCAATGTGTTAATATTGTCGGTTACTACTAGACCACGAGCCACGAGGGAAACAGATGTGATCATAATAATGTATGTCATGTAACTACTTTGATAGACCAATACGGTTCACTTGATGGCCTACATAAGTGATTATTTAGTACAGTTGTGAGCACCTCCGCCTTGAAGACCTAGATGTCAAACGCGAATTCCGCAGGACGTTTTCCAAGCCATCCTACAGCTACTTCGGTACATCAACTAGCGGGTAGTTATGCTGATATCGTTGTGATCGCGTGTTAGTGTGCAAGTTGAGGTTTACTAGCTACGTTCGCTTGCATGCTATAAGTAGCTGACTTGATGTCGCTGTTGAAAACATGTCAAGGAAAAAGCTATTACGTAGACTTGTAAGGTTTAATACTGCTGTGACTAACTGATCTAGGGGTGTTACCTATTGACACTGGCTACTTTTGAAATATGGCATGAGGGTAGGAAAGAGAAGTCCGACGTTTTTATATTCCGTATGATAGGAAACGAGAGGAGTCTCAATTCAACCATGACTGTATTGCCTCTAATTTTACCATTTTGAGTCAGTTCATACATAAAATGTTTTCCACTTTCAGTGTCAGTTCGCTTCAACTGTCAGTTTCCATCATGGATGACGTTCTCCCACACGTGGCATACGCTCGACTTCTCGAGTAACTACACATTCTATCAGAAGAACGCCACCTTGCGGATTACCAACCAAACTGGTGCTGATATCAAAGTGTATTGCGTCAATGTGAAGGCCAGTTCGCCAACTGGCAACTCTGTCGCTTTGGTTGCTCATTGGCAACATCATTGGTGAGTAAACGAGAAACTTAAATATAAGACTATAGTACCTACCAGTTGTGTGAGTATCAAGAGTAATGACTTGACAGTCAACTACTAACTACCCGCATAACTGAACTGCTGCAGAACCTTCTCTTATTTCATATGCGTCATAGTTCGACATACATTTAGACACTTTGGCTTTTTATTTTCGCGAGTAACCAGTGACAATGTTGTCCACAGTTTTGAAGAAGTTTCCTTCCATAGCAATAGCATATTCTAATTATTAAGAGCCATTTCACGTTTTCGCACGAATTTCTAATATTTTGAGCTCCTAAATTACCATAGTCTGTAATAACTAGAAGTTATTGAATATGCGCAAAAAATGGGCCAAGCTTTCGTGTTGACGTTTAATGTAACACATTTACTAAAAATAACTTATTTGATCTATAGTAATCAATTTCCCACAAGCATTTTATTGAAAAACGGGCGCAGAGTTGATTTCAGAGTCGTATTTCAATCAAAAATACTTATAAATCGAGTTTAAAAAAATACATAAAGCATTGGATATATATTTTAATCGTCATTTAATGTAACAGATGATTGAATTGTAGGACAATTATTTAGTCAAAAAATAAACCATTCGGCCAATTTTTGGGTTAACATCGCTATTTGATCGTGATTTTTGGTTTAAATACACAGTAATTACAAAAATAAAATTATTCCAAAATAAACTACGTTCATTAGAGAACCGATTTCTGCAGTAATATAGGAAATTCTTGCATATACTTTGTCAAAATATTGATATAACTTCAATCGAAATTACAATAAATTACGATACACAAGTGGGCACCGTACTAAGGCGGCGCATTTAGTGAAATGGCTCTTAAGTAGATGCAAGATGGTGCAAGTTATCAGTAAGTTCCCATGGTTCCCAGCGTGTCCCGCTACGTGTGTGTGGTGCTGTACCGGCGCGACACCTACATCGTGGAGCTGCAGCGCGGTACGCCCACCTCGCGCCCCGACGAGGCTTGCTCCCCGCATCATTTCAAACCGGTCAACGCGCCCTACGTCACTTTAGTGGGTAAGTAAATTGTATAACAATGACATCTAGTGGGATTTAAGCGAACTTTTATGAAACATGTCCACTCAACGAGTATGTTATATGTCGGTATAGGTTTTGAAGATGTCTGGGGACGGTACAAGGCATAGCGAAATATGTAGGTAAGCCTTCCTGTCTACCTTCTCAGGAAGAATGACATGGCTGTATAATTAATTATCTGTAAAAGCTATTGCATAAAATGATCTGAGTTTGAGCCAGGGGTGAGCTGACCTACATTTTGGATTAGGTGCTTACTTACGTTTATTCATTTTATTTTCCAGCGAGCAATCCTGAATCAAAAGAGTGCCCTTACTTCGGCAAATACGATATTCAAAACAGGCGGAAAAGAGAATCCAGATATAAAGTTCATAGGAGTAAGAGAGAGAAAGCGAATACGCTACATAATCGTAGAGTTAACGGTAGTAGGCTGTTTAGTTTTAGTGTAAGCAACGTGTCCAGTACTCCCATGTTGAGGAGTCGGAGGGAGTCGCAGCCGGAGACCTCCTGTGCGGGGAACAACTACAATAGATTAGAAGTTGGTTGTAATTCTGTCAAGAATATGGAGTTCTATTCCACTTGTGAGAATAGAGAAGTAATGACTGGTGAGTGAGATATTATATTATCGATATGTTTTTCACGGTAAAGAGTTGGCTTACATATTTTTCGAATTATAAGTCGCTTAAATAAATTACCTGAGGTGGGATTTGAGTCAGCGTCAGTACTCCTTTAAAGGAAATGTTGACCAACTAAGGCTAACTAAGCTATCAAGTCCACAATCGAAAACAATAAAGATAATTTTTTTTTCTGTCTTATGGCGCCATCTATCGGAGCCATCTCCAAATCTTTTGTTAGAATCATACAATGTTGACCATGTTGCAACTTATTCTACTAGAAGACTGTCGGTCTACTTAGTCTTACAGTATACTGACTATCATATCGATAATAAAGCTGGTCACCACGGACCACCGCCGATGGTCTCAATAAAACTGGAATTTCAATGTGGTTCAGATTTTGCAGACGGCTTCGATGGTGTTATCGTTAGCACAGCCGAGAGTATCGGACTCGGCTCCCGCTCATGATAAACTGTGTACCTATGATCTACAAATGTTTGTAATAAGCAAATAGTTGCTTAATTTGAGACTAGATGGCGTTGTTTTTTTTTTTTTTATCTTTGAAATTTTTAGAAAATTATTTACAAAAAAAAACATAGCATCACGCCTTTTTCCCCGAAGGGGTAGGCAGAGGTGTGCAAACACCCACATCTCGCCAGCTATGTTAGGTCCCATGTAATAGGGGGCGAGCCTATTGCCATTTACCGGGCACAAGTTCCAGACTCTGGGATAATTATCTGGGTAAAATTCTAAAGAGAATTATACATTATCCACCAGACCCGGGAATCGAACCCGAGACCTCGAGCGTGGCAGTCCGTACACAGTACGATTGTGCCACCGAGGTAGTTAAGAAAATTATTTAGATTCGTCTAAAGTTGGTGTGACTACCGAGGGTTCCAAAATGCAACGAGACTGAGAAGAGCCCTCAAGAAACTCAGTTGTGTGTAAATAGTGGTAACATTTGTAGCATACACGTGTCACGGCGGGTGGTACGAGAACGGCACGTCGTTCGTGGTGACGACGCCGCTGACGCGCGACAGCACGGCGGCGCGACGCTACTGCTTCGTGACGCGCGGGGAGCGCCGCGCCACCCTCGCCCTGCGCCGCTCCGCCGCCAACTGCGAGCGCGCGCCCGGCCCGCTGCTACTGCACGCCGTCTCCGCAGGTGGGTACATGCGGCCATGTTGGTGACGTCATCGTGACGTACAATACAATACGGTTTTGTTAACGATCGATGACGTCACGAAGCGGTTATTGTGACAAGGTTCTATCCCACTCACATCGTGCGCAGCTTAAACGTCGTGATCGTATTTTTATCAGATTCAAAATCGCGAGTACCTATCCTAATGACAGATTCCGGAATCGACCAATAGGATTCTCGTGACTTACGGACGCGTCTTATACGTTGGCATAGAAAAACGAGAACATCAAAAATGAAATTTCAGAACAATAACTAACTACCTTGAAGCACAAGACCTTGAGTTTGATGTAAATAGTTATACTTGGCAAGCTACATGCCCATTCCACTCCACTGGAAGTAGGTCATCGGGAACAGGAACTTATCGTGCCGGGAAGTAACTATATACTCGTACCTAATACGAGTCGACGCATGGAGCATCCTGTACTGTAGGATATTTCTTTAAGATTAAAAATCCACCCAGTTCTCATAGTACAAGTTTGACTTATGTAGTTTGAAATTAGATGGCTCTGTGTATTACCTATCTACATAATTATATTTCCTTTGCTTGATCGAGAACATCATTTAGCTGTCATGCCAGCCACGTGGCGCATAGCTAGGGCGGTTCGCTGGAACGCGGGCGGTTACATCGAAATAATAAAGACAGAGCTGGCGGAATCTTAATTGACCGAGCCAGCGAAGCGTCTCAGTTTTAACTCTATGACTGGCCGATTTGACATTGTTGATATGTGTCAGTTCCGGTCTACAGGCCGCATTTTGTCGAAGGGATTTTTCGATTGGGGGGAAAATGGGGGGAAATACGAATATAACGCGAGGTCTACTGTTCACAGAACCACTAGTTTTAGCACTGTCAAAGGCATGTTTCTTTAATGCTTAATAACTCAAAAACTAAAAGAGCCACATACACCAAAAACTATAGAGCAAACCACAGGCTTATGTTATATATTCACGCCAAATTTCAAGTTGATAGGTTAAGAGATGCGCCCGCTATCGTGTCGCATACATTCTTGATTGAGCCCATCGTTGTGAAGACTCCGCAAGCTCCGTCTTACTATGGTCTTAACCATGCGAAGCGAGCGCCATCCCAAGTCTGATCTTAACAAAATTTGACATTTTGACACTAAAGCCTACTTACCTACCTTTTTCTTTTCCAGGTGAATGTCAAGATCAAGCAAATAATCAACCAGATCTTCGAATATCAAAGCACATTATATTATTATGTATCACCGTCATATATTATTTAATGCCAAGATGATTTAAAATGCACTAATCAATAAGTCATTTCGGACCCCCCTCACTCCTCCTTGTACATTATACATTTATAAACAAGTTTAGAAAGTTCAATAAATACTTAACTAGTTTCAGTTTGCGCGGGATTTTAAGTCTATGGTTGTAAGCTTACTATCCAAAAAAAAAAACATTTTGCTTAATTATCTATGGTTACATCATAAATAGTGATGAACTAAATTATTTTAGTCCATGTAATATTCCTAGACATGAGTTCAAAGTTCCACGATATTCTGCAACCATAGCGATAATCCTTAATTTAGGTATTGTTGCAATACCTTTTATATCTCACTGAAATATATAATTATCTGAAAAAATATTGTTGTAATATAATACTTATGTAGGTATTTCAGTTATTTAAATTTCAATTACTTTAAAAATAATTTTAGCGTGAGACAAGAAGACATTTATGTATAAATCCAAATATTTTTTTATTATTTAGAAATTTATCATATACCGTACCAACTATTTATAATATGTAGGCATAGACGCACTGTAGTTATGAAGGATACCCGATTTGGACCATATCTAATTCATCACTGTTTGGTGTTGTAAATAGGCTAAAAGAAAAGTTAAGAAAATATCGCCAATATAGAAAACTAAAGGTAAATTCGTATAGCAATCGTATTACGATTTGTCCGATTGGAGTCAACCCTTTTCATGGTTTGTTTACATTTAGTTAAGTACCTAAAGAAGATGAGCATACCTCCGAAGAGGCCACAGACCGCTGGGCGCCACTGGAAATACCTTCTGGTGTGTACCAGAGACGCCCGCAGCTATGGACATGCAAGCAACCGAGGTCACGTGGAATTAAAAAAAAAATTATCATACCGGAAATTCACATAAGGTCCATGGGAATCCTTCAATGATTAATGCACGTTAGTCTTTGGCTTAAACAAAAGGTGTGTATACCTATGCTTATTAATTAAGTTGCAATTCACCTATTGTGAGAATTGTGTAGGAATATGCCCTGCGCATTTAATAAATGGTTAATAGGTTGATGAGAATGGTTGTGAAATAATCTCGTTACATTTTATGTCTTATAATTCTTAATAAATACAACTACTTACTTATTACTGTTAAAGAATGCTTTTAAATAAAAGTTTTTCACTAAAACTAAGAACAATA
The DNA here is from genome assembly GCA_963556515.1 of Nudaria mundana. Lineage (NCBI taxonomy): Eukaryota > Metazoa > Arthropoda > Insecta > Lepidoptera > Erebidae > Nudaria > Nudaria mundana. The sequence goes on along the minus strand of OY748290.1, from coordinate 22,268,680 downwards.
TTGTGTTTTGTATTAAATTAAGGTACGGTTCAGTTTGAAAACTTTTATCAGTAATAAGTAATCTAGTTCAAGTGATGACATCTTAAAATGGATTGTATAGTGAAACCTTATTTAGCTGTACCTATATTATGTATATTAGCAATAATAAATATTATTATGAATCACCCCTTATATATATAGTCCATTGAAATAATTAACCAATGATATCGCAGAAAAGTCAGTCACGTGACAAAATTAGCTTTTTTTTTCAATTTCTCGCGATATCATTGGTTGAGTAATTATGTCGATCGACTGAAGCCGACGCTAGCTGTAGTAGGTCTGCAGTTACACTCTTTTTTACTTTTATCTTGAAAATATTCACTGGAGTTTTTTTTTTCATTCAGCATCTTGTATTACCAGAAGCAGTCTGAACGACGCTTAAATCTTAGTTAACCCAATGAGTTTTGATAGTTTTAGCTATTTTATAGCTATTATTTTCGATATTCTAATAAAATACAGGTGAGGTTAAATTATGATGTATTAATAATTTAAAATGAAAGAAATACAAATTAGTTCACTTACTATACAATGAAACTTCGAATTATGTACAAAATCATTGTAAAATTTTATTAAGTAGTTAGAATAATTTTAATGTAAGTATATTGTATTTAATTGAAGTTATTCTTATTTCCCATTTTGTATATTTTGGTGTATGTAAATATACCTATAGTTTTTTTAAAGGCCCCATTGAGTTTGTGTCTATTGGACAATATTAATGAAATGCTTCTATTATGGTAGTATTTTTAAGATGACTGGCAACACTTTTTGGTTGTCAATCAAGTCAAGTTTGTATTTCAGTCGTATACGGCGACAGCGTATACGACGATCGCGTTGGTCTATGGTATTTCAATAGTCAACACAAAACTCAACATCCTATTTACAGTACCCGGCAATAAATATTGCACATCGACCTTTGGAAAGAGACAATCGGCTAATTATTCATTATTTGAGTATTTCATTATCTCTGCACACTACCTAGGTGATGTTTTGTCAGTCATAATGTGAACATGTTTTTTATTTTATGCCAACACTTATAGAAAAATTGGTGTATTTTATATAAAGAATAAAAAGAATTATTAAAAGAAGCAAATCATAATTGTTTTTACAGCTCCTAATAGATACCGGACTGTTTGTATTTCGTGCGAAAGAGATAACGCTCTACGATGCCCAAATTAGCCGATTGTCTCTTTCCAAAGGTCGATGTGCAATATTTATCGCCGGGTACTGTAGCTATGAGAGGGAGCATTTTATTATAATCACAAATAAAATTGTTATATGTTTAGGTACTTAGTAATTTATTGCATCCTTTCTTTTATTATTCACAATTAGACTGCCCACATTAATTTATTCTTAAAATTAACGTGTCTTATTCAACCTTTCTACAAATAATAGAAAACGTAAATCTCTTAGTAAAACCTAATCTATTTAGTCAGAAGTGTTATGATACCTTTCAAGAATTAATGCTCAAAGTCTTCTAGATTAGCAAATTATTTTGTAAATGTATGGGGTCTAAATGATTGTTACAATGCACCATATAATGGTTGCTCCACTATCTTTGTACTATTGTATTTGTTACAATATTATTCTCGAGAAAGCAATGTTTTCTCACGATAAGCAATACTACTTTAGGTAAGATTAGATAAGACTAATATTAGATAAGTAAAAAACGAATACTCATTTTGAGATCAATGTAAAATTTAATTAAGTATTAGGTAATAAAATCGCAACAGCAATAATATATTTGTATTTATAGCTATTGAGCGTTAAATTTTTAATAGTTAGTAGACAGTTGTGAATAATGAAGCTAGCGTTGTTGTTTTATTAAGTGATGACAGAGAGATTATTTCTTTGTGGAAGCTGACTCGTAAGAAAATCGTTATACAAGGAATTTTATATCGATTTTCTACGAAATAATCATCGTGACATTTCCATAGTGTGATATAGGTAACTACATTGAAATGAATTAAGTATATAGTGGTCAGCATGGATTAAAATAAACAGCGAAATCATAATTTACATGGTTTTTATTTCGAACCCCCTTAGATTCCCTACAGTACGCGCCATGAGAACAAAATCAACCCTCAGCATCATGTTTTACCACCAGGTAGGTAATGAAAAAAAAGTGTTCTTATATCTGTGGTAATACGAATTAGTTAGTGTCAATAGATTCTATAAAACCATAGAATAATCGATGGCATGACAAGTGTGATTATTTGAAAAAGTGAACCTTCGTCATCAATAAATCAATCGATATCATAAATTATATTTTATACCCACACCTCAGTAAATAATAAATACCTATAGTCTGGCAAAATTTTGAAAAGGAATGAAGTGCCAACCCCACAGAAAGTCTAGTGTGGCAATATTCGCGGCTGTCACTTTATAAAAACAGTTTTGGTACTTAAAATCAGCCATCCGTCAATCAGCTTAAAACTGATTTCAAACATTGATAGTTCGAAACCATCATTCTTTGAAACGATTAAAAATATGTATCTTACGGAACAGTAATTTCCAAACATCACTATTATACGATTTCACTATGGTTTCTTTTTATTCACTCGATAATTAGAATTTCTTGCATCAACAGACCAAAGACATAAGTACGAGTACAATGAAAGTCCAACAATATCTAGTGTAATGGTAGCAGAGAAACAGGTTTTATTGACGGTTCCTTTAAAAATAAATAAATAATAACGTTTCAAGTAATTATTGTAGGTATACTGTAGAAAGAACCAGAGGTATAACAAAAAAACCCGTTGGAATATATACAAAAAAATATTCAAAGTATCAAGAGTATTGAGTAGTTTAATTGGGGTTATAAAAATAGGGATACCATACCCTTATTTTTAAAATCTACCTGCCAATGCTATAAATATTAGGCAAGTATTTAAAAACAGGAAAGAAAAGTTTTCAATGAAAAAGTATCGATACCACGGAACAAATTAAGGACGTGGTACATCTTTAAAAAGATTATGATACAGATACACATGCGACTAAATAACCACCATTTGGTAGCCAAAGATCAACACGTAAGCAACGCAGGTCTGAAATGCGGTTGCTTTGTGTAGCATGGACCAACTTAGAGTAGGTAGGTACTTTATGTTCGTGGTAGCATGCTACATGATCCAAACAATGCTTATTTTATTACTTAATAATACTTTTTAATCATACAGTGTGTCACGACCGTGTGGTGTGACCCTCCTCATCTCTCCTCATACAGTCTGAACTGAACCTAAAATTTTTGTAAATGACAACGTCCTTAGTCACATAAAAAAAGATTGCATAATTATTATAACACTCGTAGCTTTATTATGTTTGGTGCTAATGGTTCTTTCTAGTACCTAATAGAAAAACTAAACTAATTCGTATATATAAGTTTTCTACTACTATTGAAAATAAAATAGTTAAGACGGAGCGTAGCGGAATCTTCTCTAAGATGGGCCCAATCGAAAATGTATGCAAAACGATACTGGTCGCAATTTTCAACCTATCGACTTGAAATTTGGCTGCAGATAGAACACATTAACGTGCTTTGCTATATAGTTTTTGGTATATGTGGCTTTTATAGTTTTTGAGTTATGAATTACGTTCTCCGTCTTATTTATTTCGACGTAACCGCCCGCGTTCCGGCGAATACCTAGCAACTATAAATGGTCAAGCAACACAGATTCTGAGTAGTTAACTCACTGCAATCCACTCTAACAGAATTTATTCTTTATTTATGCAACACGTTTTTAGAACACGACAAAGCCTGCTGAACGCCACATAACTTCGTGAACGCAGCCAAGTAAAAGTCAAACTGACAGTGCTGCCAACCTTACTAATGAAATCTCGTAGACATTTGTCAACATTCTGATAAGTCATGTCATGTGTTGGTGTTGCTTGGCTTGCTTGCTTTCAGCTTACTTTACTTTGCTTGTACGCGCGTCGTCAGTCAATGGGACTGTTTATGTGTAGAAACATCTATCATATAACACACAAACCATAACAACAATACCGGGCGTTATTAATAAACCGAAACAAACCAAATACAGTGCCTACAACTCGAGGATTTTGGAAATATGTGAAAGTGACAGTAGCGCTATCGACATAGTTTTGTGTGAATAAAATGTTATTTCGCATATTTTCGAGTACCGTCAGTAAGTGAACTACAGCATTAGTAAGAAAATGCTGCACGTGTGGTACCGTACGTCTGTGGTGGAGGACACTTGATCGAAAACACTATGTTGGAAACGGGACAAGCGTACTAAATTATAGCACGATCAGCTATAATGCAACAAGAGTGTACGCAGGAGGGTGGCAGGAGTAGGTACGAGCGGCGGAAGCCAAGCAAGGTGCTGAAGATAGCGGAGAGCTTCACTAACCTGGATGAAACGGCCAAATCTGGTCGATACGTGAGGGGTCCACACTCGAAGGTAGGCCGGAGATACCGGGATGGCGACAACGGGAGCCGGACTAAGCGTGCCGTGTGTTGTGATGATGATTGTGATAAGGAGTCAGGTGTTAGTGAGGATAGTGAAAGACTTGGTGACCGCAGGGTGACAGGCTCGTCCTGTACTGCCCTCAGGACAGCTGTGGCAGCTTTGTACCCATTTGACGACTTCATATTGGAGAAAATTGGTTCTGGATTTTTCTCTGAAGTTTTCAAAGTAAGTGCTTTTTAATTTTTTTCTTATAAAATTTGAATATTTATTCACACATCAATTTTACAAAAAAATACTTTAGCGTGAAAATAACTACCTAATATTATATGTGGCCAAAATGATTGAAATCATAATTAGTATTCATTCTATTCAGGAAGCTAAAATGTTGCATTAATTAAATCTGAAATACTTTCAACAATCTCTTTAAACTGAATATTTTAATATCATTGTTAGGCACTGTGTGATAGAGATAACTCGATTATTATGATAAAAAATTACTTGAAATTGTCGGAATGGTATCAAATAGTTGTGGGAATGAAACCACATGGGCAGCACCAACTTTTAATTAAAAAAATAATTTTCAAAACAAACATAAAAAAAAAACTTAAAGTCAAATTGAGAAGCTCCTGCTTTATTTTAAATTTGGTTTTAAACAGTTTACAAGCAACTTCACGCATGACTCTTATCACATGAATTATAAAATAAAAAGCCTACTTACTCAATCACCAACAATTAAACTTTTAAAATTAACCAAAGTGGTGAAAATTATATTATAACTATAATTATGATATTATACTGAAATTATTTATAGAGTACATATTCATTTACAATAAGAATAACAATTTGCATAATAACGTACAAAAATATTTATGTAACAACAAAATGTTGTTTAAAAAATTTTCAACGTTATTGCTTACTGGAAAGGTTCCCAGAGTGCTGGCTGTGTTACCACGTTGGATGGTGATACTTATTCTTTGGGCCAGATAATAGCCACCCTTCCAGTACTGCTGCAGTTTTTTTTGTTATATCTAAGTAGGTAATTCTCTAAGTCAAATTCCAAACTTCTAATGCCACTAGATCATATTTAGAATCCATTCCTATCATGACTAACTGAGTGACGATTGAAATCTAACACTAAATAACTGTGATTTATCCTGTCAGTCTAGCCGTCTTTTAGAATTGCAGAGGTGATATTGGACTAATGCCAAAATTTTAATGACCATTCACAATATTAATTATAGTCCTTACACAATTATAATCTCGATGCAACAATGCAGTATGTTGCAGGATACAAATATTTCCGTGTCCATCTATTAAGACATTAAGTATGAAGGTATAATACATCCAAACAGCCCTTCGTAATTTATGGTGTAGTTTAAGGATTTTAATAGGATCGTAACTTAAATGATATTTATGGCTTAGTACGTAGGTATTTGGCAAGCTCTTAAATTCTTGTATGATTCTAATTAGAATGTAGGTACTTACTGTACTCTAGCAACTAAATCTAATTTTATATTACGCTTGTAGCATTCTAAACATTTTAGAGACTTGTGCATTTAAGTAATATTTGTTTGAGAACTTGGACATTTTTAGATATAATACAAAAGCGGTCAGCCTCAGCTTTGTCTGTGTCAAAAAAAGTATTATAGCCTAAAACCTTCCTCGAGAACCTCTATCCATTGATGATGTTTTAAAATATGTAGTGATGAGTTAGTTTAATATTGAAATACTTTTAAACCTATAGTTTTAGAATGAGAATAGAAAAAGTAAAAACAAAGTTTTTTTTTTTTAGGAATTATTGTTATTCAGTATAGCCTATTTTCTAAATCCTTAAGTAGCCTATTACCTGACATTGATTTGATTTGATAAACTCCTCCTATATATATCCAGGTTACGTATCATACAATTTTCGAACATCGATATTAAATTCGTTTTAGAACCTCCACTTGTTCTGTATGTGGTAATTGGGCCTCTTCTCTATTACCTCTACTACTAGGAGTCAAGCCTAATGCCGTAATCAAGTATCCTTCTCAAAAACTAATAATGAAGATGAGGTAACAAGAAGAGGGAACCTTACTTGGAGCAAATACTGGTCACTAAAAGAAGTTCTCAAAGGAAATTACAACCTCACCTTTAAAAAAACAGTGTTTGATACCTGTCTCCTGCTTTGTCTGTCATATGGTTCACAAACATGGACATACACCAATGCTGTGAAACAAAAAATTACCACCACACAACGAGCAATGGAAAGGAGCATGATGAGAGTAACCAAAAGAGATCGGAATAGACACAACCAAATAAGGGAGAAGACTTAAGTTGTGGATGCTCTCATATACAGTCTTAAGCAGAAATGGAAGTGTGCTGGTCATGTAGCTAGATTATCAGACCAAAGATGGACAAAAAGAACGACAACATGGTGAGGGCCAGCCGGCGAAGGAGAATTGCCAGACCCCAAAAGAGATGACAACAAAATAAAAGTAGGAGGAGAACAACAGCCAAAAATAGGGATTTGTGGCATTCTTTGGAGGAGGCCTTTACGCAAAGAGGGATTTATAGAAGAAACTAATAATAACTAATATAGCATGTAAGAAAAAAAAAAGAGAACTACACTCATCTCTATATACAAAAATGAATCCCTATTTCCCTTGGTCGACATCACGCGTGAACGGCTGGACCGATATGGCCATAGTCTTAAAATATTCGTGGAGGTTCAGGGAAGTTTCATAAGCAAAATTTCAGGCGGTACGAAGTTCGCCGGGACCACTAGTCTTCAATAAAAAAAGTATGTAGGTATAATTTAAAACTAAAAAAAATAATGGAAATAAAGGCTAAATTAAATAAAAAAATAAATAGAAAATCAAATTAATATTGATACCTACAAATAAATGAAAAAAATTGTCTTGTCGGTCTGTCTGTAAACCGGTTTTAACAAGACTTAGCAGACTTGGCAGAACTTGCCTCCTTTTTATCTCTGGCATAATATGAGTGAGAATCCTGTGAGAATTGGGTAGATGATCATATCACCTTCTTTTTATTAAATGTCAAAGGCTTGTAGAAAATTGTATGAAATAGAAGCTCACTTTTATTTACTGTAAAATCAGTAACTACCTATTAGTATTTTAATTCAATTCAATTGAATAATAAAAGTTTTATTTTATTTTTGGAATTCTTTATTCAACATATGACTAAAATAAATAAACTAAAATAAATAACTTAATACACTTGTATTAAGTTATTTATTTCAGTTGTAGGCATCTTCCCTATTAAAAACAAGAAAACTATTCCACACAGGAGTAGCCATAAGTATCAGCTAGTCAAGTAATCAGTGCTATATTATGTTGCTTTCTGTTCAGAAATAAATATTATGTTCATTGTAATCGCTATGTAGTATGTAGTCCGAGACGCCCAGGTCTTTAAATGGCTGTGCCATAGCGGCCGGCACGTCAGATTTTGTTGCCTTTAATCAGCATTTTGTCGAAAGGCAATGGGTTTCAATTTTTTTTCAAAATTAAAATATAGCTGCTACATACTTTTTATTAAATTAATTCGGCTATTTTGGACATAAACCATTATATGTGTACACTGTGGTGGCAATAGGCTTGCCCCTTATTACGTGGGACTAAAAATACTGGCAAATTGCGGGTGGGTAATGCCCTTACAGGGATATAGGCATGATGTGTGTTTGTCTGTCAGTTATATTCAGTTGAATCTTTAAAATACAATATCACATTATGGCAAATACCCCTGTCTGATCTGGTCTGCAAGTACACATATTATTCCATTGTTTGAACAAGTGGTATCTACATATTTCCGATACTGACATCATTTGTTAATTATAATTGACTCTTTCACACTGGAATTTTGTTTTGCATAAAAAATTATAAATTAAATTAACATAGCTGGGCACCACATACCTGGGTTAATCAAATAGTTAACTTAGTTAATCGCTAGTCCGTTACTGAAAAAGTTAACTTCGTTAAAAGTTAATGCGTTACTTTTTACAAATTTTATCGTAAGTTAACGTTAATCGTTAATCCGTTAACACGCAATAAAAATTGCATCTTCTTACTGTTGGTTCTGGAAGTTAACAGGTTAGAAACTACAAAACCGTATAGGCAAAAAAATACGTTTATTCTATGAGAGTCCCCTGAAATATTGATTTTATTCTGTTTTAAGGTTCCGTAGTTCAAGTCTCGGAACCCTTACAGTTTCGTCATGTCGGTCCATCTGTCCGTCCGTCTGTCGTCCGCAGAGGCCACACAGGTGGCCAAAATCCGCCGAGCGCCACTGGAAAGTCTCTGCGTGTTCACCAGAGGCGCTCGGCAACGGACGTAGCAGCGGCCGCGGTCTCGCGAAATAAAAAAAAATGGCTATGTGTATTTATTACGCCTACGACAAAGTGCTAGAACGAGATCCGTTTTCGAAATATTCAGGGCGTTCCCCCCTTCCCTTTAGAAGCTATGACTATTATCGGTGACTACGGAACCCTATTCTATGCGTGGGCCGACACGCACTTGGCCGGTTTGTTCTATTTGTTGTAATAGTGGAGGCAACATAAATACATCATCTGTAAAATTTCTACTTTATAGCTATCACGGTTCATGAGACACAGCCCTGACAGACGGACGGACGGACAACGGAGTCTTAGTAATAGGGTTCCTGTTTTACCCTTTGAGCACGGAAGCCAAAAAAACGGGTATACTCATGTATAATGTAGGCATGTTGACAAACAATGTTTTTTCATTCATTTGGATGATTGAGTAGTTGCGTTCTGAAAGAAAAACACTAATTAGTCGAACTTATTATTTTTAGGCTTTTGCGGTTTGTACTCATAGTAACGTAGCCTTTGGGATACGCAAATATTGCGACGTATAGTCGCAGTGTGACTGGACACAACGCGACCACGAGAGCTGGATTAACGATTAACGGACTTGGGGAAATTAACGAGTCCGTTAACATATTTTTCAGTTAACTTAAAAGTTTATCCGTTACTCGAAATGTTGACTTCGTTTATTAACGATTAACGGATTAACGAGTTAATGCCCAGCTTTGCTTATTAACCAGCATATTATACGCAAAGAGGGATTTTCTATTACAAGTGTGAATTTTAAGATACGACGCCATTGAGCTGGTAATAATAGCGGTATATTCTTCATCCCAATCCAAAAGAAGGTATGCTACCTTCAATTAAATGTGTTTATTATTTTCACCAACATATTACTTTTTTGTCATACAAGCTAATCTCATTCGTAAACAACACCCCAAAAATATGACACCAATTCAACACGCTATTATCACTATAACGCTAATAGAAGTAATATTTTCGTTGCTGCCATTACTTACCACTTGCTGACATAATTTTCTTTAGTTGACTTTTATTAAATGATAGAATAATGGTTATAATTTATCTTTGAACCATATAATTTAGTCTCGCGCTAAGGAATCTTTCTCATTATCATCCCACGCTTCGTCTCCCAGTACGCGGTCGCGGCTCGAGGACTTTTTGGCCCCATCGGCCATCGGTCCTACGAGCGATGTGTCCTGCCCGCTGCCACTTAAGCTTGGCGACTCTTTAGGCTATGTCGGTTATCCTGGTCCTCCTACGGATCTCATCGTTACGAATTCGATCGCGAAGTGATACTTCAAGCATAGCGTACCATCAATGGCCATGTCTCAATTCCGATATAGATCATCGCTGGCAACACACATTACAATATTTATAACACATACCTACTATACCTTCCTCTTGAATCGCAAGTTATAAGGATCTCAGCATACAGCGGGAGCGGCTTTGTTTTGAAATACTATTTAGAAGATTACAAACACCAAAACATGAAACAAAGATTTATAGATTGTATTACGTTTGACCCAAAGCGAAGATTGAAACCCGAGATTTCTGAAATAATAGTATCTTAAAACCGACCACGCCACCGAGGTAGTCATTATAAGCAATTCCGATGACGCAGGATGTCATTTTCCTTGCCCCTATGACTTGTATATAGCATCAGAGTATATCATAAACCTGTACTGTATATTTCCTGCTGTATGTCGAATCTAGACTAGTGCGGAAGTGGAAATGTCCTTAGGAAATTATTAAGTATGTCTAAAGGCCTATTGTTTGTTTGTGCCCGAAGGTCAGTTGTATTGGTCTGTTTCGATGATATTGTATTACACGTACCAGCGCACGTGTGGTAATTTTCTCTAGTAATAAACATATCCTATAGTTGCATACATGTGTGTGCATATTTAATGCAGCATTCTAATAACTTATTAACCAGATCTTTAACTGCGTTAGCGAATCCTCTAACTAGGATATCTGCATATCTGCATGCTAAATTTCGAGACACAAACGAACTGACATATCAAAATTTGTCATTTTAATTTACACTTATCTACTTCTTTATCGTCACTACATATTATATAAGTACTAATGTCCAAAAATATTTATTTAAATATTTAATTAAAGGTTTTAGGTATATGTATAACTAGCTGTTGCCTGCAGCTCCGCCTGCGTGGTACTTTAGATCGACATAACTTTTTTATTTATTAACCGATTGAAATAAAACAAAACCTTAAATGTTAAGTTGAATAAACCACAACTCATTACTAAAAACCGTATTCAAATCGGTTAAGCCGTTTCTGAGATTAGCGTGTTCAAACATTCAGACAAACAGACAAAAATTCTAAAAACCATTGTTTTGGGTACTATTGCGTTCATAAAGCCCCCCTACAACAGTTTCTCTATTATATCTTCGATGTACAGACATCGACCACTTACAATTCTATTATATGTATTGATGTATTGATTTGACACGAGTGAAGTCTTGGACGTCCGCTAGTCTTTATCTATACATAGTATAAAACAAAGTCGCTTTTCCTGTCTGTCTGTCCCTATGTATGCTTAGATCTTTAAAACTACGCAACGGATTTGATGCGGTTTTTTTAATAGATAGAGTGATTCAGTAGAAAGGTTTTAATAAATAAAATAAATCTAACTACTTTGCAATATTCCGCCACATGCAAATTACCCAACTCTCGTATTTATTCATGCACAAGTCCGCCCTCCAATCCCACTTAGGCCGAAAGAATAGAGAAATAATTTTGAAAATAGAATAAATATGAGAGTTGTGTTATCGTGCAAAAAATAATAAAAAAAATAAAATAAAAAAAAAATAAAAAAAAACCTCGACACGTGTTTCGCCCCCAACCAGGGGCATCATCAGGAGATGTCGATGGCTCGGCGCACGGCGACCGAATGGACTTCCGAAAAGTAACGCCTGATAGTATTAACTTTATTAAAGGTTTTAATGTAAAATATAATGTAAAATATAATAAAATAAAATACATGTAAAATATACTAGAGTAATACCGATTATTTTAGAGGTTTCTAATGTAATGTCGTAAATAAACACATTTTTTGCGCTTTCATTGCAATCGCTAGACGAAACCCAACGAGACAGATCTAAATAATGTACTACAGTATTGTACACCATAGAAAGGTCTACAAAAAAGTCCGCCATAGCATACGTCTATCTCTTAAGGATAACTCACAGTAACCATTTTTATCTTTTATAAATGAAAAAAAAATAATGTGTCATTTACCAAGCTATTTTTAAAAATGCAGTATTACTCTTTATCTAATTGAATACTTTACATACGTTGTGCATTTAATTTAGACCAAAATTGCCATTCAAACCATATAATTTTGACGAATGACTTAAGAGATATCTCGGGATGAAAGAAAAATAACAGCGCGGCGACGCGGCCGGGCGGTGGTGGCCAATGACGGCAGTGAACACAAAGCGATTTTAAACACTATACCTACTTATAATAAATCTATAGAAGTGAAAATTCTGTACATTGAAAATATAAAAAAATTAATGGCAGGGGGCAAAAATGTGATAAAAAAAAATTTTGTCTGTCTGTCTGTCTGTTGGTTCAGGCATCACGCAAAAACTACCGGTTCGATTACGATGAAACTTGGTATAATTATTCTTTAATATCCTGGGCACCACACTGGGTACTTTTTATCCCGGAAAAGTTAATACAATAAAAAACAAACTTCATTTTGCGGCCCTAGACCCGATTACTATACCAACCGCAAATAATAAGTTTGTCTTAGGGTTTTTTTTATATTGGGTTCGCCAAAGTGACGCCGCCCGCCTGGTGGTAAGTCGTGACGACGTCTAACGATTGTGGGCCACTCTCACAGCACACAATACTATAGAGAGTGGCCCTCAACTTGACGACCTACGGATGAGCCTCTTCACGCTCCGCTTAAAGAACCCAGGGTTATATGTGGGAGGAAACACGTGCACAGGCAAGGCATTCCAGGCCACTATCGTTCGGCAGAGAGACGAACGTTTAAAACGTTCGGTTTTCGCGAACATGCTATCCACTGTGTGGGAGTGGCATCTGTGCCCGGCACGCGTTGTTCGGGATCGGAAGGAAGAGGGTGGGATCAGATTGAAGAGCTCTTCAAAACAGGTTCCGTTAAAGGGGCGCTGCACACGGCTAAGGTACTATAATATTTTAACTTAAGATACAAATCGCTCGCCATACAATTCAATGGACTATCACACACCACGAAGATAATAAATAATATTTAATATTTTCGTATCTTAAGATGAATTTTTATGGTATAATAGAGCATATAATAGAAGATATAATAGAGAAACTGTTGTAGGGGGCCTTTATGAATGCAATAAAACCCAAAACAATGGTTTTTAGAACTTTTGTCTGTTTGTCTGAATGTTTGAACACGCTAATCTCAGAAACGGCTTAGCCGATTTGAATTTTTGATTTTAATTTGCGATTTGGTTTTCAATCGTTTCATAAATAAAAAAGTTATGAAGATCTAAAGTAACACGCAGGCGGAGCTGCGGCCAACAACAACAGCTAGTATAGTATAAAGTAACGTTTGGAAACATTAAATACAACAACAAAATGCGACCAACCAATGAAAGGATCGTGTATGGTAGGAGGCCACATTCTTGGAATGTAGATTCCGTACCAGTTTTATTACTGTAAGTATTTACTTACTACTTATATAAGAAATACATTATTTTGTTTAATTGCAGAATGTTATAAATACCTATATGCGTAACTAACAACGTTTTACGTAAAGTAATTTTTGTTCGGATGACCTGCCAGCCGTTTAAATACAAGTAATAAAAATGAAGAGTTAGTGGGGCTCGTGGTCTAGTGGCAACCGACAATGTTAATATATTGCAAAGGTTAAGCAACATCTAGTCAGGGCGGTCTTAGGATGGGTGACTATTTCTTAAGACATTGAGACCTCTCCGTGCCTCGGAGAGCACGTTAAGCCGTCGGTCCCGGTTGTCATACGAACATCTATGGCAGTTGTTCTAACATACCGGTCTAACTACAGAACTTCGCTATCGCCCAAGGATTGTGATCAGATGGCAGTCGCATCACGGAAAATATCGAAGTTCAGCCGAATCGCAGTTAGACTGGAAAGCCGACCAACAGAGTTGGGAAAAGGCTCAGTGGATGATGAATAAAAATGATGAGCTTGTTTCTCTCTCTCTTGGAACAACTGTTTTGTTCAAATTGTAAACAAATAACTTTTATTTAATTTTTAAAGCTGTAGGCTAATTATTAAAATATTTTACTTTTTATCGGGATTTAACGAAACAAGTCAGCCTCTTACAACGGCCGATGTAACCTGGCCGTAACGTCAGACAATAAAATTGTTCTATAATATCGACGCCATGTTGGTGTGAATTCTCTTCCAAGATTAAATTATACATATTGAAAGTTAAAGTTTAAAAGTTAGGAGACCAATGGAAATGTTGTAAAAACGGCTATGTATTGCTGCTATTAAAAGCTTCCGTACACCCATGTAAACGCATATCAAGCACTAAGAGACTATTCTAACTACCTAGCATGTTATACAGCCGAAGTTGTGGGTGTATGCTAGTAATGAAATAAAATCGGAAAGAAGCTGAGTGGTGCTATATTATATATTTGATGGACCAATAAAAATGTTGCACCTTGCGTGTAAACACTTTAATGTTACGTAACAATACTCCACTAAGCACCAAGATAAGATTTTTAAAAGGACGAATTCTATGCAGACAAAGTCACCGGTGTTCTCTAGTATTTGGATTTTATGATAAATACGTCCTTATTTCCGGACGTCCAACAGAAACTAATTTATAAAAAAACGTCGGGAACCATAAGGTATCGTACCTTTGAATCTGGTGGATATCCTTTATCTTAGGTATAATTCTGATATCACTGATTAATAAAATCCTGGTTTCCAGTTATTTAACCAGAAAATCCTTATTATTCTATTTTGATGTGAGGAGGCACAAATACCTCATTTGTGCCTCCTCACATCAAAATAGAATAGAATGTGATCGTTTTTTAAATACCATTTTCGATAATTCTGTACCAAAACTCGAGCAAGGACAACATCACTTCGATATTATACCTCATTTTATACAACCAGTTTTTACTTTTCTTTAACTAAAACCTGCTTTTCTACCTACTACAAAATTCTTCAGAATTTTAAATGCTAAGAATTGAATAATATCTGAATTTTAATCATTGAAATTAAATCGTATTGATGTAGGTAGATAGATACCTAATCTATGTATGAATTTTTAAAACTGATTATGCTAAGTTTACACACACCCGCCGGGCGCCACTGGACATACCCTCTGCTAGTAACCAGAGACGCCCGGCAACGGACGCTAGAGCGGCCGCGGCCTTGGGCCGCGGAATTAAAAAAAAAAGTTTACACACACACAATTGGCCAATCACCCCGAAGGGGTAGGTAGAGGTTCATTACACACCCACAATTTGCCAGTATTTTCAGTCCTACGTATTAGGGGGTTAACCTATTGCCGTCACCAAGCACATTTATAATGGGTTATGTCCAAAATGACCGAAAGAATTTAATAAAAAGTAGCAGCTATATTGAAACTCTGAAAAAAAAAATTTAAACCCGTTGCCTTGCGATTAAATGTCTATAAATGGCAGCAAAATCTTACGTGCCAGCTGCTGTGGCACAGCCAATTGAAGTCCTGGGCGTCTCGGACTATTAGTATGAGTATTGTATCTTAACTATAAATATGATTGTGGATAATGATAGCAGTAAACATCCTTTCAAACACACTACTTAATTACCCATTAACAACATTGTATTGTGGGTATTTAACGAGTATTTTTAATGCAATGATGGTAACACCCATAAAATATGACTCATTATCGGACAGACAATTACTAAAATGATGCTCGTTTAAATATTGTAGGTATATTGTGAAGATATTCATTTGTTTTGTGTCCCTTGCTTCTTTGTGCTCCTTGCAGTAGGGGACTTGAAGGTTGAGTTCAATTACCTTTTATTTTGAATTTCAAAGTGACTTCTGAAATTAATACCCAACTATGACGTCATGCGTGTGTACTATCGAATCAGCCACTGTTGTATAATTTGGTCAATGAATAAAGCAAAGTAACACGATTGGATATTGAATTATCTACTACTATAATAAGTGAGTAATAGCAGTAATAGTCAAAGAACTTATCATTTATTACCTATTTCATTAATATAGCGTCACGTCGTTAACCAAATAACCTAAATCTATATTAAGTATTAGTCATTTTTAGGGCTCCGTACCCAAAGGGTGAAACAGAGCCCAATTACTCAGGATTTGTATTTAAATTCACTAAAATAATATTTCAGGAGTTTCAATATTAAATTAGCGCGTTCAACCAGACAAACAAACTCTTCTGTCGGAAATTAGTAGAAAATATAATTATTAAAGAGTGGTTTTAGAAACCAATGAAAACTTATGAATGAAATTTACAACAATATTCCTCTATCCTCCTGCAACGAAACGCTGATTCAGTGGTTCATTCAAACTCCGGATATAACCTCAAACGCGCAAGGTTCACGACTGCGCTGCGTATGCGGTTTATAAATCATTTAATTATAGAACTTGATGTGGTCACCCTACACCTTACTATGGCCATACGTTTTTTATAGTACAAGAGCTAGGTTATTTGTCTCCTGTAACATTTACGAGTAATGGTTTATTTCGCATATTGGATCTTTAATATGATAAATTATTTACTATTCTAAATAATACATGATGTTCATACTTTATGTGGACGGACGTGATTTGATAAAACACATGTTGCAACCACAATAAATTGAAAGAACTGTACCTGAAGTTTTTACGCACGTACATCGAATATTCTTAATAATAGTCATTGTCATTTACTATTTCCCTCAGCAGTTGCTGAGGGAATAGTAAATGACAAAGACAGGTACATTAAGGTTGTTTTTGTATACAAAATTTTTAATATTATGTAGGTAGTGAAATTTATAGTTCTATGAGAAGTTTCAAAATATACAGTACAATAAGAGATTTTAAAATTTTTTAACAATTAACTTTGCTGCTGTTTTTAACATGGTCGGTGATGCATTTAGCCACTTCACCGTCCCGCTGCGGGGGGGCTTCGAGTGGGACTCCCGGCCCTAGGATGGTAGGCGGGCAGGACTACCCTATCCACGGTGTTTCTCTTTCGCCTTAGCCGGGCTACCAGATAGGGCGGAACTGTTAAACAACGGTGGCCAACTTTACTGTTGTTAACTCAGGCAGGCCTATGTCACTCGCCTAACAACCGCAAAAAATACGTGACGTCAGCTACAACTTGAAGTTGTAAATCAGTAAGGGTTGTCTCTTGGATGTGACACGGCATTGACCATAGAGTTGATATTGAGGCAATAACGTCATAATTATTGGTCAAATTACTGGTATATATTTTACTTTACTGGACAACCCTCCGCCGGGCGCCACTGGAAATACGTTCTGCTTGTAACCAGAGATGCCCGGCAACGGACGTTAGAGCGGCCGCGGCCTAGGGCCGCGGAACTAAAAAAGAAAAAAAAAAAAAAAAAAAAAAAACTGGACAACCCTGACGTTCGAATGATGTACTACCTATGTAAACAAAAGAATGTGCTTTCATTAACGTCGGTGTGCAAGTTCTGTATGTAAGTACTATTCCCTATTCTGTGACTCAGGTAGCAAATGACCAATGACATTAAATATAATAACTACATTCGATATTTTTTAACAAATAATCTTTTCAGTTTATAATATTATGTAATAAGAGATAAATGCTGACCTCAGTGTCATTTGCTGCCATAACATTTGGACTCTGTATGTGAGTATCAATGTGATAATTTGCGACAACTCATTTGTTAGATAAAAACACGCAAATATGTAATTATCTTCGTTGTAGTTCCCGCAGAATGATATGTACAGACGTAATACGATGTTTTGTCGGAATAATGTGTGAGCTTTCGAAGTAAGGTTGTCACTTTCAAATGCTGCCAGAAAACATTTTTGGCAAGTCATTAAGAAAGAGTAAGCTACGGGGGAAAAGTGGTTCAAGAATAAAAAAAATAATTTAGGTAGGTACTTTTGCAATGATCAACCAACACGGTAACAAAAATACTTAATTGTTTTTATTACATCTCGTGGTCGCTTGCATTAAAATTGGACAACCCTAAATTAAACGTTACAACATTAGGATGTTTTTTTATGCTCTATTGGTACTTATAGGCTGTATTATATAATTTTGTGAAATACGTTCTGAAGTTACCAAATTAAAAGCGCAAAAATAATGATATCTAATTTCCGGATAAGTTCCGGAGCGGAACTACATGTATCATTATTAGCGACGTAGCAGGACACAACTTATTTGATAAATTATACGTTTTAATTGGCGTAGGTTGTTACTATTACTTTGTATATCCACTTTGATTTAAATTTACATGATTTTAACAATTTAAAATAACCAACACATCGACTATAATTCGCGTTAAATACACCTACAATTAAAAAGCTCTAAAATATCTAGGCTCATTTATTTGTCCAAATAATTTTAGATTCTATTTCTTACTTACGTGATGTCCTACAATATTAAGATAGAAATCTATATATATAATACGCCAGTGAAGCCGCTTCTCCTCCTAAACTAAGAGTCGCACAGTCAAGTGTGGCACACCGTTGGAAAGGTCGTGGTCTCAAGTGGTGCGATAAGATTAGAAATTTGAAAAAAGTAAAAAAAAATAAATAATTACTTGCGCAGTTTGCGCTAAGGGTTGCTAGTTATAAATCACTAAAACTGATGTCATCGACAGGACTCGAACTCACGGCTTTTCACTAACAGGGGGAGTGCTCTGCCCACTGAGCTACGATGACCAATACCAACAACATCCAATCTTCGCTTCATATCATAATTTTCTAGATCACGCTATTAAGTTTAGCCTACAACTCAACAAATATCAGTAAAAGGCACAAATATTCACGGGGTCAATAGTACCTATATGTATATATCACCATCGTACATCTGACAGGTACTATAATAATGTGACTGTGAAGTGTTAAGGGCCCCATATACGGTACGATTCATCGTTACGATCTGTTGCTTCAGACCGATCGAAACGACGGATCTGTAAGGTATGTTACGATCGTTAACGATTTACTTGATCGCAGACGACATCGGAGATCGCAACAAAAACCCATGCAATCATGAATATAGTAACGATTGATTTTAATAACGAATGATTTTAAGTACGTAGGTTCCGTCATTCTCATATAGTTGTGCCAATGTTTTGGGTGGAACCTTAATTTATTTAAAATATTTACATGCGAATACTGATTTCGCTTTAATAGCCATTTCTTAACCCACACTGTTATAGGTTTTCTTGTTATCTTCTGTAACATAATCAAAGTTACCGCCACAGACGAGAAAAGAAGTTCGTTTTCCATTTTACAGGGCACGTATTGAATTTTTGAGCATGTTTTTATCGTTCCATTTCAAATGAATAAATGATCGATCGTAACGACCAATCGCTTCGTGTATGAGCGGCAACACTACAGATCAGTCGTCTCGATCGGCATGAAGCGACGGATCGTAACGATGAATCGTACCGTATATGGCGCCCTTTACGAGGATATAAATATTGCAATGGCATTAAATACTACAAACCAGTTCAAGAAATCATATTATTAGCTATTTAAGGGGTGTACGCACTGTTCGATAAGATACTGTCAAAATAAGCATCTTTTTTTTTTTTTTTTTTTTTTTTTTTTTTAATTCCGCGGCCTGAGGCCGCGGCCGCTCTAACGTCCGTTGCCGGGCGTCTCTGGTTACTAGAAGAGGGTATGTCCAGTGGCGCCCGGCAAAAAAAAAAAATAAGCATCTTAGATAAATCGGATGACAGATACGAAACTTTTGTAACTACGCATTTTCTTTTTTTTCAATATTCAAACGCTCTAAGAATGATTAAGAGAATAGGAATGAGTTGGTACACTAGAATATTTGTTACTGGTATTGTCTGTGATTAGAACAAATAGACAACCCCGGTAAAATAATTGCAAAGTATTTATAAACATGAATAAAGAAGCATATAAACAGCGATCGCAATGCCCCGTATACTGCAGTTCTGAATTGCCTATGATAGAGAACACTTTCACACCAAATCGTCCGGTTTCAATATTTTAGGTTAATGTAGTAGGTTGATATCGTGTGACAACCAACAACCTTGCAACGAAGGCTGTTGCCACTGTTACGGTAACGTGCTCTAGGATAATGACCCATTTGAAGTCGCCTTGGCACATCAGTTTGTTGGTTTCTATTGATTTTATCTAAGGTGCGGCTATATACAGTTGAATATCTACTATATAAATGTAAATAGCAGCTTTGTGAGGTTGATTGCAAACATTAACAATCAATAAAGTAGGTCCTTCTAAAGAAAAGTGCCTCTAAATGACATCATCGCTTATGTAAACAGAACAATTTAAATACTCGTCCGTAAAATTATTGCTATCCATCAAATACCGCGGTTACCCTGCTCTCCTTCATACAAGCACGTCACAGTCGCTCCTTGCCGGCACTGAGTTGACTCTATTAGTGTTTACACATAATGCTACCGCCCCGTAAAACCCGACGTACAAATATATTGCCACGTATTGTTACATTACTGTCACGAGTATAGAACACATTTGCTAGTAAATAACGTTGTCTACCTCAGGTATGCGATGGTATTCGTTTCTTACGTTTATACTTGCTAATTAGCTAACATTAACTACTATCTACTTACAATAATCTTACGTGTGTTTGTAAACACTCTCTCTCATTCCTGAGCGACTATCGCGGTCCCACAACATATTATTATATTACGTATTTCGAACATAAATAGGTAGCGATGTACGATTATACTCGTAATTGTGTGAAAAACATTTACTTATCGTCGTTTTTTGTTGTGACTAGATAATCATGTAATTTCATAATACCAGTCCTGGCACTTAAGCTGTCTAGGGATCTATGTTATAAATTGCCATAACACACCCTGTGTAAGATGTGATATTTTAAAAGTGTATTTCGAGATGCGATTCAGATGCGTTTTATCGGAGTACAAGAAATTAAGAAAAAAAGGCCATCACTACTTGGCTATCTTTAATGTATCGTCAACACAATTTAATAGCAGGTATGGTATATAAATAATATGTTCGTCATTTTAGGATTCCGTACAAAAATTTTCGGAACCGTTGAAAAGTTATAGTTTCGTCATGTCCGTCCGTCCGTCCGTCCTCGGCTTTGCTCCCAAACGGTTAGTGCTAGAAACATGAAATTTTTCATGAATATGTATATTTACTACGCAGACAAAATGCCAAAATAAAATTGTCTCGCATCTACGCCATCGTGTGGGTATCATTAGATAGTTCTTTTAAATTCAGCAAAGCATATTTTTGCGAAAACAGGGCGTCCCCCTTTCTCTAAAATCTAAACGGCTAGCGTGAAGAACTTGAAAATTTCATGATGGACATGATGGTAGTCCATGTAATGAACTTTAAAGAAAAACTATGACGGATGGTATGACTCTGTTAGTTCAGGAGTAATAGAGGTTTTTATTGGTAACTACGGAACCCTATCTTATGCGTGGCCCGACACGTACTTGGCCGGTTTTTACTTTTCGTTTACTATCATTGTATATATTATAGAATAAATATTCGTTCACATACATTTCCGTTTCTCCAATATTTACGACTGCGGTTTATTTAACAGTGCTATCTAGATGGTCATTAAGATAATCGCCTGTTATCTCACTAAGTACCCGCTGTCTATTGTTGGTCACGTTTCCAATATTATACCTTATAAAATGTCTTTACATGCATCTCATCTAAGTACAGTTTTCTTTGATTACATTCTCGTGTTGTGTAGGTGTTGTAGTAAAATAATAATGATACATCCCTACATTATAAATAACTAGCGGATACCCGCGGCTTCGCCCGCTTGACAAATTATATAGGTACTAAAAACCTTCCTTGAGAATCCCTCTATCCATTGGTGAAAACCTCATCGAAATCCGTTGCGTAGTTTTAAAGATCTAAGTATACATAGGGGACGGAAGTGACTTTGTTGTATACTATGTTATGAAGTCACATGCCGCGTCTGTTCACGTTTCACTCAAAATGCTGTTGATTTTCCTGCAGTTTCTACTAATAAAACGTAACTCATGAGTAGAATTTCGGCGTTTATTTCGGCGACCATTGGAAGCGAGACAATGAAATATAAATTGTATTTTCCAAAACAGGGAAATCTTATTCGTTTTGAGAATTTTCCAAAACAGGGAAATCTTATTCGTTTTGAGAATTTTCTGAGTTCCCAGAACTGTTAAAAGTACACTGCAATTAACTACCCAGTACCAACGACTACATAATCGCTGCTGTCTAATAGTAGCAAGGTATTGAATGTTATGCTGGGACATTTGCATACAACACTGTCTAATCTCAAACATTAAACAGAGCATGTTTTCCTCTCAACTGCAAATTACTTACTAATGAATATTTCTTGTTGAGCTGAGTTTACGAAGCTCTTTCTTAGGCGACTCGTGTATTTCGTTCGTGATCGATCTCCTCCTAAACGGATGGACCGATCTTTTTGAAATTTGGCACGGTCATAGTGACCATCACCGTGAGTGCATATATCTGAATTCATAAAGATCGGTCCAGTCGTTTAGGAGTTCGACCCGGATCGACAAACTCAGCTCAATTATTGCAACAGCAGAATGTATTGCATACCTAGTGTTACCTCTATTACCAAGTGTAAAGCCTTGATCTATGCCTACCGTAATAGGACGGAGAACTAGGACTGTATATTCTTCTGTGGTTCAAGGGTGCTTAAAAATTTACAGACAAATGAGTACTAACATGTTTAAATTATTAAACCCGTGACTTGTGCTTTGTGCGTATTGAAGTTAGTTAATGTTGGTATTGTTAAAGCCTCACCTACAGTGTCTATGATGTTATACAATTTAGGTCAGCAAGTGTTGTGTTGCAATCAAATAGCAAAACACACCCAAGTATCATTAATCAGAGTGGTTCAGTTCGCTAATCGTGAACTTACACTACGAGTGTCTCATGACGCAACTGTTGCATATCACTCATCCCAAACATACTTTCAAATTACACTTGAGCATCATTCATCACTTTGTAACCCATTAGTGATAATATACCTAAATGATCTTCTGTTACGGTATGCTTTAAAATAACAATCTCGCCAACAAATCTTCAAACACAACATCATTCAAGTTAATAAACAAACAACACATAACAACTTTCCCGATGCATGCCATGATTGTGCATGACAGAGGTCTTCTGTATTGTCTATGGAGTCATACGATTATTGGTATTGGAAAGTTGACAGCACTGATGGGAATCTTGGTGTGTGAGTGAAAGTAATTGTTGTATCGGTAGGTTGGAATCTGTTAAATTTTCCTGGTTCGTATGTGAACCAGACAGGAACTGTAACGGTCGTAAATAGATAACAGAATGTTATATCGAGTGTAACGTAAGAGACTACAACCAGTTTCCCTGGAACGTCAGTCGAGCGAGGCACGACAGCTTTTATAAATTTTCTGTTGAATTCAGACTAAAATAAAAAATCCACTCCTGTTGGGATTGTATTGGGCTGTACAAAAAATTATACGCTAACAAATAATCTGAGTAACTCAGGCTGTACTCGATGCCTTTATAAGGGAGAGGCCCTTGGGACCAGAAGAACAAGCATTTTTGTATTTTGCACCTAACTAAAACATAGGTTTTGATTATTTATTGTTTTACTTCACTCGACATAATTGTAAGCCATAGAGAAGTTCAGATGGTAATGAACACAACATAGTCGCAGTGGCCAATGCTCCTGATTATCTCCAGATACTTTGTTGTTAATAACTTCAAAGAAAACAGTCGGTAATGTCATTAAAATTCATTGCCGGCGTCAATGTAGTAATACATTGCTGTACATACATAATATCCTGAATCGAATAGGAATACTAAAAACGTATTGGAATGAGTGCAACCAAGCCTAATAATGTTTACCGCAAAGTGTAGCCTCTTGGCACGGGGAATTTCAAACCGATCGCAATCTTGTTCACGTTTTTAGCGTCGCGTAGAAATTGTTCGGTAAATAAATCGTATCGGAACGCTGCGTGCTCGACGTCTCACTTTTTATGATGAGATTTTTAATCTAAATTGAAGCTCTTTGATCTTGACCTTACATTCTGGTATTTGCCTTTGATGTTTTGTGTCACTTAGTCGCAGAATGCCGATGGAGTTATGACCATAAACCCTTAAAATACTATTGGTGTTAAAGACGATATCATTTGCAAGTTATGTGTCAATGAATGGACCAGTCTTAGTCCAAGACCTGGCAGTTGCTCTCATAGCTATAGAAATAAACGGGCTTCAGATGATTAACGAGTTCGTACCCCAAGAGAATAATCCTGCTATATATATGCTTTAGGGTGCAAAGGGGCTCTACCAACATCTATAGGGCCCCAGCGACCTCACCTGCTAGTGGCGCACCTGCTGATAAACGGACGAGGCTCGTTAATTTACGGTACCTATGGAGTGGCTTCGGCCCCTACGTGGGTACCAGGTGGTACAACAGTGTTGGTCCGGGGGGGTACCACCGTGCAGCTGTGCTAAAGCCCCCCAAGTAACCCAGCCCAGGCTGGGTTGCGTTAGGGGTTCAGCAGCTGCACCGCCGGGCCCGGGGCGATGTATGGTGCAGCAGGCATGGGACCAGTGGGGGCGAAACGGAGTCTAGTGTGGGTGGTGTGGGTCGATTCGCCGGCCAGGGAGACCCTTAGCAACGGCGTTGCCGCGGCCGCCCGCAACACAGTCATGGGGCCCGCCTGGGGCCAACCACCCCAGGAGGCTGCCCCACATGTTGCGCATAATCCTGATGTGGGATCGCCGCTCCGGGTGGTAACCGGTGTGGGGTAGCGGCGGCCTTGCATCAGGGGGGTTTGGGAGCCCTTCCGTCCGGCGGGTCGGCTCCGACCTAACCACACGGTTCTAGACAAAGCTAGCCCCTGCGCTTTGTCACTTACTGCTGCACCAAATGTCGCCCTGTCTTCACGCTTCTTCTTCAAAATCTACAATGGCAGTGCAACAAAAAAGAAATAAACGTTACACAGCGGCCCTAGGAAACCCCACAACTTCACATTTCGAGGTGGAGTTCACTAACGTCCGTGGACTCCATGCGAACCTCGATACCGTCCACCACCACCTTGAGACGGCACGGCCCGCTGTGATGTTCCTCACGGAGACACAAATACGCCGCCCTGACGACACGTCTTACCTGTGTTACCCCGGCTATGTCATCGAGGAACAATTTCGAGACAAAGCCGGGGTGTGCGTGTTCATTAGGGCGGATGTTTGCTGCCGCCGGTTGCGCTGCCTAGAGAACCCCTCCAATTCCGTCCTTTGGCTGCACGTAGACCATGGCTCTATGAGCCAGATCTACGTGTGCGTCTACCGATCCCACACAGGGGATTCTGAGACAACAAAGCTCTTCCAGTACCTCAGCGAGACGGCTGATGAAGCGCAGGTGCGGTTCCCGAACGCTGACCTAGTGTTTCTGGGGGACTTCAATGGCCATCACATTGAATGGCTGGGGTCCCTCAAGACTGATCATGCGGGTAGAGCCGCCCATGCGTTCGCTCTCTCCCACGGTCTGACCCAGATGGTATGCGGGATCACCCGGATACCAGACAGGTCAGATCACGCGCCCGCTCTGCTGGATCTACTGCTGACGAGTCGCCCAGCCCAGTACAGTGTTTCGGTAGGAGCCCCACTGGGTAGTTCCGACCACTGTGTTGTTCACGCTGGCATGAAGGTGTCACCTCCTGCACGTCCTGTGCAAACGTCACGACGACTATGGCACTACTCGTCAGCGGATTGGGACGGTCTACGCGATTATTTTGCGTCCGTCCCCTGGAGCCAGCGCTGCTTTGTAGGAAAGGCTCCTTCGGATAGTGCTTCTGCTATTGCTGGCGAGATCAGTTTAGGGATGGATTATTACATCCCTTTCACTGATGTCGCCAGTATCCGCAGAGCCCGTCCCTGGTTCGGGCGAGATTGTGCCAAAGCTGTTCGACAAAAACAGTCGGCATATCGCGCCTGGATCAGGGCCCGGGCTGTGCGCGACCCAAACGTGGGCCACCTCAAAGCAGCGTACAACCGGGCCACAAAGTCGAGTAAGAGGGCCTTTAAGAGAGCGGATGCCCAGCGCGTCGCGCGGCTTGGTCAGGAGCTCACTTCCCATCCCACGGGCAGCCGTGGATTCTGGCAACTGGCCAAAGCCGTGCAATCTAACTTTTGTCAGCCCTCGCTGCCACCGCTGCGTTACCCAGATGGAACACTGGCTCACAAAGCCCAAGAGAAAGCGGATATGCTCGCAGACCTCTTTGCGGCTAATTCCCGGGTCGACGACCGTGGCCTGCAGCCCCCCGCCATCGCCAACTGTGGCCACACAATGCCTGATATTGTTATCAGGCAATGTGATGTACGGGCAGTGCTGCGGTCACTCGACACGCGGAAAGCCAGTGGCCCTGACGGCATTCCGGCGGTGGTGCTACGAAAATGTGCAGCTGAGTTGTCTCCAGTATTAACGCGTCTGTACCGCCTGTCATACTCTTCAGGGCTCGTGCCGGAGGTCTGGAAGGAGGCGAACGTACAACCGATCCCCAAGAAAGGGGATCGGTCCGATCCAGGCAACTATCGACCCATAGCTGTCACCTCAGTCATTTGCAAGGTGCTTGAGCTCCTTATAAATAAGCAGCTCATGCAATTCCTAGAGGATCACTCGCTAATCAATGATCGACAATACGGCTTCAGGCCAAAGCGATCAACGGGTGATCTTCTGGCATTCGTAACGCATGTCTGGGGTGGGGCTATGGAAAGGCACGGCGAGTCCTTGGCTATTAGCCTGGACATCGCCAAAGCCTTCGATAGGGTCTGGCATGCTTCGCTCCTTTCCAAGCTTCCGGCATATGGTCTACCTCCTCAACTGTGCAGCTGGATTGCCAGCTTTTTAAACGAGCGCCGAGTGCGGGTCCTCTGCGATGGCCAGGCTTCTCGCTTCTTGCAAGTGAATGCCGGGGTACCGCAGGGGTCCGTACTATCACCAACTCTCTTTCTTCTGCATATCAATGATATGCTATCCCTCGGGAACATTCATTGCTATGCAGATGACAGCACACTGCACGGGAGTTACTCGGTTCGTCCGACGGCGGGGCGATCTGAGATTGAGGAGGAGAGACGACGACTCGTGGCTGATCTCGACCGTAACCTCGACAGTATCTCTCAATGGGGTACCGAGAACCTGGTCGAGTTCAATGCCCGCAAAACACAGGCGTGTGCATTTACTGCGAAGAAATCCCCTTTCCTTCCCCTACCCTCTCTTCAGAATGCATTATTACCAATGAAGGACAACCTTGATATCCTTGGCATAGACGTTCGTCGAGAGCTCAATAATAAAAACTACATCGAAAGATGTATAGGGCTAGCTTCGCGGAAACTAGGAATACTGAATAAGGTAAAGAGATTCTTTACACCGGACCAGAGGTGTCTGCTGTACAAGATGCAGATTAGACCCTGCGTCGAATACTGCTCTCACCTCTGGGACGGCTCCGCGAAGTATCTGCTGGACGCTCTCGACGCTATGCAGCGACGGGCTATCCGTATTATTGGTTGTCCGGAGGTAACGGGAAGCCTTGAGCCGCTAGCTCAGCGCCGAACAATAGCTTCCTTGGCCGCATTCTACCGTATTTACCACGGCGAGTGTTCTGAAGAGCTCTTCAATCTGATCCCACCCTCTTCCTTCCGATCCCGAACGACTCGTGCCGGGCAGAGATGCCACCCCCACACAGTGGATAGCATGTTCGCGAGAACCGAACGTTTTAAACGTTCGTTTCTCTGCCGAACGATAGTGGCCTGGAACGCCCTGCCTGTGCACGTGTTTCCTCCCACATATAATCCTGGGTTCTTTAAGCGGAGCGTGAAGAGGCACATCAGTAGGTCGTCAAGTTGAGGGCCACTCTCAATAGGAATGTGTGCTGTGAGAGTGGCCCACAATCGCTAGACGTCGTCACGACTTACCACCAGGCGGGCGGCGTCAATTTGGCGAACCAAATATAAAAAAAAAAAAAAAAAAAAATATAAATGTAGATAAAAACTACCCTTTTTCTGCTAATTTCTGAATGTCTCTTAGGTAGTACCGAGGTCAGATGTAAGAAGTACCTACATAGTTTGTAAAGGACATCAACTTTAATGTTCAGATAGAATTGAACACCAACTAACGGGTTTACTAATGAAAAGTATAAAATATATAGACATAATTTACACTGGCATAACGAAATGAAGCATAATGATCATAAGGCATAATATTATTAAAAATAAATATTTTGGTATAATGCTTGTTGTCATAAATACTAATAACATAATAATATGTAATGAAACATAATTTTATAAAGTATAATGTTAGAAACGCATAATGATATAAACACATAATGTACTTTAGAATAAAACTAAAATCACAACCATGAACCTAAAGCTTATCGAGAACAGGTATGTTTTTAATTTTTACTGTCTACTTGTTTGATTATAATTCATACAAAAACAAACATAGTATTTATATCTATGTAGGTAGGTATATATTATCTGTATGTATATTCTGGCGCATTTGCGGTAGGTACGTGTATTTATTGCATATTTGAATGCTACACCTACACACACATAAAACTGGTTCTTCCAAGCATTTCCTTCCCTTGGCCCACTGGAAGAGATTTCTTATGAAATAAGTGGTGCCTTTGTACTTTTAATCTGTCCTTTGTATTCCTCTTCCCTTTTCTGTAACTTCATGTGTGTACATAAATTAATAAATAAATAAAAAAATAAATAAAATAAACATGTTCGCGGCTCATGGGTGGCCCAAGGGCCACCCTCGCCGCACCTTAACCTATTCCAATCGAGTAATTCGCAAATTATAATAAATAACCAATTATGACCTTTTATATTTATGGCTCATAATTAATAGACGAATAAACATTATGCCTTTAAAATGTATGCAACTCCTTCTTATGGCAAAACATATTATACGAAATGATAGTTATGCTAACATTTACATTATGCCAAAGGATATTCCGGGCGCCACCGGGAATTCTCTCAGTCTCTACCGGAGGCGCTCGGCAATGGACGTAGGTGAGGCCGCGCCATCGGGAAGCGGACTCAAAAAAAAAATGCCAAAGGATTATTATGCAGTAGTATTATTATGCTAAACTATATTATGCCTTAAAATTTTATGCCAAGAGGAAGGATCCCCAACTCACGTTCACCCACATACGAGCAAACGATTAGCTGAATAGCAGTCGTGTAATCGCGTTGTATAATTTAATCATTTGTTATTTCACACTACTTATAAGTTACATTACAGTGCCCAAGTTGTTGCGACTTGCCCGCCACGTTCGCCAGATAAGAGCCTGATAGCAAATATTCTATCCATTACCATATTACTGCGCAAGGTCATCGAACTCGTTTATGATAAAGCTTTAGTTCCAGTAGAAGGCGCGACATGCGTCTCTCGGTTAGGGTTGTCATTAAAATTTACAGGACGTTTTATGGCGTTGTTAATATTTACGATATGACATGACAAAAACGTCCATAGCCAGGCTAAAGGCTTTTGCATCGCCACTATGTGAGGTCGATTCCTGCCACCACTTACCGATATGCGTTTTGGGCTTTAGTAAGGGCTAACAGAAATGCTAGTGAATCTTATTTGCTAGATATTCTTTGTCTACTACCAGGTTGTGCAGCATTCTATCGTCATGATTTGTTGTTCTCCATATAGCTAACCGCACTCATAGAATATGGTTACAATTTCTCTTAACACATGTGGATCGTCGTGCAGTTACCGAGAAGATTACCAGCACAGATTATAAGTTATCTTTCCAAATATGAAGACGCTGAAAAATTTGTCACCCAACAAAATGTTGCATGTCATTGTTTGAAAAGCTGTGAAACACGTATTTTTTGTCATACTTCGGTAGTAGCTTTTTGTCAAAGACTATTCAGTTTTTCACAAAAAATGTAGGCACTACATCGATAAATTTTGTGATAAGTTATATTATTTTTATTTCAGCAACCGGAGGCATCGTTAAGATTATGTTATCGTCCTATATGTTTATCAGTTTAAACCGTATCAGCAAAATCTGGGCAATAATGATGAACCTTGATGATTATAAACGTTACCATAGTAATTTATTTTGTACTAAATTCTTTTGGTTCAACTTCTACATAAGGAACAGAGTTGTGATAATGTGTATAATTGACTAAACAGTCCTTCCCCTAAAATCATTTCCATGTTACATTAATAAATCAAATATTTAACTTGTTTATTTAACTCTCATTGTTTTTTTAAGTAAAAGCAATCTCGGTCCCTGTCAGTAACGCGTTCAATTACCTAAATTGATGTGTGGTGTGCACACAGAGTCAGTCAAAGGGCCATCCTCCCTCCGTCTTAATTCAATCAATTCCTCTGACTCTTCGTACTGAATAATTGTATGAATAGTTTGTTAGTGTTCAAATATTTCGTTGTTGTATCTGAAAACCTACTTTTAAATGGTGCATTTTCTTCTTCTTCCTTCGGCACCGGGCTATTATTATCCACCTGCAGACCTTTAGCCAACTTTGTTTTTGGTCGATTGAATTACTCAACCATCAAACCTTCAAAATTCGGTTACGTGATTGAAGTTCTCTGCGATATTACGATGATGGTGATCAACTCAACAAGTTGACTTTACCATGCTCTTCGTACAGAAAGAACTTGGTTCTCTTCTGCAGTGACTGTATTCACATCTTTTTTATGCTGTTAGAGTTTTCAATCTCATTCCATCATCAAATACCATGACAAAAATTGACTTCAAAATCATTTCCAACTTGGAAAATAAAACATGACATACACGATCCTGTCTATTGAATGTAAAGTAAACTCTGATTGATGCCTGGAGACCGCACTGGGGCCCGGACAACTGTTTTTATGACACACTGTTTACCGATTCATGCATCTCACGTACATCCTCATTCGAATTAATTTCGTACTTCATACTTACTTAAACCGCTCATTCATGACCACAACACGTATGACTGTTCTCCCATCTGTTATGTTTTTACGTTACAATCCATTTTTGGACACATTAATTTTACTTTTGCTTCGAGATTTCATACGCTGACTTGCAACTCCTTTTGTTGCATGGCAAATTTCGCTTTCGTTCCACGTAAGCGCATGTTCTTTCTATAGTGTATCTGTATTTGTGGTTATAAATGTATCAGCTTTATTAATCGTAATCGTAACGAGAAAATTACGTCGTAAAACCTGTGCGAAGTTACCATAAAAATTGCTCCTCTCATCTCGCGTGTTATCCGTGAGAACGTTTAAACAATGTTTCTCATCATTACCGACTAATTACGGTTTTAAATGACGAGTTGAAATTAACTTTTTTGTTAATGTCCGTAGTTCAAATTGACGTGGCTCTTTTTGTTAGCAGTGTCACTGATACGAGTCTGTTTGTTAGTTGAAGTCATGCAATTTTAAATGTTAATTAAGGTAAGTAGGTATATTAAATTTTATTATCGTTGAAATGTAAAAGATTATTCATCTTAAAATTTACTGACAAATGAAAGAGGAGAGAGAGCTAGTAGAGATGGAGGAAAATATAAAAAAAGGGTTATGTAATTGACTGCAATCTCGGGCTAAGAGTCGGAAAAATAACTGTATAATGCCAGTGTTAAGTGAGCAAATATAATTCGAAATCTAGTTGTCACTCCTTCAGTATCGCGCAACTTACCCATATAACTTGTACCTACTCTAGTGAGATGTTACTTGCAGGTTTAATAAAGTATTATACGTACTTTGCAGGAAACCCCGGGTGTTTCTAAATAGCTAGATTATCATAACAAAGATACTTTTTTTTAAACAAATTCTGACGTAAATTGTTTTTGTTATTCAAGTTTGAAACGTAAGTTTTTGTCAAATCAATTGTCTTAATGTAAATGCGGTAATTTGAGCCATGAAGATTAAGCATGTTCTGCTAAGTAGGTACATGCAACAGAAAAGATACGTTATAAATTCGGACCAAGCCACACTTTGCTACGGATGTTTGGAGCGTGATAGAATTTATTCTTCTCATGTTAGTAGTTCTTTTAAACCTGTAATTACAATTCTAATAGCTTCGACCTTGATGAAATGACGACGAAGCCGTACACCTAATTGTTGTCATTCCTCTGAAGACAATTTTATGACGGTATTTTTTTATTTAATTGCTCACCAGATGACTTGAGATATAATCATTTCTGGGAATTTTTAATTAATAAAAATTGTCAAGGTCTGATCTTACAGCAAATACTGGATGAACTGAACACATACTATGTAATTAAATGAATTAATGCAAATCATAAAATCACGGCATTGTCCCTTAATTCCTGCACATTCATATATTATATGTACTCGTAGCTGTCAATGTAACTTCACTTATCTCATCCTCCCTACAGAGGTTAAAAAATTTTTAGAGTTAATATCCACCTAGACGACCTCAATTAATGCCTTCTACCGCTTAAAGAACCCTGGACGGTTCCACTACTTTCTCATCCAGCAAAACGTGTGCGGGGCCACAGTGCCGGTTTTATAAGAAACTTATTTCATTACATAGTCTCTGTAATCTGCAAATTCTTAGAAAGATTCAATCGTCATTTTGCAAAAAAAAATGATTAGCGATGCCTATACTGAAAATATAGACACTTCAAAGTAAAAATAATTTCAAGGATATCTTCTTATCGAATATTTATTGTAATCAAGCCTAATCAAGCGATATAATATGCTAATTAGACACGTGGTCTATTACTGCACTCCACTTGTCTGGCCAAATGAAATTGCTGTTTCTACGCCTTTTACAAGCTTTTATTTAGGCATGTTTTTATGACTATGGGTTTATGTCGTTCATACACCCCCCATCATTTTATAGCTGCTTTGGTGGCAGTCTGTAGTGCATGTCCCTGTGGTACCGAAGTAACAAAAAAAACTGTTCGATTTGCCAATTTTTATATAGAGTTTGATTTTTCCTATATCTCATAATATGTTCTTGTATGTATGTACAAAAAGAAAAGTAAAGTATTTGGTATCTGGTATCTAGTTGCCCAAGCTCTGATTAGGTTTAAACTAGAAGGCATTGTTATTCTGGACAAAAATCTATTCGAACTCATTCTTCTGCATGTTTTACGTCTCTCACCTATCAGTAGGATGTAATTTAAAATTCACCATTATTATTCATGAGAAGGTTTCACAAATCAAAGTTTTTTAAATTATGCGTAAATCGCGTGTATGTCACGGTGGTTCTATAACCGCATGAATAATAAAATCATCAATGACAAATTATTAAGTTAATTTCGTAATCCTCTTATTCACCAAGTGATGGGCCTCACTACATTAATCTTATTACAAGTAACGTTAGATTAAATAACATTTGGTATGACCTACTTTAACATCATATATCATACGTATTATTTGCTAATAATAATTATATAAAATTGTGCGTTATCTTTGCCAATTATTATTATTAATTAGCAAAATTTGAGAGTGTGTATAAGAATCTCATTCAAAATCAGAAACGCAATAAGCATGTTCATATTTCAACCAATTAGATTGTCGATACCTCATTTCAATAGTCTAACGATAGCTATAAATTAGAGTATACTATAATTTTCACGTTCAAAACTATTATTGCTACCGATCACGCAATCGGATTTACAGTTTTAAAATCATTCTAGCGTTAGACCACGGCTTCGCACGTCTAGTAATATTGTTAACAAGCATACATTATACGAACTTGATCATTTATAGCTCTCTTCTTTAGGAATAGGAACAATATCATGAACATATCTATATCTATCTATATCTATACTTATAATAAATCTGTAGAAGTGAAAATTCTGTACATTGAAAATATAAAAATAAATAAATGGCAGGGTGTGTTACTAGATCGACACCGAAACCAAAAACGTGGTTAAAAATTTTTTGTCTGTCTTGTCTGTCTGTTTGTTCAGGCATCACGCAAAAACTACCGGTTCGATTACGATGAAACGTGGTATAATTATTCTTTAATATCCTGGGCACCACCCTGGGTACTTTTTATCCTGGAAAAGTACTTATATACAATAAAAAACAAACTTAATTTTGCGGTTCGATCCCTTTTTTTTTTTTTTTTTTTTTTTTTTTTTTTATTCCGCTGCCCTGGGCCGCGGCCGCACCTACGTCCATTGCCGAGCGCCTCCGGTAGACACTGAGAGAATTCCCAGTGGCGCCCGGCGGACCTTGGCCCCCATTGTGGCCACTGCGTGGTGGTCGGGTGTTACCCCGCATCCTTGGGGTCGGGTTAAATCCCGCGTCGGTGAGTGAAGTCGTGCGTGGAGTGAAGCCCCACATCACGCAGCCCTTCTAGCCTGCTTCTGTAAGGACGGTGGGTTGCTAATCCATCGTCCTCAGGCCCCGATCATGGAGGTCGATGGTCCTGGGCGTAGTCACGTCTGCGGCGTCCCCGCCGCACACTTCGGAACTCAGCGGGGAGGGTACGCTCCCTCATCCTACCGGCCGCCTCCTTCACGAGCATTACCTGCTCGCAGAAGGAAACGGCCGCGTTCCACTGGCTCTCGCTAGAGACCATGGCTCGTAGCATGGTCTCCAGCGAGAGCGTATCTACGTCCAGGCCCACCACGAGGTCCCGGCGCTGACTCGCCCATGCTGAGCATTCCACCAACGTGTGGAATGCCGTGTCCTCGCCGGAAGCCTCACAGTGTTGACACGCGGGTGTGACCTCACGATGCATGCGAAACAGATACTCACCGAAGTTTCCGTGCCCAGTGATGATCTGTGTCGCACGATACGTGAGGCCACCGTGCTGCCTCTGCAGCCACTCCTCCATGATCGGTCTCACCGCCGCGATGGTGGTGGTTCCCCACTTTGGTTGCTGAAGTCGCACCTTCCATGTCTCCATGAGATCCTGTCGGAGTTGGGACCGCTGGGCCTCGATTTCTCGAGACGCAGGCCTGTGGTCCCGCTCCAGCGCCTCCTTGTGCCATTGAAACAATGACGCAAGGGCTCTCGCTTCCAGGTCCCATGGAGGGGTCGCGGCTAGGAGACATGCAGCCTCTAGGGAGATCGTGCGGTACCCTCGTATTGTCCTGACGGCCAAGGTCCTCAACGATCTGTGTAAAATGGCAGCGTTGTTGGCCGTCAGTCTCGGCGCCCATACGGGAGCCCCGTACACGGCCATACTCCGCACGATCCCCAGGTACAGTCTCCTGCAGGAAGCGTTGGGTCCCTTTAAGTTGGGCATCAGTCGCGAAAGCGCGGCTGTCGCTCCCGTCACTTTGGGGACCAAACTTCGGAAGTGTGGTCCGAAGTTCCACCGGCTATCGAGTACAAGCCCCAGATACTTCATTGTGGGCTCGATGCCGATGCTAACGCTCCCTACATTTATGCTGGATCCTGGAGGTGGCCCGCGCCGAGGTCCGTGAAAACACAGCGCCTCGGACTTATTCAGTGCCACGTCCAGTCCCAGCCGCCGTATCCGACCCACGACTTCAGCAACCCCAGTCGTGACCTTGAGTGTTGCCTCCTGGTGCGTTACTCCCCGCGCCGTGACGAGCGTATCGTCGGCGTAACAGGTTACGCCTACGCCCTCAGGCAACGCACCCCGCAACACCCAGTCGTATCCGATGTTCCACAGGAGAGGTCCTAGGACCGACCCCTGAGGAACACCGCACGACACATCTCGCCGAGCTGGCCCGAGCCAGCTAGGGTATGTTATAGCCCTCTCGGATAAATATGCCCCGACAATACGACGGAGGTAGAGAGGCACTTCGTGGTATACCAGTGCCTCTCTAACGCAACTCCAGGGTAAGGTGTTAAAGGCGTTGGCGATGTCAAGAGACACCGCCAACACCACCTCGCCCCGCGAGACTGCTTCCTCCGCCAGGGTCCTCACGCGCATGATCGCGCTCACGGTGGACCGTCCCCGACGAAAACCGTACTGGTTGTCCGCCAGGTCTGGGCCCACACGCGTGAGATGCTCGACGAGGCGTTCCGCGATAATTCGCTCAAAGAGCTTACACACCTCGTCGAGCAGCACGATCGGCCGGTAACCGGACGGTGAGTCCACCGGCCGCCCCTCTTTCCGGATCAGGACCAGTTTCCCCGTCCTCCACACCTTGGGAAACTGGCCCCTTTCGAGGCATGCGCTGAAGAGCCCGCTCAGTCGAGGCCCGAGTTCCTCGAGGGCCAGGACCCATACACGGCCCGGAATGCCGTCGGGTCCAGGGGCGGTGGTTTTCCGGCGACTGAGCCGTAGTACCACCGCTCCTAACTCACCCTCTCTGACTTCGGGTACGTCGTCTTCGCTGCTACTATCCGCGTTGCGCGTCTGAGACGGAGCCATGCGCGGAGGGATGTGCTCCTCCACGCTCGTCGGAAACAGAGAGCCCAAGACCCCCTCCAGCCGATCCGGCTGGAGACTCTGGGTCAGTGGAAGCGCCCTCGGTCGGAGTTTACCTCTGACCTGTAGGTATGGGCGCCCCCATGGGTTCCGCTCCAGGGTCTCCAAGAGCTCCTCGCGGGCTGCCGTCTTAGCCCGCGTGATCGCTTCCTGGAGGGTGCCCTTAGCCTCTCTGTAGGACGCATATAGCTCCGCCTCCCGGGCTGCCGCGTCGTCTGGTCGACGATGCCTCCGGCGAAACCTGGTATACTGACGGCGGGCGGAGACGCATGCTGCACGCAGCTGTGCGATCTCCGACGACCACCAGTACACCTGCTTCCTGGCCGGCCCGGGTGTAACCCTAGGCATCGCCGCATCGCAGATTTGCGACATGACTCTCCTGAACCACTCCGCCTCGTCATCCACGTCGACAGGCCTGTCCGGCGCCGGAATCCAGGCCTGCACGATGGATGCCTCCAGGAGAGCCTCCCGGTCTAAACTCTTGAGCGCCCAACGCGGTTCCGGGGGATTCGGTACCGGCTGTGGAAGGGTAGGTGGGGGGACGACCTCGAACCGGATGTATCGGTGGTCCGAGTGCGTCTCCACACCCTCCTCCACGCACCAGCCCATAATACGGCGGGCGAGGACAGGGGTCGCGAACGTTAAGTCCACGACCGAGCTGGCCCCCGATCGCCAGAAGGTGGCGACATTCCCCCGGTTGAGGAGCTCTAGTCCACGTGTAGTGGCCCAGTCCTCAAGTAATCTCCCCCTGCCATTGGTCACCCGGGAGCCCCACGCCGTAGACCAGGCGTTAAAGTCTCCCAGGAGAAGGACAGGGCGAGGACGACACGCAGTGAAGACGACGTCGAGCTCAGTGAGCCATAGCTCATACTGAGCGTCGTTAATGTTGTTCGGCGAGATGTATGCGGCCACGACTGCCACCCCTTCATATTCCGCCGCAACGCAGCCTCGGCCGTTTGCAATAATTGCAAGCCGCGAGGTGGTCGCGGCGGACCCCCCAAAGATGCAGGCCAAGCCGTCTTGCGCCACCAGGCTTCCCGGGTGGGCATAGTACGGCTCGGCGACCACAACCAGGTCTATGGACCACTGCGCGATGCTCTGGTACAGAAGATCCTGAGCAGCGCGGCAGTGGTTCAAGTTCGCCTGTAGGATGCGGATATGGGTGTCCATTAATGGACGTCCATATCCGCATCCCGCCGCGAATCTGGCCGCGCAGTAGCGGCACCCCCGCTGCCCCCAGCGGACGGACGAGGCTTTGGCCTCGAGGCGGCGCAGGAACGGCTGCCGACCCGATGGTCCGCCGTCTTGCCCTCCGCCTCGCATCTATAGCAGCGAGGCGGTGCATCACAGGCGTTGGACTTATGACCGGGCCGGCTGCAGCGGAAGCACCGATCACCCACGGTGTCTTCCACTGCGCACTGCACTCCTACGTGCCCCACCATCATGCACCGGAAACACCTGGTTTCCCGGGCACGCAGGAGATGCACCTGCGCCTTGAGGAAGCCCCCTACGAGGAGGCTTCGTCCGTCCGCAATTTTAAGAGCCGCCGCGACGGGGCACTGGACGACTGCTGTACCGTGACCGGTGGGGCTGAAGGAGATCTCTCCAGCCTTCACCTGGTCACGGGGGCAGCCGCCCGCCTCCACGACGGCGGAGATTAGCTCATCCGTCGTGGCCGCGTCGTCCAGGCCCGAAATGCGCAGTGCTGCGCATTTAGTGGGTCTGGAGACGCAGACGGCTTCTGCGTCCAGCGTGTCCCTCAGCTTAGCCGCGAGGGCATCAGCTTTGGGGCCGCTGGAGGCGCCGGAGACCTCGAGTAGGCGAGCTCCGGTGCGGGTGGTCTTGCACCGGAGCCCCCCTTGTATCTCGAGGGCCTTGAGGTCCACCGAGGCCTTGACTTTCCTCAAAACATCGGCGTACCCCACACCTCTCTCTACACCCTCCGTCGTCACCGTCAGGACGACGGCGGTGGAGCGAGGGGGGCGGGGCCTCTTCGGCGCCTTCGCCGCGGTGGCTTGGGCCGCTTTTTTGGCGGCCTTCTTCCGCCTATGTTTTTCTCCCACTACTTCCCATCCCTCCCCTCTGGAAGGATGTGTAGTGGGAGTGGCGCGGGACGCGGGGGCAGCAGGGGTGGCATTAGGCCTCCCCTTTCTCTTCGGCTTAGCCGTCGTGGCCGGCTTAGCCGGTGTCCGAATGGTTGGTGAAGCGGACATAGGCGGGGCTGGGCGGGCAGCAGACCTACTTGGACCGGACCCAGGAGCGAGAGCCCCACTGGCGGCAGCCGCGTATGACAGCGCGGGTCGCGCCAGCGGGGGGCGGTATGATCGGTCTTCAAGAACCGCGAGTCGCCTCTCAATCGCCGCCAGAATCTGCGTCGGTGTCAGCGCAGTCTGCAGCGGCGATGCAGGAGGCGCTCCGGGCGCGCTCCTAGGTGCCGCTTTGGGCGCCGGTCTAGCCGTCGGTGAAGGCGGAGAGGGTCCCGTCAGCTGGGTCTCCGGAGGCCCTTTGACCAAAATGGTAAGGTTAGCGACCTCCTGTCGCAGGGCCTCCGTCTGTTTCCGGGAGGAAGCGAGCTCAGCAGCCAAGCTCGCTACCTGGTCTCTGAGCTTTGCCTCCTCCTCGGACACGCTCCGCGCGAGGAGCTCATCGAGGGACAGGTGGGCGTCGGCAATGGCTTCGGACACCACCTTCTTCTTCCCCGAAACATTCTTGGCACCTCTCATGGCGGCAATGATTCGGGCAAGAGCCCCCATGAGCACCCGCGCGGCCGGCACTTCTTTGTCCCTGCCGCTAGGCAGGAACGGGACCTGTATGCTGGGGTTTGGTGCCCGCCCCTTGGCGTCGTAGCCGGGCTTCCGGACTCGGACCGCCTTGACCGGTGGCTCCTCGCATTCGCTGGAGACCACTGATATCGACGGACCGTCCTTCGGCGTCGAATGCGACTTCTTCACCGGCGCGCTCTTCTGACGGCCCCTCTTCAGGTAAATAGAGCGCGCCGGCTCTGGTTCCGTCTCCGCTTCCATCGTGCCGGGATCTGACTCACTGTCAGTTCCGGCAGCAAATGGTAGTTCAAACCTTGAAGGCGTCGACGTCGCGCTGCGACTGGGCGGTTCGATCCCTAGACCCGATTACTGTACCAACTGCAAATAATAAGTTTGTCGAAGGCTACGTCACCCGCAGTGGAGTTCACTAAGGGGCGCTGCACATGGCTAAGATACTATAATATTTTATCTTAAGATACAATATCGCTCAACAGCTGTATATTAAGTAGCTGTACATAATAAATCAGTAACTGGTGATCAAGAAAGCTATAACACGCAGGCGGAGCTGCGGGGGCAACAGCTAGTTATAGAATAAATACTAAAAAACGAATACTTCCCCAAAAAAATTTTACGGCAGTGCCCATTGTTCCTATCGACTATTGTAGACGCTGAGCGTATCAGAAACAATGACCACTGCCGTTCCTTTCTTCTAATATTTAAAAGTTCTCGTCCGAGGAATTGGAAGGATTTATTGTCACTGCGTGCTGGTTTACGGTCTCTTTTTGGTATGTTCGGTGAATCTGTACACTGTACAGGTTTATTTGCCTCTTTAAAATTGCACTCTTATAGGCCTTCTTAGGCCTATATTTCACTAGGTGACTGGTTGCGCCGCCTTGATCGCCTAGTGAAATTTAGGATTTAGTGTAACATTTTCTGTCACAAAGTCACAGCCAGAACTGAATGAAGACAACGATAGTATAGTAGTCATGTTCGTCATCAAACGCTCTCATCTTCTCTCATGGGGGGGGACGGGGACATAATGTAAACACGTGTACTATAATCAAGCAATTTCAAACGTGCAGATACGATGCCAACCAAAATACTTAACGTACGGATGTTTGATAACTGCCGGATGAATAATATTTCGGCAATAGATATTTGGCATCATCATTGGCTTATTGAATAGGTAGGTATATACTTGTCATGTGGATGCCAAATTGATTTTAGATAAATACTAAATGTTGTAGACAACGTCTCATGCTTAGATGAATTAAAAAGGGTGATGATGAATTAAAACTTTTTAATTCATCTAAGGTCTCATGTGATACAGGTATTATTAAGTTCTTGTAATGTAAGTACGTCTTATTTGGACTGTGTGTCTGGATGTACGATTTGTGCGATCCAATAAAAGTTCATAGTTAAAGATTGAGCTGAGGCGTTTATGCGTTTGTAACGAAATTTATTTAATAACAAAATGTCAACATACCTTCCACTTGTTATACCTATAGCGTAACGTTATTATCTTTGAAAGCATCTTATCAAATATCTATATTCATATTCTATCTGTTAATAACTTACAATACACTGATAATATATCATACTATTCATGGTTTAAGCAAAGAAAACTATAAACTTTAACACAGTGTTTAAATAAAATTGTGGTCTTTAACAATACATAGTCAGGCGAATACGTGTCATCACAATAATGAGAAATTACGAAATTACAATAATGAGATACTTGAACAAAATTTCATCAACAATACATTTCACCTTCATGTGTAAGTACATCGTTATTAAATAATTTTAGTCGTTGCATAACATTAGCCTGATGCTCACAACAATTCCATAATAAATAAAAATTACGACATCTTACTAAAGGTTACATAAAAAAAAATATTCACAATACACGTGAGACTGTTCGTGTGTACGGAACTTTCACGCGACACTCTCGTTAGACTTTCGCCAGTAATTAAACTTGGTGGTAGAACAATAGCAACTGTAAGAAACAGATCTCTAACATACAACCGATGTTGCTATTAATTGCCTATCGAATCGCCCACGCTTTCTAACACTAGTAACTGTGAAAACTCACATGTTTTTCACCTCACAAATTAAGTCACATACACGTGACGAGTATAGCAAGATGAGATAAGAAACTTGGATTAACTAATAGCCAGTGCACCGACGGACGGCAGAAGTAATTTCCAGATTACCGTCGCAAGTTCTTCGGTGTCAGGATTATGTCAGTACAACGTCATCTAACTTCAAACTAAGAACAACCTAACTTAGCCAATTGCACCTATTGAAAAAATATTTTTAATGGACCCCGTTTTTTTAATATACAGAATTTTATTAAAATTCTAAGTTTTACTTAAATTTGCCGTATATCATTACTTCCCAGAATTTGATCCTTAACAGCAACACTATCGTATGGTGTAATAATAAAGGGTGTGATTTTTTTTCTAAATCAATGGGTTCTATTCCCAGCTAGGATTATAGGTTTTTAAAAAATCTAATGATGAGGTTTTAATTTTCATCAAAATCGGGCTCATGACTCCTTTGAGCATTTTTCGCTATTCCTAATAGTTACAGATTTGGCCATCCAAGCCCACTTGAAAAATTCACCCTGTATACCCCGTCACGATTGTTTCAGTAAGAAATAGATTTCATTTATTTATTTATTTATTTATGTACACACATAACGGTATAAGAGCGAGAAGAATACAAAACAGAAATATCATTAGTACAAGGGCACCACTTCATTCTGAAGACCCTAAACCTAAACCATAAAAAACATGATTTGTCCTTTACCTTTCTACTCTTGTAGTAACGATTTACCAACTTAAATACATTATGAAATACTTGAGCCACTGACTTTAAAATTGTATATTACCAGCAAAAACTTTGGTGAATCAACAACTGTTCGTATGTAACAATGGATTAAGTTTTTGCTCAAGATCTGCTCATAGAAAGTGTTTGAGTGGCTTTATGATTAAAGTTTATTGCATCGCATTGGATAACAATGGCCAATTTATATTTGTGAATTATAGTTATCATTTAATTTAATTATATGCTTGCGTGTGCCAAGATTTGTTATGCTATATTTGGACCAGTAGTAGAACGGCGCTTTAAGGGCCAGTTTAAGATACTATTTTAGACCGCTGAAACTGAAGAAGAAAGTAAAACACGATGCCAACATTTGGACGACAGTCTTTATTCAGCACTTTGCTGCTCTTTGTCGAAGCGAAGGCACATTGTACATTGCTGTTCTCTTTGAGACAGTTTTGATGATGCCTCGTGAGTAGGTGAAACATATGTCGACGTTTAACATGTCTTCTATTTAGCGAAATCATTGCAATTATATAAAATTCAACATTTCCATTGTTTTACATTGTACATTGTTTAAAACTTCGTGTCAGCACCGAAATGATTTTTGAAGGATCATCGCTTTAAACTAAAATTCTCTTTAACTAGCTATAACCAAACTCTATCCCGGGGAAACCTTCCCTGAACTTCCAGGAATATTTCAAGACCAAAATTAGCCAAATCAGTCCACTCATCCCGGGTTTTAGCGAGACAAACGAGCGGGGATTGATTTTTATTTAAGTACTGGTGGTCCCGGTGAACTTCGTAGCGCCTGAAATTTTACTTTTAAACCTTCCCTGGACTTTCCCGAATATTTCAATACCAAAATTAGCCAAAAGCGGTCCACCCGTCCCAGAGTTTTAGCGAGACAAACGAACGGTGATTCACTTTTATTTATACAGATAGATTTGTGCCTTAAATTTTCAGAAGAAACATTTTGTATTATATATAAAACCAGCGGTCATCCACGACTTCACCCGTGATAAATTATATACCAAAACCTTCCTTGAAAATCACTCTATCCATAAGTGAAAGCAGCGTTTAAATCGGTGCAATAGTTTTTGAGTTTATCGCGGACAGACAGACGCTTCGGAGGACTTTGTTTTAAAATATGTAGTGCAGGTATACTGGCTACTTCCTGGTAATACGTATAGATTCACATATAACATAAGTATAGATATACAAAGGAAATCATATCTTACGCACAAAAATATACATATTATCTAATCAGTATGTTCACAAATAACTTGCTTGCTATCTTGGTATCTCTATACGATAAAATGAATAGAATATCGAAAATATTAATATTTAAATACTTATATTTTATTATATATTAAGAGTTATACATATTAAGGTTTAAAACTATATTCAGCATCAGCATGTAGGTTGGTACATAATCTTCTATGTATCATTCTTCTAATTTGGCAAATTTTCATTTTGATCTTGAAATATTTGTGGAAATTCAGGGAAGTTTTAGTAGCTTTTTATTTGAGGCAGTACGAAGTTCGTCGGGACAGCTAGTCATGCATAAATGTTTCTGAGCCTGACTATGTATATTAAATTACACGCACGCGCGCTCATTCGCATACATACACAAAGGCACACACACACAAAACTATCCTAACAGTTGTTTTAAATAATTTTAGATAAGAATACTTTAATATGACTACTGTTCTTCGAAATCTTAGCGTGAACTTGAATTTAAAGTTAAATAAATTGATAATATATTATCAGTGGGTACTTATCAACTATCAAATATCATAGTTATTTATAAATTTAATGATAGTTACATATCATTATATAATTACCAACTATTCATAAGTATAGGTAATAGGTAAGTTGCGGTCCTACTAATAATTTGACTGTACTAAACAATTCAAATGTTAATAAACACTCACGGCTATGTCCTCAATGAGTAGGACAAAGACGATTATAACGCCAATTCCTTCTGTAATTTTTGGTCCCACGTAATAGAACCTATTGTCGTTTCCGAGGACTTGGAATATATTCGTGAGAAACCTGTCGGACATCGAGTGCACCGCGTGCCGGTTGTGATGACTTAAGATCGATTCACACATGTCAATGGACCCTCTTCTTCTTTTTTTAAAAACGTGGTTTCATCGAAGATCATCGATGATTTCGCCAATATGTCAAGGTAATGCTTGATTTTTTCCCGCACAGAAAAACTAGTTACTCTGAACTAGTTCGCGGTGCGTGACAAGGAAACGTTGTTCGGTATTGCAACTGAGCGTTTGGGCCTGGATTTTTTACCCAGCGCCTGAGGTAACCTAAAAGGCAACCAGCCACGCGCGCCGCATAAACCCAAGTCCAGTGGACCCTCAGGTCCGACCGGCACAGTTCAGTACATTCTCTGTGAATGTCAGTGTCAATGTCAGTGTCACTGTGTCAGTGATGTGATGGCAAAATCGTGTTTGGCACTAACATGTGGGGGACGCGTTAATAGAAAATGTATGAAAAAATATTTTGCACTGATGAATAACTGATACTGATTTGCTGGTACTGTGTTTATACTTCACTGATATGTGTGAATCGATCTTTAGCCTCGCATTATTAGTACCTACACATATTTTATAGCAAGGTTCAAGTTGACGCGGCTCGGAAAGTTCTGGCGATGTTATTCTGTGGTAAACGAACTGTAAACAGTAGGTAGATACTGAATCATAAAATAATTATATTTTCAAGCACTTAATTCGTTCTTTACTTTTTGTAGTCAAGTAAAAACTGTATTCGCAATCTGGTTAAGTAAAAAAACATAACTCCTTAACCGAATAATTTCTTATTATGATCATTTTACGCTTTGATTTTCCTTGTTAGTTTGTTTTGTATGAAAGATTTTTCTTTGTATTTATTTGTAGATCAAAGTTTTCTCTAGAAATGCAGAGGTAGAGTGACTATCAAACACATTGTGCCACATGATTAATGATACAGCTCTAAAACCATTACTTACA
Source organism: Nudaria mundana (assembly GCA_963556515.1). Taxonomy (NCBI): domain Eukaryota; kingdom Metazoa; phylum Arthropoda; class Insecta; order Lepidoptera; family Erebidae; genus Nudaria; species Nudaria mundana. The sequence continues at coordinate 22,223,688 of OY748290.1, read as the reverse complement.
TATTTTTAAAACTTCAAAAATCTAATGAACATAATGAAAAACATGTAATACCTAGAATTGTAATAACATTAATTACATTAATAAATACTTAACTTATTAATCTTTATTAGTAGTCTTGCGTGCGTAGCCGAATATCTGCTCTGGATTTCACCCGATTTCATTACCAACCAAACTATGAATCTATATATTTAATACGACAATTTGTCTGTCTGTCTGTCTGTCTGTCCGTCCGTCGCGGTTTTTTAATTTACATACATGAAATATTAAAATATTCTTTTTTTTTTGTATTTTTTTTATATTTGAAGCGATACAAAGTTCGCTGGGATAACTAGTATGTTTTATAAGCAATGAGTATGCTAACTTATTCTCAAATAATTTTACAATATCAATCACAAAAAATATAGTCTGGATTGGAACCAGTCTTTTCCAGGAGAAACGTTCTACCAACTGACCGAGACACCACTAGCCCAGGACATCATCTAATTTTGTGATCATATTGTGTTAATATCGCGACTTACGGCGTCCATCTTCCAATAGTTGAGGAAACTAACTACTACCAAATTATATCAAAATCGTTCCAGTCAATTCGCATGATACCCGAAATGAGAACTAAAATGGTTTTGGACCCAAGTTTTCTTATGTGTCCTGAGTTATAGGTTAGTTGCCTAAGAGTTACTTAAAGATAACTACTACCTCAGGCAAATATCCTACATTTTCATAGCTATTTTCAAATCCTACTAATATTATAAACGCGAAAGTTTGTGAGTATGTAAGTATGTATGGATGGATGTTTGTTACTCTTTCACGTAAAAACTACTGAATGGATTTTAATGAAACTTTACAATAACATAGCTTATACATCAGAATAACACATAGGCTACAATTTATAAAGATATTGTGTGAATTGTTCAAAATGTGACGCGGTGCGACGGGAACGGGAAAAAATCCAAATTACCACGCGGACGAAGTCGCGGGCGACCACTAGTTAGTTAATATATGATAGTGAAGTATAGTTAGTCTAGGATGTATGGATCGTTCACTTGACCTAGGGCACTATAACCAGGCATTGTACACTGCAAACAATGAAAACATAGCACATTTAAATCATTATATAAATTGACGCGATATAAGTTCCATTTGTTGACCGGCCAGTTAATCACGCAGGCGCAGTTATTCTATACACGCTTTCGCTCGTGATTCTCTGTTTATGCCATCCTACTAATATTATAAATGCGAAAGTTTGTAAGTATGGATGTTTGTTACTCTTTCACGTAAAAACTACTGAACGGATTTTGATGAAACTTTACAATAGTATAGCTTATACATCAGAATAACAGATAGGCTACAGTTAATAAAGATACGGCGACGGGAACAATAATCACGCGGACGAAGTCGCGGGCGACCACTTAATATAAACCACACTAGATCTATGACAAGACTCATTCATTTCTGTAACTGGTATAGGTACGTGATTTGGTCATCATTCTCGCCTTCTTTTTTCATGTAGAGAATATACAGTTTTTTTTTTATCCGCGGCCGCTCTCACGTCCGTTGCCGGGCGTCTCTGGTACGCACTCGGAAGGGGTTTCCAGTGGCGCCCGGAGGAATATACAGGACTACTGGTAATTCGATGTCTTCCGGGCAGGAATTAATAGGGCAGATGCAGGAAATTGAACACCCCCAACGTACCTATGGCGGAAAGTTAACGGTTTTGGAAATATCGCAAAAAAAAAAGGTTTTTCAAAAAACACCCATTGTAAAAAAACACTGACCAATGGGAGGTCATTTAAACATATTTTTATTGCATGCTTTTTCGTATCTTAAGAATCTGCAAGACATTACAAAACACGTTAAATCTGAATGTTATTTAAACATTTTATTTATAAAAAAAAATCAATTTTAATAAAAGTTCAAAGGCTTTATATTGTAAAAACAATCTATGACGTTGACCGTACAAACCATTAGAAAAACTGCCACAGCTCATAAGCTATCCGAAAAAGTATAATAGTAGAATATAACAAAGTGAATATCCTAACCAAATCTAATTTTTACAATCTCAGGAAATGATTAAATACAATTTAATGGAAAGATTAGGAAAGTCAGGAAGTAGTTCGCTTTACTGAATAAATTAAATGCTCTCTCCACTAGGTTTCGCGATATACCTACTAATGTATAATCTCTTTATAAAATTGAAAATTGATAAGTTTCGTACGTTACATCACATAAAAACAACGAGCTGATTAGAACGACACTAAATACATATTTGAAAGATACTTACCGTACCAAATTTACTGGAAATACCTTCTGGTGCGTACCAGAGACGCCCGTAGCTATGGACATGGAAGCGGCCGCGGTCTAACAGAATAAAAAAAAAAAAAATGTCTGTTTGTCCCGGCTAATCTTTGAAACAATTGGAATAATTTTCACTGGCAGAAAGCCGATTACCTTTACCGCTCGTCCAATGCCGGGACTGATGGCTATTTATAGTTTTTTTTTTTAGTTTTCAAACTTAGTAATTACGTTTGTATTTCTTAAGAGTTACAAAATGTACTCAACAAAATGCCATAACACTATTTCTGTTTTCTATTCGTATATGCTTCAAGATGGAACGCTCTTTGTCCGGTCAACCGCTCTGACCTCTGAAACCACCTGATATTCTATAATTATATGACTTGCTGTTTATTTGCAAAACCTTTGCGCACATAAATGTTTTATTTAGCTATTCTTGTAATGATTGTGGTTTTATATTTGGTATAGGTACAGAACGCCCCTACCTCTGCTGCCCTCTTTGAATATAATTGATGATTACAATTTCGTGGCAGCTTATTTTGATGAAGCAAAGCCTGTAAGTTATCTGTAAAAACTGCAAAAAAAAACTTGCCATTTCTACTATTTTATAATAGTATATTATTATAATAACCGAAGTACATACGCGGATTAAAAAACAAAGTACTAACCTCTATATTTGTAGGTCAATACTTAGGTAACGATTCGTTCATTGTTTTACCGCCTCGGTATTTCGCTCTACCCACCTAGAATATTCGAGGGCGTCGGGCAAACTGCTCAAAATTTCTAATGCTGGAGTAACGTGTTTGCCACTTGGCACATACTATAAACCTCCAAACCTATCTTTACACCCTACAGATTGTTCCGGGAACTGGTAAGAACTCAATTGCTCAAGTAAAGACACGTGTAACATCTAATAGACAATTTATTCGCACGAATAAAACATAAAAATTTAGCTATGTTCAAAAACGTTGCAAGATTTCCTAAAAAAAAACAACGAGTGTCTCTAATCTGGCCTTGAAACAAAACATCGGCTTGAGCGTGCTTTGCTGTAATAGACAATGCGCCGGCGCTTAGCCGAAAGTTCGTTGACCCGTGAGCTGGTCCAGCCGCGAGTTTTCTTTAACTATACCGCTTATTAATACGTAGTGTACATCTACCTACATAATTCACGCTACAGATTATAGTGATCACTATAACACCAAATTAATGAACAGTCCTAGTCATAAATAGCACAAAACAGGGAATAGTACTGAAATAGTGAGTGTACTTTCTTTCAATATGAATTCTTCTAGTAAAGTATAAAACGAAGGTCATAGATAACAACATCTCTTACTTATAATAGTACTATCGCACTACAGTAAATACGTTATGATAGTTTCACTACATTACAGACGTAATTTCTGACGAGTTACTATCGTATATGTTTATATTACTTAACTGTATACGCTGGACTTATAAAGAGACGCTCTGACGACATACATATCACGGTCTTACCATTCTTCTTATAATTCATGATCTCAGCCTATTTGACGTCCACTGTTGGGCAAATGCCTTCCCCAAAGCGAAAGAGAATTTGGCTTGGCCTAAATATGTCACGCTAGCCGGACGGGTTCGTAAAGGGTTTTGTGTCGAGTTTTTCCTTCTCTAAACATACTTGTAAATATCTAAATACATAGTAAATAAATACCAAAACTTCGAAACAAACATTTGTGGATCACACTAATGCCTATTAAATTATACCTACTGAAATTGGTTGGCTAACCTGAATTATGATTTAACTAAATTATGATAACGTTACAAGATATTATAACGAAAGAGTTACAGTTAAGGGTTACATTTATAAAGTAACTTCGTTCTCGCAAAGGGTAGGAGAGGCGTTGGATACGACGCATTATTTTGTTAGCCCACGTAATACTGAGTAAATCTGTTGCCGATGTCAGCGGCTGCACCACGTGAGGATGGCCTGGGCTCTTTATGGAAACCTCGTATCATCCAATAATGAGTTTTATAGGTGTACGTTTCCATTTTGGTTAGCTAAGCGCACATAAATTACGTAGCGCCATGTTTTATTAATATTAGATTGTTACATTTTATTTTGCTTGTTATGTGTGATGTGTAAATAAACACCTTTTTAGAAATACGTTAAATAATCTTTACTTAAACAATACAAACAATACGTCGCGTACATCTCGAATATAACACCATAAACGTAAACTATAACAGCAAACGTTCCATAATGGATGTCATGGTTATTCTCCACGGCGTTTACTCGTCCGCCATTGTCCCTAATCCAGTGTAGAGGTCTACGACCTTAGCAGATTCCTTGCACCTCGTTGTGATAATTTATTGCTTAACGCTTAGACATGCCCATTGGGTGCACGGTACTTATGTTTGTAAAATCTTAGCGGTCGCCCGCAGCCTCGCCCGCGTTTTCCGGCTCCCAATTTCCGCGGGAACACATTTCCGGGAAAAAAGTAGACTATGGCCAGCGAAAGTCCCGTTAAAATCAGTCCTGGCTTTTTAGGGATTTACCAGAACAAACAGTTAAACAATTTAATAAGAAATTGCTTTTTTTCTCGACTGCCAGGAAGGGTTATTGTATATACTCGTATATAGCATGAGTAACGAGGCTAAAGGTCCTACAAACTTCTTATAGAGCTATAAGGTATTTCCTTGCGTGGTGCTTGGTAGTTTAAGTATTTGTTGTAAAATTATTTATTAAGTACGCCACGTTAACGCGGTTTTGGTATTTGATTCCAATATTTACTTAGCCGGCCTTGAGACCGGTCTCAATTTATTTAACGGTAGTTCTCGGCACGGAAGCTTAAAAAAGTTTAGTTAGCGGAATGCTTTAAAAAGAGAAATTTTAACGGATGCAATTTATCGGCGCATAATCAAAGTAATTATTAATATTTTGACTGCTTCGGTGGCGTAATCGGTAGTGCACCCGCTTTCGACGCCGGAGTTTTGGGTTCGATTCCCATTCGGGACAAACTTTGTGTGATGACATACGTTTGTACCGAAGTCTGGATGTTTCCTATGTATAATATTTATGTATTTACAAAAAAAAAATGTATATAAGTATTTATATCAGTTTATCTATTACTCATATCACAAGCTCTGCTTAGTTTGTCAATCCACAAACCATTGGCGATATCGAAGTTCTGTAGTTACACCAGTTAGATTTTGTTTTAGGGCTCCAAATACCCGTAACGACTGCCATAGCTGTTTGTATGACAACCGGGCCCAACGGCTTAAGAGCCATTTCACAAAATGATTGCGCTTGAGTTTAGGTAAAATACTGTATAATTGTTTATGTGTGCGTAACTACTCACTCAAACGTAACATAAACAGTGTAACGCGAGAGACGAGACGGACGAAGCAATCTTGAGTCGTAATGTGATTTTATATGAGATTTATGAAAGTTATATATTTAATACGATTTAAATTTAAAAAAGTTGAATTGGTCTAGGCGGGAACGATATTTTATTTAGTCTAATGAAATTTTCAGGTTAGGTAAATAGAAAAACAAGAAGTTAGGTATGTAAAATAATATAATAACAATTAGGATAAAAACAATCACATATTATTGTCGATTAACAATAAAATACTCATTAATGCTTTATGAATAATTGGCGTAAAGTCATTGAATTTGCCTTTCTTGGGTCTATGATTTCGGGTAATACGCAGTCTTGGTAAAATCGAGTCAATTTGGGTAGCATTTTCTCCTGCCAAAAAACGTCGTCTTTCTGTACTCTTACTACTTTCAAGGAAAAATCAGGCCCAGTCCATACAGCAAATACACATATGTTGATGTCTGTGATGTTCCTTACGGAGACACAGATACGCCGCCCTGACTACACGTCTTACCTCAGTTACCCGGGTTATGTCATTGAGGAACAATTCCGCGACAAAGCCGGAGTGTGCGTGTTCGTTAGGGCGGATGTCTGCTTCCGCCGGTTGCGCTGTCTAGAGAACCCCTCCTACTCCGTCCTTTGGCTGCACGTGGATCATGGCTCTATGAGCCAGATCTACGTGTGCGTCTACCGCTCCCACACAGGGGACACTGGGACAACAAGGCTTTTCGAATACCTCAGCGAAATGGCTGACGATGCGCAGGTGCGGTTCCCGAACCTGGTTTTCCTGGGGGACTTTAACGGTCATCACGTTGAGTGGCTGGGGTCCCTTAGGACCGATCATGCGGGACGATCCGCCCATGCATTCGCTCTCTCCCACGGGCTGACCCAGATGGTACAGGGGTTCACCGGATACCCGAGGTAACGGGAAGCCTTGAGCCGCTAGCCCAGCGCCGAACAATTGCTTCCTTGGCCGCGTTCTACCGTATTTACTACGGTGAGTGTTATGAAGAGCTCTTCAATCTGATCCCACCCTCTCCCTTCCGATCCCGAACAACGCGTGCCGGGCAGAGATGTCACTCTCGTACCGTGGAAACCGTCTTCGCGAGAAGTGAGCGTTTTAAACGTTCGTTTCTCTACCGAACGATGGTGGCTTGGAACGCCCTGCCCGCGCACGTGTTTCCTACAACATATAACCCTGGGTTCTTTAAGCGAAGCGTGAAGAAGCACATTACTGGGTCGTCAAGTTGAGGGTCACTCTCTATAGTATTCCTGTGTACTGTGAGAGTTGCCCACAATCGCCAGACGTCGCCACAGCTTACCATCAGGCGGGTGGCGTCAATTTGTCGACCTAAATATAAAAAAAAATTTGTATGTTTAATCAATAAATAATCAGTTACTATGTAAATAAATATTGTAAATAAAAATAAATAGATATTTACCTCACTTCTGTTGCTTTCTCTAAGGCTGCAGAATTATCACGTTTCCTTTTTTTAACACAACGGTATACACAATCCTTGCGCCCCATTGCTAAAACTAATAAAACAAAAATATATTTTTTTTCTACAAACAATGAAAATCATACAGTATACTTGATAATAAACCAAAATTTACCTTGTGAAAAAATACAAAGCAGATCAAAGCTATGTGGTCGCAGTACAATAATGGTTTCACTCTACGAATGCTCGATAATCGGGCCGCGGGAAAAAATGACACAGGTCCTTCTCCAATGGGCGCTCGCGCCGTACTAAGCGGTGCCCACTTGTGTATCGTAATTTATTGTAATTTCGATTGAAGTTATATCAATATTTTGATAAAGTATATGCAGGAATTTCCTATATTACTGCAGAAATCGGTTCTCTAATGAATGTAGTTTATTTTGGAATTATTTTATTTTTGTAATTACTGTGTATTTAAGCCAAAAATCACGATCAAATTGCGATATTAAACTCAAAAATTGGCCGAATGGTTTATTTTTTTACTAAATAATTGTAATATAATTCAATCATCTGTTACATTAAATGACGATTAAAATATATATCCAATGCTTTATGTATTTTTTTAAACTCAATTAATAAGTATTTTTGATTGAAATACGACTCTGAAATCAACTCTGCGCCCGTTTTTCAATAAAATGCTTGTGGGAAATTGATTACTATAGATCAAATAAGTTATTTTTAGTAAATGTGTTACATTAAACGTCAACACGAAGGCTTGGCTCATTTTTTGCGCATATTCAATAACTTCTAGTTATTACAGACTATGGTAATTTAGGAGCTCAAAACTATTAGAAATTCGTGCGAAAACGTGAAATGGCTCTTAACCTGCTCTCCGAGACACGGAGGGGTCTCAATGTCTTAAGTAATGGTCAGCTATCCTAAGACAGGCCTGGCTAGATGTTGCTTAATTTTGCCCACTCGGCTACCACTGAGCCAGTATTAGTTATTAATTTGAAAATCTTCCGTGCCGTTACAACAACATTCACCGGCGGCGGCGGTTGTAATGACATAGAACAATGGACCCCATCTGTTTGACGACAGGTTCAACTCAGTACGTCCGAACAGGTCCAAGACGGCGAACCCACGCTTTAAAATTATGATGCCATTGTAAAGGGCCTTCTATACAACATAAAAATTCACAACAGATTAAGTAAAGATAGTTTAACATTTTTATTTATACTTGGAAAATAAGGCGAAATCTCGAACGATGAAAGGATAGTGCACTGTGAGATATTTTCAATAAATTGACAAAAATATAGTTCAGTCGGAGTTTGTATGAATTTGTAATTTTTTCCACGTTCTAATTTCGTTATTAAAAGTTTTGTTCGTAAACGCGAGTAGGCGTCCAGGTTTATTAAGAAGTCTCGCGTAATATACCTTTAGTTTATATATGTTTATTTTTATTGCACTGCACACACGTAGCCTTGTCACCATTACATCAGCTCCTCTCTGGCCTGCTGGAAGAGATTCCTTTAGGAATAAGTAGTGCCCTTGTACTAACTGCTCACTGTTCTCTTTGTATTCTTCTTATTGTTTTATTTTTCTCTGTGAGTTGTACATACTTAAATAAATAAATAATTTACACAGTCAATGGGAAATTGCGCGTGCCTTAACCCAACAAAATACGAAATCGGACGTGCGTGAGCCTGTAACATTAATTTCTTGTAACAGTTCGTTCATGTTTTAAACATTAACTGCAACGCTTGTTAAAAGAAAATTTTTGTAAAAAAAATATCTTTGTATCCGTTGTATTCGAAAAGTCTATAGTTATAGTTTCTGTTTCAAATCAATAAATACTGAATTATTTATAAGTTACTCCATTATGATCTCACCTGAAAGAAGACTCATGGGGTTAAAGTACATACGCGAAGCTTAAATCTTCTACCCAGATTTGTAAAAATAATAAAAAGTCCCCATCTAACTACATGATTTATGTGCCTCGTTAATATGATTATACACCTTATAACATTGTCATTTACACGATCATTTCGATATTAAGTACAAACTTTAAGTGCCCGCGTCACGTATAAAAGAACTGTAATGATTTGAGACGTATTTTCATCACAACAGAAAACTGCATCGCGGAATAGATGCTTAATCGTTTAATAATCGTTTTAGCATGGGGTGACACCCATAGATAATTTGTCCCTGCCTCAGATTTGCGGCTACCCTCACCCTACGAAAGGTGGGGCCGCAGACCCCTAGTCAAGACAACGCGATCGTTCTATTAGTTTAAGCACAATTGTTGAACTTATACTGACTTCCACGGTACGCTGACTGGAGCGTAACAGATTATACGGGTAGTAATATTTTCTCTGTCTGATCGCTAATTGATTAAGTGTTTGTTTAACGGCACTCAACGTTAGTATCATTTGTTAAGATCCAGATCATAATATGATCATTTGTTCTTATTGAGAAACTACATTGCTATCAACAGAAAGTTGTGCATTTAAAATTGTATTACTCTCAATATGTTGTCATGAAACAGCACAAAGATTGGTAAGAAATGAGCCCCACAAAGTTACAACCATAACGGTTTAACTATTATTTGGTAATAAATCGAAAATTTCTTAATTTGATACGCCAAGAGTCTTTCTACGATAAGGTATTAAGTGTGTTACAAACACTATTCCTTTCTGAGCACAGAATATTTACATTGTTAATTAATTACGTATTACTACTCAGTACGGCGCAACGCTACGTAACATGAGATTTGTATCTTGTTATACGCACAACCTACCCTATTGCGATGTTGTTATATAATATCGATATAATACAGTCTTTACCTGTTATTCAGTTTTAATGTATTTTTTTGTAACAAGGTTAAAGTATTACTGGTCCGGTGTAATATGGTGTTATGTACGTGGTATAAACAACAAAGGAATAAGGTTAACAGAGGACAGTTTAATGTATTATTGGATAATGTGTATTTATGTAAATGTGTCGCAACATCTTAAAAAACAATACTATAAACTGAGCTGTTTCCATCTCTGATAGAAAAATGTGTATACAATTTTTTAAACCTTACCTATACATATAACCTTCTCGGAGAGCACGTTAAGCCGTCGGTCCCGGTTGTCATATGAACATCTATAGCAGTCGTTGGGGGTAGTTGGAGCCCTTAATAAAAAATCCGACCAGTCTAAGAACAGAATTCAATATGGCCCATGGGTTGTGGAGGTCAGATAGCAGTCGCTTCGTGGAAAATATCGAAGTTCAGGCGAATCGCAGTTAGACTGGAAAACCGACCCCAACTGCGTTGGGAAAAGGTTCGGTGGATACATATATCCAAACTGAATAATTTGGTTTGTCAAAATATAAGGTTGAAATACTTGGTTTTACTTGAAAAATCTGGAGATCAAATTATCGAACTTAATTATTACAAGAAGAAACAATTACTGAATAATTTAGTCAAGATTCACATCTAAATAAATCTAGATACCCACGAAATTCGGACACAATTAAATTTGAAAGAAATTATTAATTTCGATAGCACTTAATAACAATTGAAATATGTAATGCAACAATAAAGCTAAACACACTGGTCCTTCACATACGACGTATGCCATGCGACGTTGGAGATAACGACACACTGGTCCTAGGTATACCACGTCTTACGACGTCTGACGTATACGTTATTCGAAAGGTTGTGTCTGCTAGTATCTTACTTGCTAAGTCACTTTAACGTGTGTGATAGCGTCGTAGGCGTGGGATAGCATGGGAACACGCGAATCTGGTGCGGTGACGCGTAAGACAGCGTGGTGAATGACCAGTGTGTTTGTAATCATACAAATTATATAGGCCAGATTCGCTTCAGATGTCATAATGAGTGGTATACGTCGTATGTGAAGGACTAGTTTGCCCGTGCCTTTAGAATTTCATGTCTGTCAATAGTGTTGGAAACTGAAATGTGGCACCATTCAAGAAACTCACTTTCAGAGGTCTAAGTAAACTAAGTGTTGCGCGTGTATACACTTAGCAAATTAGTGTCAGTGTCTCCAAATCGTATGCGTTAAGAAACTTTCTTTTGCCTTGTCTGACCTTGTGCCAGTATAACAGTTTGATAAGACAGGCTTCCTTGAATTTTATTACAATACACTGCACGGTACGTATGAGTATTGTGTAGATGACCTAAAATCTGAATAATGATTGTAAACAAAAAAATATTATAGTGAATCTGTCACATATTAGACTGGTCTCGGGTTCCACGAATACCTTGTCCTCTTATATGTTATACTAGCGGACGCCCACGGCTTCGCCCGTGACGAATTATATAACAAAACCTTCCTCGAGAACCACTCTATCCATAAGTGAAAGCTTCATGAAAATTGGTGCAGTAGTTTTTGAAACAGAAACAGATTGTTTTTATAATAATGTAGTGATATAACAAGTGTTGGATTGCCCTTCGAACACTTGATAAATGAAAGTCTCCAAAACATATCCATTCGTATTCACTGAAACTAACTGACCCGGCAACCTTTGTGATTAAAAATTGGAGATAGGGGTAAAAGGATGAAGTTGTATGTTTATACAATAATCTACTACTTATTCGTACATATACGTACCTACTAAACGATATACGAATATGTGGTAAAGTATTGTACAAACATCAAACTTAATCGAGCCGATTCGGAGCCAACCAAAATAGCAAATTTATCAGTTAATAAATTTAAAAAACTAATAAAACGTAAATTGTGCCATAAAGCTTATTATAGTATTAATGATTTCTTAGATGACAAGGCTGCCTGGTTGTAACACGAATTGCTCCTTTCTAAAGAACTCTGTATTAGATTTAAGATGAAATATTTTGGAAAAAAGCCGAACTGAGTTTCTTGAGGGCTCTTCTCAGTCTCGTTGCATTTTGGAACCCTCGGTAGAGTCACACCAACTTTTGACGAATCTAAATAATTTTCTAAAAATTTCAAAGATAATAAACATTATTTTATTTTATTTTTATTTTGAAATGTTAGAATATTAGAATTGATCACTATAACCAACTTTGATAATAATGCAGCTCGCTGTCTCCTTATACTTGGATCAATATAAACGGGCAGATAGCATGGCTCGAGTCAACCCGAGTCGATCGGTGACATTCCTACGAGACGAAATCGAGAGTCAATTCGTACGCAATCGAGTATCGAGTGGGATTACCGGAATCTACAGCGTTGGCGCAGCACGCCTTATGTGATGGGTTTGGTTTCCTGGTTACGAAACATTACTCGTGAAGTATTTTTTAGTTAAGATTTGTAGGTGCTAAGGTTCTATATTTGTCATCTTCCACCGAGTCGAGGGTTCGGCTTTTCAGTCTAACTGCGATGCGGCTGAACTTCAATATTTTCCGTGAAGCGACTGCTATCTGACCTCCACAACCCATGGGCCATATTGAATTCTGTTGTTAGACTGGTCGGATTTTTTATTAAGGGCTCCAACTACCCCCAATGACTGCCATAGATGTTGAAATGACAACCGGGACCGACGGCTTAACGTGCTCTCCGAGGAGGTTATATGTATAGGTAAGGTTTAAAAAATTGTATCCGATTATATTGTATAAAAATTGTTCAGGTCCAAACGATTTGCTTCATAGTTGTGGAATATTTAAATAAATAATAAATCTGTAGAAGTGAAAATTCTGTACATTGAAAATATCAAAAAAATAAATGGCAGGGGATGTTACTAGACCGAACCCAAAAATGTGATTAAAAAATTTTTGTCTGTCCGTCTGTTTGTTCAGGCATCACGCAAAAACTACCGGTTCGATTACGATGAAACTTGGTATAATTATTCTTTAATATCCTGGGCACCACGCTGGGTACTTTTTATCCTGGGAAAGTATATAAAATAAAAAACAAACTTAATTTTGCGGTTCGATCCCTAGACCCGATTACTGTACCAACCGCAAATAATAAGTTTGTCATAGGTTACGTCTCCCGCAGTGGAGTTCACTAAGGGGCGCTGCACACGGGTAAGATACTATAATATTTTATCTTAAGATACAATATCGCTCAACAGCTATACATACTAAATCAGTAACTGGTGATCAAGAAAGCTATAACACGCAGGCGGAGCTGCGGGCAACAGCTAGTATTTAAATAAACTAACATTTCGCTTCAGTAATATTATCGAAACGTCTAAAAAATTACCTAAATAAAAATGTCACATAATATTGTCCACTCCGTTTATTATGCAATTTATAATCACAATATCGATAACATAAGCTTTACAATATGTAGCTTTATGTAAAGTTAATTACAAGTTAGGATCGGAAGCGATTCTCTATCATTACATTACAGAGAGAGTTTTACGACATAATACATTATTTATGTTGCTTGTTTACTACTCGTATAAATATTAATCGGTATCCACGTCAAATGTTCCTTTGTGACCAGTTTTTTAATCGCGGATATGGATGGAGTGCATTTTGTGCAAAAAAAAATTCCTACTAATACCTATGTAGGGGAGGTAAAATTTTATTTAAGCACTTTGTCGGCGTTGTAAATATACATATTCATGCAAAGTTTCATGATTCTAGCAGTAACCGTTTGGGAGCAAAGCCGATGACGGACGGACATAACGAAACTATAAGGGTTCCGAGAATTTTACTACGGAACCCTAAAAACGACTTAAAATTACCGTAATGGGACCAAATAAATTTCGGATTTTTCAAAATCGGATCACCCGTCGAAAGTTATGAGGTAACGAACAACCAAAAATACAGTTGAATTGAAAATTACCTCCATTTTTTATAAGGCGGTTAAAAATCGATACCATCTAAGGAGCTGGTCTTTAAAATCAATTCAATATTGAGTATTTACGTTGATACAAGTCAGCATATATTTGCTACAAACTTACCCGCTTCATTTGGCAAGTTCTGATGGATCACTCTACCAGTATAGTAAATTCATTGCTCCTGTTTCACGTCTGTTATATTATGAATGATTGGATTTTTCTGACGACTCATCAAAGAGAAATCTTGTGAGAAAATATTATTTTCTTGGAGATACATATTTGTTTACAATAAGAAAAACAGTTTACATAATTATGTAAAAAAAAAATTTACACTACAAAATGTCGTTTGAAAAATCCTCCGCGTCTGGAAAGGTTCCAGAATGCTGGCTGTGTTGCCACGTTGGATGGCGTGGCGATACTTACGAGTATACTTTGGCCCAGAAAATAGCCAGCCTTCTGGTCCTGAGAAGCATCGATAAAGCATTTAGCAATGCCTCTATAAAGGCGGCGCGCGCTCGGACTACATGACCCCAGCGTTTCAACCCCAAACGGCAAATATGTAATCACCTGCTAGGTTCCATATTTACGCCGTTAGAGATATAATTCATGTCATGCACAGCGCTTTATTACTTACTTCCTAATGTTAATGTGACGAAGTTAGAAGTTAACTCATAAGTTTATATTAACTGCGTTAGTTGTACAAATATGTACCGGTTTCACATAATTCAGCGTTAGTTTTATGAATAGCGTTACAAAGTATGGGAAGTCCTCTTACGTGTAAATTTAACAACTTGCAATGTCTTTTTAAATGTAGGCTTTAACATAGGTAAACTATCGTTAGTCCAGTGTTGAGCTATATAATTTATGAAATGACTCTCTTGTACAGATATTCCACAATTTTTTTATTGGTAACAGGACCTGACCGGTTGCGCTCTATGGCAATCTTCAAAGGTGTTTTTCAATAAATAAATCTAAATCTCTGTTGCTGATTGGTCACCACTTATCTTGCACCTAGCCTATACATGTAATGTTTTAATTTATTTTATCGTTACCTATTATTGTCTGGGAGATAGCGTAGGTAAATAAATTTAAAAAATCAATTAAACGTATTAAAAAGTTTTAGTTATGACCAGGAAATTTCTTAATCTATGCAAAGAACTTTTGAACACACGAATGTCATGTCATGATGTAACATAAGTTAGTTAATTTGGTCTAACGGAGATGTCAAGTGGGCAACTAGGTTTATCTCTTTGTTTTCTTTGGTAACAATAAAGTCATTTTGCCAAAGTTTCAAATAACAGGTATGTAATTAAAAAGATTATTCAATAAATTACGTGACCAGTCATTTATTGAAAAAGTCTACAGTACTTATAGAACTGTCCATTGAGTACCGAAAATTATCGTGACTACTGAATAATTGCACCTTATTAAGTACCTTATAGACTATAGACGCTGTGTCGAATATTCGCTAATCTACACTACATTGGAAATCACCACATATTATAGAACAAAGTCGCTTCCGTCCGTATGTATGCTTTAGATCTTTAAAACTAGACAACATACTTTGATGTGGTTTTCACCAATGAATAGAGTGGTTCTCGAGGAAGATTTTAGTATATAATTTGTCAAGCGGCCGAAGCCGCGGGCATCCACTAGTTATACATAAATATTAGTAGCTAGGAAAATAGCAGTAACAGAGCACGGCTCCATTTCTTCAGGCAACTGTACAACACCGGTGAAGGTACGTAGTTACGTACTTGACGTGTTACAAAAATGACCTACACTTATTGCCACAATACCAGTCAAATTTACACAATTTAATAACATCGATTGTAATTTAAAAAGAAAATTAAACCCAAAAAGTCACTAGACTATTGTATAATTTTGTTATACATTTTCGGCACATTATACAATTCGTACAATGGCGGCTAATTGCGTAAGTGTCGAAAACAAACTCGTGAACGGGGCGTTTCATTTAAGTAAGATGAAACTAGGTTTTACTTTTCACACAGTTGTTGTTGTTAATAATCTTTTTCCGAGTGTTGGTAAACATTTTATTGTTATAGCTATAAACTACAGTGCGCATGAGCTAGATACTGCCACAAGAGAAACGTACGTGTTCAACCTTCAGTCGTTTATTGAGGTTTCATTATTTTAGTCTAGTCGTGGGATACGGTGTCTAAGATTAAGTACATAGATTTTCAACCCTGAGTGAGCTTGCGATGAGTTCCATTCAGGCACATAATAATAATACGTAAAATATTTATTTGGCATAAACACATTTACATTTTATAACCCCGGCAAACTGCGTGACAGTTTGTCGGCGGGGATAGCACTTGTAAATTTTCACAACTTAATAATAACTTCGTTTTTAATATATCAATAATTGAAATGATTGCACGTTGTTTCGGGAAACTTATATACATCATTAAGTAGTTAGGTATATTTAAGTACTTTTTTTAATTTCGCTTACTGATTAATAAAATGATTCGATAGTGGTCAACTCAGGATAGGTAAGTATACAGTAACTATTGTGTATTAGCAAGGTCGCAAAGTAAGCATTTACCGTAGTATGTAAATCAATGCATTAACACAACACAAACATCTTAATAAAACTACGTCGGTAGGCAGATACACATTTTATAAGCCAGACAAATACAACCAAACAAAACAAATCAAGTCAAGGTCAGTGGGCTAGTGGGACCCAGCATGACATAAAACCCCATATAATAAAGCTTCACTTTCCGACTGACTGTTGCAATAATTTGCATGAATATGAGATAATCTTAATTTGGGCTAGTCTAGCCGTTGTGTGAGAATGTCCAGCAACAATATAAATAAAGGATACCTAAATTTAGATTTGATGGTTAGAAGGTATTTGTCATTAACTTAGACTGATGAAAAGCAAAAGTGGAACTGTCAATAGAAACGCACCGTGTACTATAAACTCTTGTTCATCTACATGGTTATATAGTGGACTTATTGTACCTTCAACCAATACGTTAACTAAGTACCTACACTTCCGCGTAGATTATCGACAATGACTTGAATAGTTGCGAAATTTGCTATACATACACCGCAATGATGTATCAATTCTAATTTCCTGACATTTCCTGGTTAGCCACATAATGCTATGATACTCATGCAAGGTGATTGTAGCAATAGCTTTTATAGGAGCTCGTTACATAAAGGTTACTTTCGTGTCAAACTTGATAGGCACTTCATTTTCACTTGTGTGCGTGACTATACATGAAATGTTTTAAAATAGCAGTAGCTATCATTACTTTTATCAAGTTTCTGCAATGACTGACATAATCTCTTTAAGCTCGCTCTCACTATGCTTTAAACTAGATATTATAGCTTTGACTACAAATGTTAAAATGATAAGATTTTTTTTTTGTTAGCACAAGATTAGTTTCCTTACACCGTAATGTCGTCGCAAACGTTGGCGTAAATTGTGGTAGACTCAAGTGGGATTAAGGTTGGTCCCCATTGTGCTGAAGACCCACACATATCGGTGTAAAATAAAAAAGTAAAATTTTCTGTAACTGTTTTGTGTCTCTTGACCTCGAAGACGCCGCTCAATGATGTGTATTTTTTACAATAATAATATAACTTCTTCATTGTATCAACACCAGTTCTACATTTTTTAATCCTATCACGTCCGGTCACACGTTTTATCTGTATTATACATAATTACCTCTGTTCTATTAAACACGTGACCGTCGAATTAGTCTGACCTTTGCTATTTCTGCCAAAACATCATTAAAACTAATCTTGTTTAGAATTTGCTTATAAGGCTTCTTTTTTATATAGAAGTGCTATTGGGGTTTATTTACCTATTCATTTTGTTAAATACGAGTATGTAGGTTTATCTTCCAGCAAAGATGTCGTGTACTGCTAGCTTGCTTTACATGATTTACAATTCATTGCTTCTCACTTTGTTAATAATTAAATACATAGGTACATTATTTATTACACATAAATTACATCAACTGGCACACAGCAAACTATAGAAATTATCCTGACTCAAAGTATTGTCCACGGTGTGATTCGACCCCACTTCCGAGAATCCGTAATCAGTAGACATAGGATTATTATGCATTTGTATGTAGGTATGTATATTTGCATGCATATTTTGGCATTTTGATAGTGCATTTAATCCGATTTCTAGATCACTGGACATCCACACAGGTCAAAAATGGCTGCAGACATGCCGACTTTGACCACATGCGTTACTCGTGTTGATCATATTTACTACTACAAACTGCTATAAACACAGTATAAGCACGGTATGAATAAATAAAATAAATTAATAAGTTTAACAGACAGTCACAGTAGTTGTTTGTTGGTTCGTATGTGTCACCTGTCGTTTCTATACAATAAATTTAAAAAAGATAATGTCTTGTATTGGGGAATACCTATTCTGTTTTTCGTTAGTATGATTTGCGGTTTCTACCCGCGTTAGTTATTGTTAAAAATCCTACATCGCGCTAATAACATTACACTCTTACTTATAAGCAGATATGTTCCGGCTACAAATTTTGCTGTTCTCGTTGAGACAGTCTTGATAATGCCTCGTTTAGAGGCGAAACAATTGTCGACATTTTGTTGTCTTTTTTAAAATCTGCGAAAAATAATGCTATTATAATTTTAATAAGTTTTTAACATCTTACTTACCATTACTTTTTAATAAGTTTAACTTTCATAATTCATGCAGTTGAAACTCACAATGTAATGCCACAAATGTAGGTAACTTACGTCACTAGTACCTTCACTCAAGTAAGTACCAAGATTGATGGTACCACGCAAGAGAGGTTTTAATTAATGTGCTTGAGAAAATGAACGTGTTTTTTTTAAATTTTAACTGCATTCTTAAATATACGAGTACCGATGCACAGGTGGTTTTCTCTATCACCATTTATTTTTGAATAATTTCAGCAGTAAAGCGAATTTAGTCTGAAACCTAAGGGTACATTAGTAGTCCCATCAAAATCTTAGAAACAAAAGGCTAGCCTCGTATTATGTACACCACAAAGGTACTGGCGAAGTGTGAGCAGTTAGTTTTCGAAGAAATGCTTTGCAAACTGAACTTAAATTGCGAGGTATATAATTTAAGTTGCGTGTTGTCAACACCACAACAGGCCTATGTCACTCGCATAACAATCGCGAAAAATACGTTACGTCAGCGACAACTTAAAGTTGTAAGTCAGTAAGGGTTGTCTGTTTGTGATAAGGCATTGACCATAGAGTTGATATTGAGGCATTAACATAATTATTGGTCAAATTATGCTGGTACTTTACTGACAACCCTAACGTTTGAATTATGTTCTCTGTAAACAAAAAAATGTGCTTTAATTAACGTCGGAGTGCAAGTTCTGTATGTATTCCCTATTCTGTGACAACACTGATAAAACTGTGTACCTAGTGCTTAAGTATATCTATGACTCTAGGTATTACATGATAAACAAATACTTGTACCTACTTGTGTAATGTTCCACTTTTTATATAATATCCAGGATTATATGACGATTTTAATATGAATTGGTATGATATGTATCATTATATTAAAAGCTCATTACTATGTGTTAATGTACCCAATACAATAGCATTAGCTGTTGGTCAATCTTTTTAAGCTTGTCGTTTGAATACCCATTTCGTGATTATTGGCTTAGATAGATTTGTTTCGAGACCAGATTATGGCGTCTTGCATAAAATATCTTTTGACCTTTGAAGATATTATTCTATTTCAAAGCAATGAGTTAGCTTAAACCACAACAGTAAAAGAGGTTAGAAATAATAGTTCCTGATTTGTAGTACAACGCGTGTCGCCGATTTACTCCAACTCATAAACTCCACTACAAGCAAGAAATGTATAATTTTACATCTGCTTGCGATGTCGCCGTCGTTTTTGTCTACAAAGTACATAATACAATTGTAATAATTACAAATATCATGGTATTTTAAGGTTTTAGTACTTACCGGTGAAAAGAAACACATGGTTGACTTATGAGCGTTCACAATATGAGCGGCTCGCCTGCCTGGCCACAGGGCCCTTCTAACCTCTTCAACTGTACTGTGGCTTAAACTATTTCTAAAATATTAAGGGAAAGGCCGTAGGTTCGAGTCCTGGCGATGATATCAGGTTTTGTGGTTTATTTATAACTTCTATCTTAATATTTTGAAGATATTATTAATCAATATTTAATTTTATAACTATTTTTGTTGCAGGTATGTAGTTTTGGTACTTTTGCAGACTTAATAGATTATAACTTTATATCAGACAGATTGACAATGGACGAATAATTTTAATTACCAACATCGCATTGCCTTGATCTACCCAAAGGGCCACTAGAAGGAATACAGCTTTAAGAAAATCGAACCAACCCACTTGACCTAAAAACGTTCCGGAATCTATCATTTAGGCATCCTATTAAAAAAGTACTAGTTATCCCGACGAACTTTGTATCGCCTCAAATAAAAAAAAGAAATAAAAAAAAAAGAATATTTTAATATTTCATGCAAATTTATGTAAATTGAAAAACGCGACGGACGGACAGACAGCCAGACAGACAAATTGTCGTATTAAATATATAGATGAATATTCTACCAAAATTCAAGTGAGAAATTTGTATAGTTTTACAATAACTTAAATTATAAAAAAAACATACACTTTCTTCATTATGATTTCATTCTTTTGCATCTTTTTAGAGTTCCTTACCCTAAGGGTAAAACGGGAACCCTATTATTGAGACTCGCTGTCCATCTGTCTGTCTCCAGGCGGAATCTCATGAACCGTGATAGTAAGAAAGTTGAAATTTCCACAGATGATGTATTTCTGTTGCCTCTATAACAACAAATACTAAAAAACAGAATATGATATATATTTACGGGAGCTCCCATACAACAAACGTGATTTTTTTTGCCGTTTTTAGAGATAATGGTACGGGACCCATCGTGTGCGAGCCCGAGTCGCACTTGGCTGGTTTCTGGTACTATTTCATTGTGAACCAAATGACCTAAAATTTATTAATTACAAATTCAAATAATTTCTCAAGTATGTATGTTTGTTACCAACTATTCCATTATCGAATTATTCCCATTAATTGGTCTGTAACTGTTGATACAGCTGTTACTAAATAGTCACGAATTCATTTCGCGTGCAATACGAAAATTATGCAATAACTAATTCACTAAGTATTATTGGAATACGGTTAGTAATAGTAACGTTCTTGTAACACTGACTTGTTTTAGGTTGAGGTAATCCGACTATAAGTTCAATAAATCATTGTGATATCATTCTATTATTACTATAAAAAATAATACAGGCAAGCAATAATTTCACAATTTTTTTTTCACGATCTATTTAGAAATATATTTTAATTCAGATTTTCCGATTTTATAGCCTCGCGTCAGGATACTTTGCATTCATCGATTGATTAGCAGAGAACTGATTGATATATCTAGAACTTTTGATTGGGTTGAGAATTCAACTTCTAAATCTAACTTACTTAACAGCCTAGATATATCCCAAAATATGTATGTATAACCCGCATCCAATAAGCATCGAGAAGAAATAATAAAATCTATCGAATCGACATCTAATATTTGTGCATGCAAGAATGCCTATGTATCAAATAATAGTTTAAGTATATATTTTAAACATCCCGTCTATTGTATTCTGTTATGTATACTAGACGATATCGTCTAAACTATATTCTACTACGATATACGTAGTAGAATATAGTTTATGAAGACAAACTAAACAAATGAGTCAGAGTCAAGACTTAAACTAGTCATAACATAGTTAACAAAACAACGCCTCGCGGACTGGTCCAGCTAAATGCATATTCAAGAGATTACATGAATGAATGACTCACTGTTCAACCTAAAGCTAACAGAGACGATGGAAAACATATCCCACGTACAATTGTAACTTATTGTGGCTCCAGCTCGAGTAACTTCAGACTATGTTCCTTTCAAGCTTTGACCTCAGGAGGTACTTTGGCAAAACCTTTATGTATAATGCAGGATTTTAAACTAATCACAATAATAGACCTCCAACCTATAGACTGGCGTAGTAGTATCAATTAATAAAAATCGCAGTGAAAAAAGTGGAAAATTACAAAATATAATAGACATTAAAACACGTAACAAATATTAAAGAAATTAAACATTAAAATTATATAACTTATGAAAATACGCCCAAATGACTATATGACTTGTTCCCAATTGGCAACAACGACGTGAGCGTTTTTTTTTTCAGTACTACTTTTCGTGTCTATGTATTGAAAGTCTTTGTTCACAGTAGGTATCACAAGACGGGGAATCCCACTAATAATATTATATGCGATACTCTTTGTATGAATTATTTCATTGTCGATTCGTAGAATGAGTCAATTTAAAGAAAATTATTAAACAAACAAATGCTGTTCTACTGAGTCAATCTACTACGGCTCCAGTCAGACTATATTGCGATGATTACAAGGTTTCTTTCTGTTAATAATATAATCGTAAGCTAAAAGCTGACCATTTTTGTTGCGTGCAGGGTTCAAGGCTAACAGGTGATACCAGTACATCTGTTAACACTTACACCCTTATCTGACTCACGAATTACAATTCAATCCACGCGAAAAGGGCCACGATAATGTCATAATGTAGCAGTGTCGTAAAATCCGATGTACAATAACATTGCTTAGTATCAGTTAAACAGAGTTGAATATTGTCAGTAGAAAGTGCAAGTGAAATTTTACATGCGTAGTGTAATTTATTAATCTCAATTTTAACAATTTATCTGTCATGACAGAATTTAAATAGCATTAAAATTCGTACCATGTTTGAAATGTACAACAATAAAATTGTATGTTGTAAGTCGGTTACCAAGGTCGTACACTGCGATGAATTAAAATGACCGACTTAACTGGGAAGTTGCGTGAGGAAAGTGTAAGTAAAATTTTACGCGCTGTACACTGTATGTTAATTGAAAGCACCTATTACTGGTAATTAGTCGGCTTTCTACAATCCCCATATGACGGCATGCTATGTTGTTATGTGTACGCAGACTACCGTGGCTGAATTAAATCGTTTGGAATGAATTGAAGACTGTCTTGTAAGACGACAATGATTATATTGTACACGTTGAAAAGACTTGGGAGATTCGTTACTCCTCTCTGTTGTGTCGAAATGTTGTCATTCATAGAACAACGAATAAATTTTATAATAAATGTACACCCCAGCATCAAAGTCGGGGGGCCTCAATTGATCCCAAGTTCCTTGGAGCAAATTAAAAAGAGTTTACCCTCAAATAGTTTATCGTCCAATTATCCTTAATAGTTTTTAAACGATAAAACCATAAACAAATATTGTCTCAAATTGCTTCATCAATTAGGATTAATAGACATTCGTAAAAAACGGTGTTAATCTTAAATGTTGTAATGAACAATGTTCTAATTGTTTATCAACTTAAAGGAAATAATGTCAAAATAATCGCAAATTCGTCAGAACACACGTTATCTAGTCTCACATTAAGCAGGTTTTCTATAAGTTTTTTCATGCCGGTAGCAAATAAATTCATCAACTATGCATGCACCTGTTGCGTTCCTGCAACGGCAACAGGTGATTGCATATTAGAACAATCTGCTTCTTTGTTCAATTTAAGGGTATAGGAGCCCCCAATGTTAGGGACTTTAACTTCACCTGTCAGATGATGTAATGCTTGAACAATGGACAACATTTTGATACAGGATAGGAAGGTTAGATATTCAACTACGTTATATTTAATTAGCATAGTATTTACATACTTACCTTTTTTATATTTAGGTCGACAAATTGACGCCACCCGCCTGATGGTAAGCTGTGGGGACGTCTGGGGATTGTGGGCGACTCTCATAGTACACCGAAATACTATAGAGAGTGGCCCTCAACTTGATGATCTAGTAATGTGCCTCTACGCTTCGCTTAAAGAACCCAGGATTATATGTGGGAGGAAACACGTGCGCAGGCAGGGCGTTCCAAGCCACTATCGTTCGGCAGAGAAACGAATGTTTAAAACGCTCGGTTCTCGCGAAGACGGTTTCCACAGTATGAGAGTGACATCTATACCCGGCACGCGTTGTTCGGGATCGTAAGGGAGAGGGTACCTACTTTTCGTTAGTTATTTTGTCGATGACGTGATATTAGGCTTGCCCCTACTACATTTAGCACCCGAGCCTCCTAACCGGCATCCTTTATCTGGTTGAAATTCGGTACACAATTTTATAACTAATTCGATTTAGTATCCAAAAAAACCATAGGTAAGGATATATTAGATACTATCATCCTAGTAATAAGTTCTTATGGATTCGGGTGTACTCGCAACAACAAAATGTCATATGAATAGTGTGCAATGCTGGAACAGACTGCATCCGCCATACTTTTAAATGGACTTAATATAATTAATCAGCAACTGTTGGCTATCGTTATTATTTTCTAATAGAGTCTTACTAATTAGATGTTAACTGGATACAAGTGGTCGAAGAGCCGGTGTAATGGCAAGTCATTAGAATTGCTTACGTGCAGCAGTGAGTTGTTGGTGATAAAGATCACTTATTAATACATAAAATTACCCGGGATCATGAAATAAATTCCTATCAGTTACCTATATTGACTTATGCAACAACAAAACCTTACGATCTGTCCGATTTACTTTCGTTTAAGTTTGTTATTACAACAATTCTGCTTAAAATGAGTGACACGTTTGAGTTTTTTTTTATTGACAACGGTAAGATGTCGAATACGAAAACGAAAATTTTCGAACCAGTCGTGCGTATTAAGATTATAAACCAACTCACCACCAAAAGTAATATTTTTTAAATTACTAGTGGTAATATTGTGTTAATGATTACTTCTGAAGCTAAATCTGAATAAATATAATCTGTTTATCATATTCCCACGCTCATACGTTATTTACATTGAATGATTATACCAGACATCCTAAATGATTATTATCCAAATGTAAATTACACTAGCCTAGTGTAAGTAGCAGTGCTAGAGCCAAGAGGTTATAGAGAGGTCCAATATGTAAGAAATAAATATATAAGGACATTTCTACATAACGCCATATAGCCTGAAACTAAGTAGTTCAGAATTATATACAAAAGTAAGCAGCAACTGAAGCAGAGAATGACAAAACCAGCAGGTTATTCACAATCGTCGCGTCGGTCGGAAGCTGCCATTTCCGAATCCTAGCGGAAAGTATTCGAAGCGGACGCATAAATTCAGCGGATTCATAAATCCGAAGTTCGAAAATTTTCAAACTTCTATTCGTAAGGAAGACATTGATGTTCGGAATCTTTTTCCAAGTTTGAATCCGTCGAATCGGGAATTAACAACAAAATGAGCTGTCGTCGAATCCGGGACCGAAACTTTTAGAGTGGTTTAGAATAAGGCAGCAGGTTACTTAATTAGGTAGTTAAAATAACATCTATTTCCACCAATGCTGAATTCATTATAAATATAACCATCTTTCAAAGTAATGAGCATGATAGTGAAAATAAATATTGAAAGTATTTTGAAATAATATCCAGCGTCCTAATTGGCAGCCAGTTAACATTTTTTTACTACTAATCAGCTCTGTGAAGTTAATATGTAGTGATGGTGAGCGAATGTGGGTTAACACAAACTGAAAATAGATCGTCGCTACCGTCCGGCCTGCCACAGAGCTAAGAAACTTTAGACGAGACAAATACATATTTAATTGACCGAGCGAGCGAAGCGTCTCAGTTTTAACTCGAAGACTGGCCGATTTGGCGTTGTTGGTATGTGTGTCAGTTCCGGTCTACAGGCCGCATTTTTCAGCCGATTTTCATGAAATTTGGCACAAGTGTTCTTTGTTGCAAGGCGCAACTTTTTTCGAAGGGATTTTTCGATTGGGGGGAAAATAGGTGAGAAATGGGGGAAAATACGAAAATAACGCGAGGTCTACTGTTCACAGAACCACTAGTCTATATATACATAGGGATCCCACCCAGATCTTAAGACGTTATCTGCAAGCGGTGTACCTGCCAATTAAACGATGTGATAAACATTATAGTTCATATAGTTAACGGCGACAGGATTGACCCCTGTTACATCAAATACAACGTGATTATCAAATACGTACGTTAAGTAATTTAGAAACGTGTCTGTTATCACGTGATTAACAAGATTAACATTCATTTACAATGAAGTAGCTTAGCTCGCGTAAACGGATCACCGTACTTACGGCAATAGCCTTGCCTTCTATTACGTGGAACTAACAAAATAAGTTGCAAAACTGTGATAGTAATGCACCTCTACGTATCCCCTCAGGCATAGAGGCGTGATTATAAATGTTGATGGACGATAATAACTGGTAATACTAGTAACTTTATGTGACAATTTCTAGTTTTCCTGGCGCATCTGATTTTAATGAAATCTTATCTCGGTCTTTATACTTACTGTTGTCTGAGTTTAGTTTATTTGTGAAAACTACAAGAAATGTGTACGTATAGACACACAATTTATGATGTTTTATTCTATATATTTTAACATCTTTATTTTTTATACCTGTACACTTTTAACAGTAGCTTTAAATAGACTGACATGAACTTGGGGTAAAGATTAGGCAAAGGATTTTTTTCATCAAACTCTTCAAAGTTATTGTAGGTACGTTGATCTAAAACACGTCAATCATTGACACAAAAGCCGACTTCAAATTACCGAAATGGGACCAAATGATTGTCAGAATAGGACCACTCGGAAAGCAGTATCAAAAAAAAAATTCAAAATCGGTTCGCCCTGTCCAAAAATATAACAATCCAAAAATATAAAAGGTCACAAACATAAATAAAAAACGTACAGTCGAATTGAGAACCTCCTCCTTCTTTTGGAAGTCAGTCAAAAATTTATGCGAATGAAGCATGCATAATTATTGTAAATGTTTAAACAATGAGTTGTTATTTGACCGTTGAATTTAATAATCAAAAGTTGACTGCCATTCTTATTTCATTTGTTATCATTGGACGTTATCTAACAGCGAGATCTATGAAGAAAGAGTTCTTATCTCATTCTACATTCTATTTACTGATGTAAATGATATTCATAATGATTTTTATTTTGATTTTTAACGATAGATAAGCATAATGATTTAAAATAAAGAATCATTGTTGTGTAAGAGTTTTCAGTTTTCTATTAATGATATTATATTATATGACTATGAAAGTATAGTAAACTAAGAAAGTGTCTTGATTTCCAAGATATGATTGGCACTTGTGGTTAGTACAATATTATGTTGCTCATGTAAATTTATTGTGGACAATTTAGTTTTATTATGATTAAAAATTGTAAACTGTTCTAGTGTTGTTGTGTTGCGACACTTAATATTCATTTGCCACATAAAACTGTTTTATTTTAATATACTATAAAGTAAGATGTTTGTGCGGTAAAATATAATTATAAAACGGTAGATCGTCGCCTACGGTTGCAAAAATATATTTGCAAAAACTTATTTTAAAAGAATACTAGAATTTGCAACTGGATTCGACTAGCAATCCCATTAAGCTAAACTTGTGCTTGTGTTAAGAGTGGGTTCAAATTGTGGGTATTGCAAGTAGCCACCAGGCTACATAGATATATTTACATTATGTAGCCTGATGGATTTATATTTCATTTTCATTACATTTTCCGACCTCACATTGACTGAAACCGGAAAGTCCGCTGGCGTCCTTACGAGAACGTACCCAGGACGCCTTGCAATGGACGTAAAGGCGAAATTTAAAAAAAATCAAGTCCACCATCATTGTTAGAGCGTTAAACCTGATCGCGGCCTTCATTTACGGTGCCCAGGGTCTGATTAAACGCCCGTTAAGTCTCCATTTCCTGCAATGTACATCCATAACCATTAGTACATTGCGAGAATTACTCGTAATTATCAATAATTTATAAAGTTGTTTTTATTCCAAAATAAAAACAACGCACTTGGGATTTCTTATTTATTGCGAGTGTACGCTACGGTAACCATAGCCCATCAGGTAGCTCCGTATGCTTGTTTAAAACGTTGATATAAAAACCAATTACAGACGTATTACAAATGACAAAATTTGCTCTCGCGATACTAATCATTATAAACATACAAATTGTCGGTGTTATACTAAACTTAGCTTGGCACAAGCGAGGTCAACGTTTTCCTAGCTCTATGTCAACACTATGAAACAGCTTCCGCTGAACGGAATACTTTATTACATGTTATGTCACACGATACGGTTGATAATATAAATGGTATAAACGTGGTTCGTCGTGTTCGCCGGTACACGTGGTTCTATGTGTCATGCACTCGGTCGTGTTTTAATATTTGTGGTGACGTTAATCGCTTTGGGGTTAGATTTGTCTGTTCATTATTGACTATGTATACTTATGATATGAGTCATTTGATTGACTCTATCCTGAACAAAGTTTAATTAAAACTCTGAATGTCATTGTTTCGCAAATTCTCGTGTCAGGAGATGGATGAACCTAGCCTACGTTATCTGATGACTAAAATAACGTATGTTCTGTATACGCGCTTAGACAAGGCTGTCTCAGCGCGTTAGTTGTCTCAAAATTAACTGAAATACAGCTTTTATACAGCTTAAAATGCTATGGGCAGTCACCACACTAACTTGTTAGTTAGAAATTATAGGACGGTATACAAATGCGGACCTACAATAGTTACATATAAGTATTGTATACAACGTATCGTAAACTATTATCTTGCTTAAGCGATATAAAAGAGCAAATTCTTAACATAAAAGCGCAATCGCCCCACTCTCACAAAATTACTTACGTACCCTGAATTGCACACCTAACATAGTTTCTTTTACTATCATAACATTACATAGTGAAACTGTTATATTAATTATTTCTCAATGTAATCAAGACTTTATATCGTAAGTAATTATGTGAATTACGCGGTTCACTTTGACAGAACAGTTGGCTGAAATTAAAGAATATTATCTAGCCAAAGATTAAATTGAGACATAATAGTTAAATGTCTTCAATAAGTATGTCAATGGCTATAATGAAGCTGTTGCGATTCGTCAGGATTTAACCAATATCTTAGGTACATCCCATCCCGGTTTTTACTATAGTCTATTTCACTAAACTCTTTTGACAAAATTTGTCAACTAAACGTATTTTTGCTCATATTCTATGTCTATGTTTTACAGTATTTACAAAGGTACGAAAAATAAATTCGTCCATCATCGTCGACCGGAAAGTTTGCCAGAATGCTGGTAAACTATATTATATTAAATTTGAGAAATAGTCAAATAGGTCACGCGCACCAGCAATATGATGCATAATGGCATACTTGCATTCCAAAATAAGCCTATTTCCTTTTTTTATTCAATTCAAAAATTTGTTCTGAACATGAAATTTCTTACAAAGAGAATTTAAACCGTTTCGAGGTCACGGCACAGTCGAAGGCGGTAGCCAGCGAAGCGTGGACATGGACATCATAATAGAGCAGGTGTGTGAAGCGCGCCACCCATCGCGTGGTTAAGCCCAGTTTGTAAGAGAAATGTTTATTTAAAAAATAACTACCTTTTACTGGATTAAAGGGAAGGTGTAATGGATACAGTCGGTATTGTTTATTTAGAGCTAGCTTGTGTTGTGATAGTACTCGTAATTGTACCCACGTAACAGCGAGCCTATTTTCAACTCCGGGTACTTCGGATATATTTGCCAGAGCCTCCTCCATCGCTGCCATCTGCCATCTGCCGTCTGTCATCAGGTGCACAAGAATAGCCATGATGAAGAGGCTCACTGTCAGCCTAGCAGACTCACGATTGATCAAAGATGCCTCACTGTATCTTGGCCAAAACTATGGCAGTGACATAATTATGTTATATTATCTGTAGGACGCCCCGATGGGCTCGTGGCTAAGTTATAACGGTCTAGGTTAACATATTGCAAAGGTTAAGCAACATCAGCCAGGTCGGTTACCATTTTTTAAGACATTGAGTGAGACCTCTCTGTACCTCAGAGAGCAAGTTAAACCGTCAGGCCCGGTTATCATACGAACATCAATGGCAGTCGTTACAGGTATTTGGAGCCATACAACACAATCCGACTGCTCAACTACAGAACTTCGATATCGCCCATGGGTTGTGGTGATCATGGGCTGTCACTCCACGAAAAATATCGAAGTTCAGTCGCATAGCACTTGTTGAAAAGCCGACCTCGGAAAAGGCTTGGTGGATGATGATCCGTAGGACGCCCCTATTTGTATTTGAACAAGAACGTTTTTACGTTTTTTAATATAGTAGTAAACTTCTAGAGCTATATAAATTTATTTACTAGCTCTTTAATACAGGAGATAACCAATATTAATAAAGTTATTCAGTATTAAATGCTTCAGGGAACATGTTGAAGCGCACGTTAATTAAACGGAAATTGAAACCATATCTCTCTACTACTAACTATAGCTCGAGAATGTTTCGTTACAGAATATTGTTTTGAAGCAATTGTGTATTGATAAAAATTTAATTGTTTCTCTCAGATGTTTATTATTGTTATTTGTGTTTTTGTTGTTATTAGTTGTAATGAGAACAACGGTGGCAATTGAACATACTTTATGATAGTACTAGCGGACGCCCGCAGCTTCGCCCGTTTGACAAATTATATACACAAAAGCCTTCCTCGTGAACCACTCTATCCATTGCTGAAAACCCTATCAAAATCCCTTGCGTACTTTTAAAGATCTTAGCATACATAGGGAACGGGCGACTTTGTTTTACCCTATGTTATTATGATTATTATTAGACAAACTACATACCACACATTCTATTTAAATTAGTCCCAAGTCATAATTGTTATTTTGAGTTCAAATCTATAAATTACAAAATATATGGGTGCCAAGTGTGATATAAATAGCACCCATTTTTGTCTACTTCGTAGCTCTGTTAGTCTTACTGTGCATAATCATTCCGAGTGAAACATCCACGAGTATGCTCCTTATGCCACTTTCCGCTTGAAGGGAACCCATTACGACCACACGTGTAGAAGCCGTTAGAAGCCTCCTGATATTTGATACTACAGCTGTTGTACATGCTGTGTCAATTGATGCCATTGAGTGTAATCGGTCTAATATTTAAAACAAATTTATATGTAGTGTCAGTTCGGGTTGGGTGCCACATTACTTCATTGGAACATCTCGTTGAGTGTTAGTAGAAATTAAGTTGGAATGGCTCGCAGAAAGTAAATTGTAGAAAGTTAATTTTGGACTAAACTAATCTACGAGTAGTACTTACTACTGTTAAGTATTCGTAGCGTAACGTCCTGTCTCTTGGATTACCTCATACAGTGATTTAATTTAACAAATTGCTTAGAAAATGTTAGTAGTGAATAGAATAATCTTTATTGTACACCAAGAAGAAATAACAAGATAAAAACAAATAGGATGTATGTACAAAGGGAGGCCTAATCGCTTAGGACAGGTGTTAGGCAATGCTTTAAGGTGAGTATTGGTGTCGAAATAAAGAAACCTACTAATATTATAAACGCGAAAGTTTGTGAGTATGTAAGTATGTGTGGATGGATGGATGTTTGTTACTCTTTCACGTAAAAACTACTGAATGGATTTTAATGAAACTTTACAATAATATAGCGTATACATCAGAATAACACCTAGGCTACAATTTATAAAGATATTGTGTGAATTGTTCAAAATATGACGCGGCGCGACGGAAACGGGAAAAAATCAAAATTACCACGCGGACGAAGTCGCGGGCGACCACTAGTAAAATATATAAACAAGTCGTCGCCCACATTGTCGAACAGTTGATCTCGCGATCATTAAAAACATTTTTTGGACTATTGGAAATATAGTGTGTACCATTACATTATTTAGACTATATTTCCCCCCAATAAAAAAAAACACAATTATTAAATCAAGAAACACTTGTTCCAAGTTTCGTGGAGATCGGATAAAAAATGTGACCGCTATACCCGGAACATACAAACAGTCAGACAGAAGCAAAGTCTCGAAATGTAGATGCTTCGCTCGCTTTGTGAAATAGATTCAAAATATAGGTATAACCAGGCCTATGTCACTCGCCTAACAATCGCAAAAAATACGTGACGTCAGCGACAACTTGAAGTTGTAAGTCAGTAAGGGTTGTCTCATGTTTGTGATACGGTATTGACCATAGAGTTGATATTGAGGCAGTAACGTCATAATAAAATTATTGGTCAAAGTATGCTGGTACTTTCCTAACAACCCTAATGTTCGAATTATGTTCTCTGTAAACAAAAGAATGTGCTTTAATTAACGTCGGAGTGCATTTCTGTATGTAAGTACTATTCCTTATTCTGTGGTATAACACCTACTTCAAACGTTATAACGGACTTAAAATCTCAAATAAAAAAAATCCCATTGACATTCCTACTCCGTAATTCATTGACTATACGGACAATTACACAAATTATCATTTAACATGTAAAACTAATCTCTTCCTAATCGAACAGGTTTTATAGACAGTACTTGTTAAGTGACTTTCTTGATTTTGGTCATGAAGCGACCGCATTCTCAATGTCGCCGGCATGCCCTTCTGGTCAAAGCCATGATGACAAGGTCATTAGGCGGAAATGAACATTGGTTTTCTAAATTCATTATGGTTGATCTATTTTAGTTGTGAACATTTATTGTTTGTTTTAAAGTATTGTCATCCTTTGACAGACTCCTAGATCAGGGGACGAATGTATTTGATAAGACGAATTGACATAAGGTGCGAAAATCAGAGGACCCAATGGGACCTCAGATCAACCATCTATAGATTCGAGTAGATGGCGACTACTAAGCAGGTTATATTTTAAAACAAAGGAGTATATGATGTTGGATTTTTTTCATATATATATTTATTTTTTCATATATAATTGCACTAATTTCGCTAAATAGAAGACATTACAAACGTCGACATCTGTTTCACCTACTCACGAGGCATTATCAAGACTGTCTCCAAAGACAACCGCTGTCGGCTGTTCTCTTTGGAGACAGTCTTGATAATGTCTTCTATTATGTCTTCTATTTAGCGAAATTAGTGCAATTATATATTAAAAAAAATCCAACATCATATACTCCATTGTTTTATCATGGACTTTCGCCAGGTAACGCCTGACTCCATTCAGCATTTAGGTTATATTTTGCCCAAGATGTTTGCGTTCCACTAGTGACGCCACATTACCAGTCATTGAAACACGTCAGGATCTCAGAACAACAACAACAAACAATAATTACTTTAATTTTTTGCCTCGCGAAATCTTAAACTGGGAAGTTATGGTGACATCTTCCTCGACTGTTTAACTGTTCTGACGTGCAGAGTGGTTGTTAGAGCAGAGTTCGTGCAGAGTGTTGATTCAGACCGGTTATCAGCGCCCTATATGTATATACGTACTATTGAGATAGTTGCCCTAAAGTCTTGACTCATTAACCACTCCTTCACCTTTATTTTGATTTTTTTTTTAAACTGTACTACCTAATTGGCCACATTGAACTCCCTAGTCTAAATGAAAATGACTGTGTTACTAATTTTAACGTACAAACGCAGTGTTTATTTCTAGCACATGAAGGCGTATTTAGATGCCTGTCTATTCCCGCCTGTTGACCTACTAAATGAACCTGCTCCATTCCTTAGGCATACCATACTCTTTGTTCTCATGCGCAGAGATGTTTATCACATAATCTGACTCACTGTATCAAGTTATTCCTGTGTACTATATAAATCGCAAAACTGAATGAACTTAGGCTTGACCAATTAGCGAGAATTTATCTTTCAAAAGGAATCCTCTGATATCTGAGTTACAAAGAATTCGAATTTATGCTTTCAGATTGATCCTGAAAACCCATTTTTGTTTTACTTTTAGTAATGCTAATTTAACCAACTACGAGGGTGGATTGAAAAGTAGTCGGCCTAACACTGATCCATTTAGTTCTAAAAATTAAATCTAACCACATTATTTAGTTCAGTTCAGACCTGTTAATTGTGTGAAGTTTGAAACGTGTGCGATAATTAGTTTTAATTTTATAAATTTATAACAAAGCAATCTGACATCATTTCCGCAAATGGAGCAAATCGAGCAGCGTGCCTTCATTAAGTACCTCCATAAGAAGGGGTTGTCATCAAAAGCCATCCATTATGATATGGTCAGTACATTAGGGGATTGCGCTCTTTCATATTCATCCGTCAAAAAATGGATAGCAGAATTCAAGCGTGGTAGAGAGAGTGTGAAAGACGAACCCCGCTTTGGAAGGCCTTCGACGTCCACTACTGACGAAAATGTTAAAAAATACTCGACTTATTTATGGGAGACCGCAGTTTGAAAATTAGAGAGATAGCCGAGATTATAGGCATCTCTTATGAACGTTCTCAAAACATAATAGTCAACGTGTTGGGTTCCCACAAGGTGTCTGCGAGGTGGGTTCCGCGACTGCTTTCAGTTGAGCAAACAAGGATGCGATTGACTATTGCACGCGACTGTTTCGAGTTATTTGAAGCTGATGAATGTGATTTTTTGAATCGTTTTGTTACTATGGACGAAACATGGGTTACAAACAGTGGAAAAGACCTGGTTCACCACCCCCCAAAAAGGCTAAGTCGATTTTGTCGGCAAGTAAGGTGATGGCTTCAGTATTCTGGGACTCGAAGGGTGTGATTATGGTTGATTATCTTGAAAGGGGTCAGACTATAAACTCTGATTATTACTGCACCTTACTACGTCGTTTACGAGAGGAAATAAAAGAAAAACGTTCAGGAATGATCAGAAGAAAAGTCCTGTTTCATCAAGATAACGCTCGTGTTCACACGTCTGTCCAATCAATGGCAGAAAATCACAACTGTGGCTATGAACTGTTACCGCATCCACCTTATTCACCTGATCTGGCACCGTCAGACTTTTTTCTGTTCCCTAACCTAAAAAAGCACTTGGGAGGTCAAAGCAGCAGTAGACGCATATTTTGACTCAAAGGAAGAATCATTTTTTTTAACGGGCTAAATGCTTGAAAGGGAAGATGGCAAAAGTGCGTTGAACTTGATGGTGATTACGTTGAAAAATAAAAATATATTTAATTTGTTATGTATTTATTTTCTTGGTTAGGCCGATTACTTTTCAATCCACCCTCGTATTAGAAAATTCACCACTGTAGCCTGATGTAGGTAGGATAGGTAATCAAGTTTTCCGGCAGTAGAATACTACTCTTTATTTAGACCTAACTTGATTAGTTCTAATGATAGTTCATTTGTACTCGACTGTACCTTACTAGCTGCCCTTGATAACCGCATAGTCACATTATGTAGTTAGTAGGTATATTTCTTCTTGTGGTTTGTGGCCAACCTTGTGTTAATTTAGTTTACCTTTTACGTTACATAAACCGTAAAAGTACTTAGGGACATTGTATTGACTCCATGTAGATGATAGCTACATTACTATGAAACTGAACTTCAAATTTATTACTTTTAAAATCTGAAACCTATTTGATATCGATCATCTCTCAATGTGCAATTTCTCTACCCTAATTCCGTATACAATTTTGACTTATTTTCAGTAATTAGTAATTTTATTTTAAGTCATTATTATATTATGGACCTAAATTTATACTTCTGAAAAACCCGGGCTACCTTAAAAAAACCAGGGACGTGTGGAGCCTTAATAAAGTAAAATCTTTTCTTTATGTAAATACGAACCGTGAATATCTTTACATACAGTCCCACTCGGGATAGACTTACTACACAATATTCAAATCACGAACAAAATACTAGCACAACATCCTTTTTGCACCACAGCTATAGAACTACCCTCACATTACTTCTTTAACTTCGTATATCTTAAACTGTGGTCATGCTTAGCACGCGTAGTTCAATGCATGCACAGGTAAACAGCAGTGAGCGGCAGTAGTTTCTCAACGCGACAGATGGCATGCTCGCCCACACGGCGCCAGCGACGCGCGTGCACCTATAATATAACCGCATTACGCGAAGTCCTACTGTTAGCGATTGGGCGGATAATTTGTATATGCACATGACATTCATTTGATATATTGCCTAAGCTATTGTCCTTGGTCGGTCTTAAATTCTCGGATTAAAAATGCTGATCTTCCTCTGTATTTCTGATGACAATCAACGAAAAGCGATCAGATATTTCTGGCAACATTAGCTTCCACGCAAGAACAAAAAAGGTTTGAGACTAAAACCGTCGTGTATAAACGGGGTTACGTATGCGTAATTTGTCCTCCACTTCAACAAATTGATTGCTTATTAGTATAACTGTGTCAAGTGCACGTTAGATATACCAGCTGCACAGTTTACTATATTTTTAATATCGCTGTCATTGAGCCCCCATCTCAATTGCACGATCGAGGCCGAGTTTTTACAACGGGTGTCGGTTTCACGCATGTAGGCTGGTTACGTCCATACCTACATGAAACATCTTTGATCGTGTGAGGTGGTACGCCTAGTGGCCGTTACTATTACTTAATATGACTCTTAATAGATAGAGCTGTGCAAACTACACTGAGTAATCCATCTGCAGTTAAAAGTTATGCTATCCTATCTCCAGTAAGATTTCTGTTTTTTGGTTTCTTACTTAATTTATAAAAGCTACTTTAAAATTAGTTATCTATTATTGATCAAGAGAACAGTGACTCCGGCAGTTGCTTGTTAACATTTACCAATTTAAAATTATGTCTTCTCCATTAAATGGGACAAAATAACGGGAAATGTGGGCTTAGAACGCATTCGACCTCATATCTCGAGGCTAATTTGAATTATAATATGTATAATGTTAAATTAATAATCGGAAAACCAGGCAACTTATGGTCAATCGTTTGATTTAATCTTCTTTCAGTGGTCCAAAGTTTATTGCCAGGTCAGAAAATCACATAAAAATAAAACGCGAAATCTACACTACTATTATAAAGAGGAAAGATTTGAATTTTTGTGTGTATGTTTTTAATGAATAAACTCAAAAACTACTGTGCCGATTTCAAAAATTCTTTCTCCATTGGAATGCTACATTCACCGTGAGTAACATAGGCTACTTTTTACCCCGATAATGTGTTCCCACGGACGAACCGGGAACGAGTAAAACGCGAGCGGAGCTGCGGCTATCAGCTAGTTTGATATAAAATCAAATATTTTCACAGAAACCTGTCATCAAGATGAAAATGACTGATATCTACCCCGTGTTATCAAATTAAGCTGTTAGTCTGTAGAGATTTTCGGCCATATTCCAATGTGACCATTAAGTGATATTTTATTAATAGGTACTGATTTTGTTACATATTAGTCGAAAGCAATCATGGCATAAAATGTGACAAGAGGCTTAGAGCTGAAGCCCTTGACTAATCCATTTTGTTCGCTACATCATCACACACTTGTCCGTACTAAATATATCTAATAGGTGCGGTTCCTCCTTCATAATAAACATTCTTCGTAATCATTCTCCACAAGCAGTTATGTTTGGTAATCTTGGGATAAGAATCATATTATGTCTTCTTCGTGGATTATCTGTGTCCCAAACTTCTGCCAAATCCGTTCTCTAGTTAAAGCGTGATGGAGCAATCAGATTTGGACAACCTCTGATTCTATTGGCCTATATGATAGCTATTGTGGCTTAACATACTATGCTTCTAAACATCCAATCTCGCGCGGGAAGTATCAACGTTATCTTTTGTCTTTGAATTCACTGCAAGGTTAAACCTGAAAGGAGTTTGCACGTAAAAATGCAACCTCTTTGCTGATGTTTTTTTTTGCTTCGTTTGTTCCGTAGCTAACTTGAATCTTCATAATACTATACTTGCACTACAAAAAGTGCACTGAAAATGTCTCCTTGTCACTTCAGTTTCGCAAAGCCTTGTTTTATTCATTTCATTACTATAATGCCACTATCATTCGAGATAGGAGTAAAGCTATGCACTCATTTTCTCTCTTATCACTGTTATAATGCTCATACGTAAATATACTCTTGAGATAATATCCTGTAAAAGGCGTCTCTTGATTACCTACTTTATCAACTAAATACATAAGACAATGTACAATTAACGAGTATAGTATCTAAATTTGACAGAAGCAACTAAAAAGAAAGCATCATGTTTGGAAAAGCGAAAAATATGTTTCAGCAATTCGTCCAGTCCTCATAATTAGTTGATGAAATTGAATTTTTATACTGAAGTATATCAATTACATTGGGATAACTGGCGATATGATCCATTAAGTTCGGAAAGATTCGCTTTGTTGATTTTATTACGTTCATTATTTAAGACTTTATGGACATGATTTCGAATTATTCGAACATATTTTGACGGAATAATTGTAGGATCGCTATAGGCGCAGCGATGCGTTGTAGAAACCTCCGAGTGCTGAGTAAAAATCTTATTTTATGTCATTATACCTGAAAATCGTCGAAGGAAACAGAACCAATGTTTCCTAAACTATATTGTTCGAGTCCACTCCAAGAATTTATCTTGGTTTTATCCTCCAGTCCACACATTTTGCGTCATAC
Organism: Nudaria mundana; assembly: GCA_963556515.1. Taxonomy (NCBI): domain Eukaryota; kingdom Metazoa; phylum Arthropoda; class Insecta; order Lepidoptera; family Erebidae; genus Nudaria; species Nudaria mundana. The sequence continues at coordinate 22,185,290 of OY748290.1, read as the reverse complement.
CCTTTTTTTCTCTTATAAAAGCAAAGAAGAGTTTTCTTGAGTCATATGCAGCTTCTAAGCACCCAAACTCCATAAAAGCTGCGGTTATCCCAAATATTTGTTCCAAATAGCACATACGTACACTAAACAGTAAAATAATTCTGCTAAGCAGCTCTTAGTTGCTTGACCGTGTCTTTTGACTTCGAATAAAATCTGACTAGTGCAGTACTCTTCTCTCTCTCCGCAAGACTGTGCCGCTCGTCGTCAAAATGCTTTTGGAAGAGAAGCACCTTGTTTGAGCACCGTGAGGCGATGGTTTGCTGAATTTGAGAGAGGTCAAGTTTCTTTACATGACGAAATCGTGAAGGGCGGCCGTCAACGAAAATAATGTGGCTACTGTTAAGCGGTTAATTGAAGAAAACCCGCGGATTACCTATGAGACAATTCGAGGACTATTGGGTATGGTAATGTGTAAATGTATGGTATGAGTCAAATCCAGAAAATTTTACACGAAGAATTGAAAGTTCGGAAACTTTGTTGTCGTTGGATCCCTCATGAACTGACAGCGGAGCAGAAGCGGGCTCTCGTGAAATGGTGCTCACAGATGCTACTGAAGTACGACCACGGACCATTCTAATGCTGTTTATGACATTGTCACAGGAGACGAAAGGTGGATTTATTGTTTTGAACCCGAAAAAAATCTGTACAATTCCACTTGAAGATCAAAAGAGTGTTAATGCCGAGTGGTATTCTACCATTTTTTTACCCAGGGTGTTAGAAAAAGTTCGCGAAAGACGACCCAAAAGCCGCGTTCTCCTACATCATGACAACGCTTCTTCACACACGGCCAACAAAACAAAGTAATTTTTAGCTTCCGAAAAAGTACAACTCGTCACTCATCCTGCGCATAGCCCTGACCTAGCACCCTGTGATTTCTGTATTTTCCCCAAAATCAAAGATTTCATGAGAGGTTTCTCTTTTACTAACTCCGAAGAGGCAGTGATAGCGTTCAATCAGCACGTAGAAAACATGCCTTCAGATCTTTGGTCCTCCTGTTTTAAAAAATGGTTCAATCGCATGAAAAAATGTTTAAAATGTAAAGGAGAGTATTTTGAAAAGCAATAAACATAATATTTTGGTTTTACCATGTTGTTTTTTTAAGTTACGCAAAACTTATAGTGTGACCTACGTATAAACAGCAGAACGTTTGTTCCGTGGCTAGTCAGTACGCAGCCTAGGTTCAATGTCACGCTCCACGGCCCCGATCAATGTCAAGTTTCACGCGGTGTTGTCGCATGACTCATCGTTGTGTACCATTGATCATACATCAGCTGATTACTGGCAATCGAACGATACATTGTTTTCTGAATTCAAATGGCTCTTTGTTATCTAGTTTTGTCTTTATATGACTGAATAAAAATGCCGTGTCACGGTAATTGTGGTCGCAATGGTCTGTAACTGATTGACGTATGCCAAAACCGTAGCAAATTAAATTCGTATATACCTACTCACGGTGGTCGTTAATCCTCGAAAAGTTAACTTAAATCTAAGGTAACCCAGCTCTACGGTCAAACGAAAGGATAAAGACCTACGCAGATGAGGGACTCTTTACCGCGGGGCTTTTATCCGTTAATATAGATCTCTATATAATTAAAACGTACTTTTTGTCTTTTAGTCCTTCGTTTGCGTTACTAGATACAATTTATATTATAACAGATCTTATCGACGGACAAAATGCTCGTCTGCTACGCAGACGCCTTGTGCGCGTTGGTTGGCCAACGTGTCCAACAATAGTTAGCGTCTTCGTGAAATCTATTATGGATTCTGCATGTGAAGAAAAGTTAGTAATGTAAGTTAATCAATACGAGTGTCATAAAATACGTAGCAATAGCAAGGACGCGTACTAGAATGAGTAATGTTATGATTTATTCATTCTATTGTTTTTCCAACTACGTGTTTATTTATTTCCTTTTATATTTCCCAACAATACAAAGGTAGTCAAGGTAAGAAAATATTATTAAACCACTAGAAAAAAAAGTCCTAAGGTGACGATGTTTGTTTTGTCTGCCGCGAACTTGTTAAATAACCACTGGAATGAATTACATAACACCCTACTGTTTATTATTTAAATGTTATGGCTGACTAGCTGAAGCAAGTCCCAATGCCCATAAAAACACCTCTTTATCGGAATATTACTTATAATTCAGGTAAAAGTTGTTCCCAGAGCAACTATCTACTACTACATAGAACTCTGTGCTGCTAAATATGTGCCTATGTTTACTTGCCAAATATCCGCTCTAAGTAGAAAATCGGTCCATCATAAACAGCAATAGCGCTCTCAAAGAATCACTACTATTTCGTAGCTTGGTGTAACATAGCGTATCGCTTTCCTCGATAAACTGGCTATCCAACAATAAAATAATTTTCCAATGAAAACCAGTTGCTTCTTAAGACAAGTGCTCTCAAGCTTTATAATTGGGAGATATAATTTATTTCACTCTCTACAGTGGCCTCTACATAAAGAGTGAAAGTCCATATAAACCTTTTACGTTATGGTACAAAATAATATAATTTTATATTACAAGACATTTAAATTTCCATGACTATTCTGCGAGTATGTTTGCATTATGTCAGACTATTAAGTTTTCTGATAAGATTAAGATTCAAATAAGTTGCGTGTTACAAATGAGTTAATTAACTACATAGTTACTACGTTGGTGTAGTGTGTATGTACATCCCCGCTGCTAAATATCTCCCTTTCGATACCCAGATCGGAACAAATTTATTTAATCTGCACATTTTTGTTAAGTAATGGTGTTTCTATGTATATTTTGTATGTGTATTTACAATACAAAATATATAGGCACATATTTAGCAGCACAGAGTTCTATGTAGTAGTAGATAGTTGCTCTGGGAACAACTTTTACCTGAATTATAAGTAATATTCCGATAAAGAGGTGTTTTTATGGGCATTGGGACTTGCTTCAGCTAGTCAGCCATAACATTTAAATAATAAACAGTAGGGTGTTATGTAATTCATTCCAGTGGTTATTTAACAAGTTCGCGGCAGACAAAACAAACATCGTCACCTTAGGACTTTTTTTTCTAGTGGTTTAATAATATTTTCTTACCTTGACTACCTTTGTATTGTTGGGAAATATAAAAGGAAATAAATAAACACGTAGTTGGAAAAACAATAGAATGAATAAATCATAACATTACTCATTCTAGTACGCGTCCTTGCTATTGCTACGTATTTTATGACACTCGTATTGATTAACTTACATTACTAACTTTTCTTCACATGCAGAATCCATAATAGATTTCACGAAGACGCTAACTATTGTTGGACACGTTGGCCAACCAACGCGCACAAGGCGTCTGCGTAGCAGACGAGCATTTTGTCCGTCGATAAGATCTGTTATAATATAAATTGTATCTAGTAACGCAAACGAAGGACTAAAAGACAAAAAGTACGTTTTAATTATATAGAGATCTATATTAACGGATAAAAGCCCCGCGGTAAAGAGTCCCTCATCTGCGTAGGTCTTTATCCTTTCGTTTGACCGTAGAGCTGGGTTACCTTAGATTTAAGTTAACTTTTCGAGGATTAACGACCACCGTGAGTAGGTATATACGAATTTAATTTGCTACGGTTTTGGCATACGTCAATCAGTTACAGACCATTGCGACCACAATTACCGTGACACACTACTTATCTATATAGAACTGGTTCATAAGTAGTTGCACCAGTTATTTAATTGAATAACATCTATGTCCACTTAAGGTCATTAACTTCTTAGTAGTTGCATCAATTGTATGATTTGTGAAAGTACGTAAACTAGATTAAAACTGTATTGTTTACATCAGATACGATATAAATACAGTCTTTGACCCAGAAGCACGTACCGCTACGATTCTTAATATAACTACTGAAGATAAACCCATTGTCAGAGAGATAATGATAGAATTGATTGTATAATGTTGTAATTATGTATCTGCTTCAAGAAAATATCGGTGTCTTTACCCCTAATACCAATATCTAAAGATCTGATCTGTTAATCATATCTTTCTTTAATAGCCTCCGTTCTTTCGCGCAAGTTGTCATGATGCTGGTAGAGTTGCTTCGCTAAATGACAATGAACAACTTTTGGGCAAGGAAAGATTCTGAGCAGCCGTCACCAAGAATGTTTCCCGAAATTTTTACTGTAGTAAATCAAGGTCTTACTCAACGTCACTTGTAAATATAGCTACGTGATTTCTTCCTTTATTGCCGTCACGCGTTTCCTTTAGTATCGAGATGGTTTCAAGACACGTACCCTTCTTCATTGTCGAGTTGTCACTAACTGATCTTTCACGGTCACAGATTGCACGCAAGCGTTATTTATTGAGGAAACTTTATGCCTGTGTTTCTTTGTCATTAATTTCCATGATAAATAAATACGTTCTAAAACTTCTACCAAACTCCAGCGAGTCTCAAATTAACCAGAACTTGTGGCTAAAAGAACTAGAAACTCCCTGAGGTACCAGGTTCGATCTACAAATGTTTGTTTCTGATGTGGGAATGATTTGGGGTATTTTCTATGTATAATATGTATGTATTTAGATATATATAAGTATGTTTATCAATCGTCTAGAGTGAGACCCTCATAGCACAAGCTTATAGTAGCTTAATTTGGGCTAGATGTCGTCGTGTTAGAATGTCCAAAAAAATAAAATTTGTTTATATTTAATTTATTTATTTATTTCAACTAAATATGATACATAGGAAACACCCAAACTGTGATTCAAATATGTGAATCACACCAACTTTAACACTGATCTGGGGACTTCAGGCACCTCAGGCAATAAATAGTCAATGTCATTTGTCTTCTACTCTACTATACACATGATAATATCATTATATTAGTCATAATAAAACATGGAGCATAACTAGCAAAGTGGAAAATGAGAAAATATAATTACATTACACCCTGAGGCCTTTTATCTCCGTTGTACAAAGAAAAGTACTTAGATATTTCACTTTCTTAATTTAGATTTAGATATTATAACGTAAACAGTATGACGGATGGGCGGGCTAAGAGGCGCGTGATTACATAAAACGTGAAAGTATTATGACTACCAATTGAATTGTGCACGATTTAAATAAGATATACAAGTTGCTGCAGGGATTTCAATTTAGTCGGGTTGGTCAGGTAGGGGAATTATTTACGTTATTTATAAATATTATACGTACGTGAGCATGAATGGAATGCAGACGTAATATTAAAAAAAAAGATCTTTTGGCAGCGGCTGTATGCCAGTAATTGCGTTGCTATAAATCTTTCGATAACACAAAAGTTGGCACTTTTATCTCGCACAAAGGTTGACAATGTACAAAGAAAGATATCAGTTGTTTTACAAGTATTTTTTTAAGTATATTTTTTCGGACATTCTCACACAATGTCATCTAGCCCAAATTAAGCTAATATAAGCTTGTGTTATGGGATCTAGACGACTGATAAACATACTTATATATTTCTAAATACATACATATTATATATAGAAAATACCCAAACTCCGAAACTAACATTTGTGGATCACACATAATTTGATTCGACCCGGAATCGAACCTGGGACCTCAGGGAAGGAAGTCGCATACTCATACCACTGAGCTACCGGGGCAGTCAAAATAGATATAGAATAAGATACACAGAGACTCGTCTCAGTATGTTGAGTGTCATCCCTCGTCGTACACCGCAAATTTTACAATGTAAAATCACATAACAAGGTTTTTAATTGTATTGTACGAATTAAATTGTAAAATTTTCCGATGTAACAATAAAAATACGCTTTCTTTCTTTCTTTCTAAATTAATCAAGACTAGGCGATAACCGACATAAACCACGGATATTATATGTTTATATTAAACAGGATTGGCTTGAACTGGTCATCGTAAACTAATAAGTATTTTCAATCTCGACGCGTAGAACCTAGAATGCGACTTTACAATAGGTGCGGTTTTAATGTCGTAATTGAAATGACAAGCAGATAATACCAACACAACAGTGTACAAATGGGGTTTTTACTGACTGTGCCTTACCTTTTTCCTACTTCGAAGTCTATCTAATTACCTAGATATCTATGGAGTTTATACTTTTGATTGTTGGCACTTGGTGGAACCAGTAGTAACACATGATGACATGATGAACATACACAGTGGACACTATTCAAGGTGTTTTACTTCACTGTCTAAAAATATATGTTAGACATTGAAGTAAAACACCTTTGATAATAGGCTTGTGTCCCAAATTTCAAAAATTGATTAAATCTGTAGTTTTGGATCTATATAGTCACAAAAATGTATTATTTTGATTTAAAACAAACATTTACATAGTTTATTTTGCGATCTAAAGAATGTATTTAAATAGGCTTGTGTCCACTAAGAATAAATCGGATTGGTGTATGTTTCTTATGACTATTTCCAATGAATAGACAACAAAAAGTAATATAAATTAGTAGACAGAATAAAGATTACTATTATTTTTAGAAAATAAGTTTGGATAAATTAGGCATTCAGTCACGTGACATCAAACACCAATCCGAAAATATGACGTCACACGTTGTGCTCTCACACCATAGAGTAAGTATGTATGAAGAGCTGACTTCTTGTTCAAGTTGTGTATGTGTAATTTAATTGTTCGTACTTTTTTATTAATTTACGATTTTTTGTTAATTTTAAAGTTAAATTGTTATAAATCTAACAAAAGTAGATTGAACAAAACGCAGTTTTGGCGCATTATTTCGATGTGCATTTCGAGACAACACTTGAATCAAAATATTGCTAGGCACCTATATCAAAGTTAAAGGGCTAACCAACACAATTTATTTTTAACTTTTTGAAGGTTTATAAATTATTTTATCCTTTTTTCAATTGCTTTTTAATCGTCGTAGGTTTTTTCAAAATTTTTAATTTTATTTTATTTTAAACTTCTTAAAGAGCGCCTTCTAGTAAGTTGCTGTCGTTACATCTATATTAGAACCCTCACTAATCAACTACAAATCCATTCCTAAAAAAAGCCGCATCAAAATTGATTTTCATCACAAATAATGTTAGCTGTAGCGCGCCCTGATGAGTTGTCACCCTAACATCTATCTAGAAACCTGTACCAATCTAACTCAAACCCATAACTGAAAACTGCATCAAAATTGGACTACTAGTTTTTGAGAAAATTGGCAACATTGCTTTTCACAAATAATGTTCGCTGCAGCGCCCCCTGGTGAGTTGTCATCGTAACATTTATCTAAGAACATGCACCAATAAAACCTGAACCCATAACTAAAAACTGCATCAAAATCCGATCAGTAGTTTTGGAGAAAAATGGCAACATCTATTGGCACAAACATCCTCTCACCCCAAACCCATATACCATCTCCGTTCCGTCGTAGGTAAAAAGCTATGCGTGTCCAGTCTATAGTGTGTAATCCTTACAAGTGACATGTTCTTGGAATTCGTTGAAGGAAACGCGTAAGCGCCATGATATTCACGGTGCTTTTGACCTTTTGGTCGTGAAAAAACTATAACTAATAAGCGATCTTGCGCTTGAATATTTATATTAAGATTAGACGACTAATTTATGGCTTAATCGCTGCAGCGAACTTCGTTCGTTTTTGGTCAGGATAGCTTCGTCAAACACATTTTGATTTGTTTCGCAATGTGTGACATCACCCAAGGCGCCATGACAGATTGGAGCGTTTTCGTTACCAATTTAAATACATTCTTTAGATCGCAAAATAAACTATGTAAATGTTTGTTTTAAATCAAAATAATACATTTTTGTGACTATATAGATTCAAAACTACAGATTTAATCAATTTTTGAAATTTGGGACACAAGCCTATTGGTAACGAAAACGCTCCAATCTGTCATGGCGCCTTGTGTGATGTCACACATTGCGAAACAAATCAAAATGTGTTTGACGAAACTATCCTGACCAAAAACGAACGAAGTTCGCTGCAGCGATTAAGCCATAAATTAGTCGTCTAATCGTAATATAAATATTCAAGCGCAAGATCGCTTATTAGTTATAGTTTTTTCACGACCAAAAGGTCAAAAGCGCCGTGAATATCATGGCGCTTACGCGTTTCCTTCAACGAATTCCAAGAACATGTCACTTGTAAGGATTATACACTATAGACTGGACACGCATAGCTTTTTACCTACGACGGAACGGAGATGGTATATGGGTTTGAGGTGAGAGGATGTTTGTGCAAATACATGTTGCCAGTTTTCTCCAATACTACTGATCGGATTTTGATGCAGTTTTTAGTTATGGGTTCAGGTTTTATTGGTGCATGTTCTTAGATAAATGTTACGATGACAACTCACCAGGGGGCGCTGCAGCGAACATTATTTGTGAAAAGCAATGTTGCCAATTTTCTCAAAAACTAGTAGTCCGATTTTGATGCAGTTTTCAGTTATGGGTTTGAGTTAGATTGGTACAGGTTTCTAGATAGATGTTACGGTGACAACTCATCAGGGGGCGCTACAGCTAACATTATTTGTGATGAAAATCAATTTTGATGCGGTTTTTTTTAGGAATGGATTTGTAGTTGATTAGTGAGGGTTCTTATACAGGTGTAACGACAGCAACCTACTAGAAGGCGCTCTTTAAGAAGTTTAAAATAAAAATCAAAATTAAAAATTTTGAAAAAACCTACGACGATTAAAAAGTAATTGAAAAAAGGATAAAATAATTTAAAAACCTCCAAAAAGTTAAAAATAAATTGTGTTGGTTAGCCCTTTAACTTTAATATAGGTGCCTAGCAATATTTTGATTCAAGCGTTGTCTCGAAATGCACATCGAAATAATGCGCCAAAACTGCTTTTTGTTCAATCTACTTTTGTTAGATTTATAAAAATTTAACTTTAAAATTAACAAAAAATCGTAAATTAATAAAAACGTACGAACAATTAAATTACACAGACACAACTTGAACAAGAAGTCAGTTCTTCATACATACTTACTCTATGGCGTGAGAGCGCAACCTGTGACGTCATATTTTCTGATTGGTGTTTGATGTGACGTGACTGAATGCCTAATTTTTACAAACTTATTTTCTAAAAATAATAGTAATCTTTATTCTGTCTACTAATTTATATTACTTTTTGTTGTCTATTCATTGGAAATAGTCATAAGAAACATACACCAATCCGATTTATTCTTAGTGGACACAAGCCTATTGTGTTTGTTCATCATGTATTACCTAGGTACCTACTATAAGGTCGATTCCCACCACATTGTATAGTTTACTCGTTCCAAATTTCCATAGAAATTACCGAGATAAAAAATATCATGTCATAATTCAGAAAAGACAGAGTTAGATTTTAATAATTTCAATGTAACCATTCGCCATTATAATATATAAGATCAAAATCATAAATTAGAAAAGGAAATAATATTGACTAAAACTATCAACATAAAAACCATAATAAGTTTTTATTTTGATCACGTATCTAGAACGGAAAGCTTAGATTTGAAGTTACATACTTAATAGAAATGTAAATGAAAATATTACCCATTATCATATTTAAAATGATGATAAATTAAAGAAATAAATATTAATGATTTAAGAATAGAATAGAATAGAATATGCTTTATTGTACACCAATACAATACAATAAATATACAGAAACTTGTTATCAATTTAGTATGTACAAATGGCGGCCTTATCACCAAGAGTGATCTCTTACAGGCAACCTTAGGATGGACTTAAGTAGACAGAAGTGAAATAAAAAGTGGATAGTTATTGGCGTATGATTAAAGAAAGATACAGAGAGTTATGAAAGGAAAAGTACAGAAATTAAATGAACTGAGTATGGAGAAATATAGAGATATACCTACATAAATAAAATAAACATAAATACTATTGAACAAACAGAGATAAATACATATCATTATAATAGGAATAAAAGTATGTATAAGACATCTAAAGGGAAAAGAAAAAACATTAAATAGATGAAAGAGTTTAGGTATCAATATAAAAACTATAATACACTTCTTATGAGAATAAGTTAACGGTGTTGGATGTGAATAATGGCGAATGGAGGGAAGGCATTCTGGCTATGGCGACGACAAGAGAGAGATTGGAGTATATTATATTGATGGATTGAAATATATCTGTTCTTGTGAAGTTCTAATTGTCTAATGGTAATTAATTACGCCTACCCGGGGATAGAACTCTAGAATGTCATAATATTTGTAAGTGTAAGGTCACCCGGGGCGAATGCTACTAGGGGGCTAAAGTAACTAATTTGATTTTCTTTTCACTAACGGTAGCAATTAAAAGTGCCACCTATTGAAATGTAGAGCAATCATTGTTTCGTTCAATCAAATATAGATGGAGCTCCTAGACTGCTTACTGTTGTACCGACAGAGCATAGTTAGAAAATAGTTGCATTCACCCCATAAAATTTATAACTAAATTTGAACTGAATTTGTCGGAAATTGAAGCTGTTGCTAGAATCTACATGTTAGTATTGTTGCCATGTCGATATTACTGATTGAAAGAGAGTTATGGCTATATTTACCCCATGGGGGGGGCTAATGTAACTTTTACTGATCTCATGCAACAATAACGTGAATTACTGAAAAACCTGAGTCTGTTGGTACTGTGTTATATGTCGAAACTGTTCATTAAAATATGCTTTATTAGGTATATGTATTAGTATTACCCTATTATTTATGTAGATTATGCTGGAGGGAGGCAAAGTTAAAACTTTATTTTTTATAGTCGCATTCGCCCCGGGTGACCTTATCTTAAGTTCCCTAGACATAAAATTTTCTAGTAATCGATTTGATACGACTTAGTAAACCTATAATTATGTATGTTTCAGCCATATATCTGCCTTGGGCAATGAATACATACTAACATAACAACTCGTACACTATTATGCAAATATTTTATACGTACCGCCTTGCTGGTGAAATATTTAAATGTTGATAAAAAAAGAAATGCATAGACATTACCAGCTATGACCTGGATGTATCACAAGATTCTCGAACAAAAAGAGTATTGTACATGAAATTCAGTAAAAGTATCTCATAGTAGGTAAGTCACATGTTAGTAGGACGGCCTCGGGCTTGTGGTGTGGAACTAATCGTCTACTGTAAGGAATCTGTAACGAACTCTGTAAGTACATTATGTATTGTAGACTCTACATATACATATTAGAGATGCAAATAAGTGTGTTGTTTACTAGAATGCGACGTAATGTTTTCGACCTACAGTAACACAAACACACATAAAAGGATAAATACTTACGATACGATGTCGTAAATGTTTCTAGCATGCTCAAGGTTGTTAGTTCTATTGGTTCTATCTCCGCAGTTAGCATTATTTATTACTTAACTACTTAGCAAATTCATACAAGAAAAGAAGCTATTAATTTAGTATCATACTTGCGGACGCCTACGGCTTCGCCCGTGACATATTATATACCAAAATTTTCCTCGTGAACCACTGTATCCATTAGTGACAGCGGCATGAAAAACATTGCAGTAGTATTTGAGTTATTAGGAACACACAGACATATGCTGTGGTGGAATTTGTTTTATAATATTATGTAGTTATTGGTACTTAATTCAAAGGTGCATAAATATCCCATTAAGTTCTTAGGGGCCCAAGCCAATCTCACCTGCAAGTGGTTGACCTGCCGATCTACATAACGAGACTGACAAAGTATAAAAGTTCAGATTAGTGGTAATTGACTCGCTGACTATTATGTGGAACCAACTAAGTTACTAGTGAAATGTAAGTGTATAATATGTATCTGCTTACCCCTTCTGGGAAACAGGCGTGATTGTTTATTATGGAAGAGGAAGGTGGCTGAAGAAAAGTTGTAAAGTAGACACCTATGTAATAAAATTCGCGGAAGATACATCGACCAATTACCATAATTAGTTTGTTTTTATCGAAACCAATTGAAATAATTCACCAACCGTTCGTAACTCGGGATACACGGTTCATTTGGCTTATGAAATACACTACAAAATTGCTATCAATCTTCTGTATTAGTTCTATTTTCATGGACATAGACTGTCCAAATTGCCATATTGTCTACTGCTTAGAACAGTGAAGAAAACGAGTATATTTTTATTTATTATACTATTGATTGATAGAACTTGGCAGAACTAGCTTACATTTATTAAACAAACGCATAATATAATACTTTTCTACTGTAAATTACTTCTATCAATAAATATTATCTCAAGACATTCTCACACAACGTGATCTAGCCCAAACTAAGCTATAAACTGGTGCTATGGGATCTGGAAGACTGATAAAGATACTTATATATTTCTAAATACACACATATTATACATAGAATCGAACCTGGCACCTCAGGGATGGCAGTCGCATACTCATACTACTGCACCACCGAAGCAGTTATAATACGAGTACCTATAACACAAGGATTAGTAAATGTACGCGCTCGTTTCCTCATCCCCTTTTATGTTTATAAACTCCTCAAAAAGAGTTAACTCGGCGCCGTATCGGCGAATCTTATTTGTCATAACACTTTATAGTACACGGGCCGTAGAACATTGAAAAATATTGATTAACAGCAAGCTCATTTTTCGTAAGTAGCTTTATTTTACCGAGTCTCCCACATATATCTCAAAAAGAAATCTCAAATCAGGTAGCTAACAGAATTATCCAGTTAAAATATTCGGAACAAAATTGTAAGGTTGCATTAATTTGTATAGAGCTGCAAAGTGGTGCAGGTATTAAGTACATCATTATAAATCAACTATCAAAAGTTCCCATCGATCCGACTTATATGATATATATGTGGGAGACTCGGTAAAATAAAGCTACTTACGAAAAATTAGCTTGCTGTTAATCAATATTTTTCAATGTTCTACGGCCCGTGTACTATTAATATTATGCAAGCTACAATATTCCCATTAAACTCCGAAACGAAGGTTTTGTTATTATCGATCCGGAGACTTGGCACCGCAGGTATATGCAACACTAACTACGTGACAGAAGTAGTATGTCTATGAAATTTACTAAAATTATGTTTGTTGTTACGATTTCTATAATATTTGATGAAAGCAGTTTCATAATATTCAACTGTAAACAGTAAAAGTGCAGTTTATAAAGTATCGAATACAACGTGGAAGTGAGCAAGTATATACATATACACACACAAGTATATACATATATACACATATATTGAATGAATTATCCCAAGAAAAAACTCAACGCATATTAATATCGAACAATGGATTTTAATAGTGGGGCTCGTGGTCTAGTGGTAACCGACAATGTTAACACATTGCAAAGGTTAAGCAACATCTGGTCAGGCCGGTCTTAGGATGGGTGAACATTTCTTAAGACACCGAGACCCCTCCGTGCCTCGGAGAGCACGTTAAGCCGTCGGTCCCGGTTGTCATACGAACATATATGGGCTGACTAACGACTGTTAGGAGTAGTTGGAGCCCTAAATCAAAAATCCGACCGGTCTAACTACAGAACTTCAATATCGTCCATGGGTTGTGGAGGTCAAATGGCAGTCGCTTCACGAAAAAAATCGAAGTTCAGCCGAATCGCAGTTAAACTGGAAAGCCGACCCCAACTGCGTTGGGAAAAGGCTCGGTGAATGATGAATGGATTTTAATATTAATAATAATGGAAAAATGATGATGAAATTTAAAAATTGCAATGATTTCGCTAAATAGAAGACATGTTAAACTCGAAATAATGTTTCGCCTACTCACGAGGCATTATCAAGACTATCTCAAAGAGACAGCTGTCTCATTGAATATCTAAAAAAATCATTGCAATTTTTAAATTTCAACATCATTTTTCCATTGTTTTTATCATGGACTTTTGCCAGGTGACGCCTGAATCCATTCAGTATAACATTAATATTTTATAGTAAGTAGTTAGTAATAGTAAAGCAATAACAAAAGTGGCCATTAAAATATCGGCCAGTGCATTAAAAAAATATAAACAAACAAACGATTACTTCATAACATCTATTATCAAACAGCCAATGACCTTGCCACAGTTTGGCCCAACACCAAGTGCCGATGACTTCTCTGCCACTTTCTATTAGTTTTTATTATCCACGCACCATTGGAGCTGTACCGGCAACAATCCCGCTGTACTGCCCATACATCGATGTTTCATACTGTAATAAGTTATAACTTACGACACTAAACAAGCAATGTAGTTTACACATGAACAGTCACGAGCTTAATGTTTACTGCGAGTTTTGTTATCGCTACTCAAGCATTTAATATACCTACACAATAACTTCATATTACTAGAATTGTCACGCTATATTGGGGCTCTGCTATTTATAGCTACGAACTGTGTGTTTTTTAAGCAGAAAACATTGTTTTTTTTTTTTGTTAGACGTGCTGATTTTAGTGATCCGAATCCAATTATTTTTGTATTCGATAACCTATTTGTTTAGAACAGCTATTTAACTTCAGCGTACGACCAGTAGGAGCGGAACATCAATAAAAAGTTGCTTAAGTGGAGAAATTGTATTCCTATTGAGAGCTTCCGTTTTGCGCGCTGTTTAAGTTACGCAACAATCAAGTATGATGGAGTTGTTCCTCATAAAAAGATCTAAATAAAGATACGCCGGGGGTATGACTATGCAATATTCCGACAATTGTATCTGAATGTATAAATACGGTCAAGTCCCGGGATAATCTGGCTCAGAGATGTAATTCTGCAATAACACAATGTAGGACGGGCATTAAATCCAATATATGTGACACAATCATTTATAAATTAGTTCACAACAATTTTTTTTTAATACCAAGGCCGCGGCCGCTCTTACGTCCGTTGCCGGGCGTCTCTGGTGCACACGCAGAAGGTATTTCCAGTGTCGCCCGGCGGTTCACAACAAACTAGGATAAAGTTTTCGTAATACATAATTTACATATTTCTATGCTATGATTTCAGGAACATCCATAAAGTATGTGCTCACTTCACAGACTTTTTTTAATATTCGGGTGGCCAAAGTGACGCCGTCCGCCGTCTTGGTGCCTTGGCCTTCCATCAAGGCGAGGACTAGCGATTAGGGACCAGTTTTTCACCACACACACAGTACTATCGAAAATGGCCCCCAAGTTGACGGTGCCCCTTCTTAAAGTGCCCAGGGTTGTAAGAGAATGAAGGTAACACGTGCGCAGGCAGGGCGTTCCAGGCGTCCAAGGTTCGACGTAGGGACGATCTCTTGAAACGCTTAGGACTGGCTATTATGTAGAGTTGTTGCCACTGGTTCAAGTTGTGCGTTTCAACACTAAGTTAAACTATCTTCATATTTTAGCCAAATTGTTTTAGCTGTTTCTCTGTGTCTGATTTTGAAGCTAACATTAATCCAATTCAAATTTTCTTAATGTGATGTGAAAATACCATGCTTATAAGCCACATTGAACCATATCCCAGACAAACAAATATGTTTAACTAGAACTAATAATTACCTTATACAATTGTACACAACCACTTGAAGGCTTTCAAGTGTTTGTTATAAATAAAGAGGGAATTGTATTGTACTGTTTATCGATAACAATTATAAAATGACCTCACGCCTATAGGTGAGGACATTTCTCAGGAGGTCATTCACACAACACTCGAACTTAATGTGAAAAAAATGTAAGTACCTATGTACTTCTAATTCAATTCATTCGACAATCGACATGAGGATGGTTCGCGAAATAGATTTTCAACTAAAAAAATATTCTGTAGAGTGGTTGTAGTTAACTATTTGAATTTATCGATGATCTAGGAGTTATCCTCGGGATTTAATGGTTAGTTAGACGACTGTCTAAAAAGAAACGATCGAAATGATCATATCTAACAAGTATTGAGTTTGGTTACCTTGATGGAACCGAGAAGAAACCCAGTTATTTGTAGAAATGTCATCAGTTTAAAAATCTATTTTTGATTAATAAAGTCTTAGCACCGATTACTAAATAGTTACTTAGGTACATAAATAGTTACTTAGGTACAATACAGTTAATTATCTAAAATGATCCTATTAGAGAAGAATGAAGGTGAGGTGATGAGAAGAGTACTGTTATGAACAAAAAACTCACTATTCCTCCAATATTCCACATTAATTTGCATATTAAACTTAATATGCAAATAATATGTGATATAGATTATAATAATAATAGCAGGTTATAGTCCGTGTACAGATAAATCACTTTTTATTGAAGTGAATTTTTTATCCGTATTTTTTTTGGACATTCTCAATTCTCACACAACGTCATCTAGCCCAAACTAAGCTGGGCGTGGATACTCTCTCACTGGAGACCATGCTACGAGCCATGGTCTCTAGCGAGAGCCAGTGGAACGCGGCCGTTTCCTTCTGCGAGCAGGTTATGCTCGTGAAGGAGACGGCCGGAAGGGCGAGGGAGCGTATCCTCCCCGCTGAGTTCCGAAGTCTGCGGCGAGGGCGCCGCATACGTGACTACGCCCAGGACCATCGACCTCCATGATCGGGGCCTGAGGACGATGGATTAGCAACCCACCGTCCTTACAGAAGCAGGCTAGAAGGGCTGCGTGATGTGGGGCTTCACCCCATGCACGCCTTCACTCACCGACGCGGGATAAAACCCGACCCTAGAGATGCGGGGTAACACCCGACCACCACGCAGTGGCCACTAAAGTGACCAAGGTCCGCCGGGTGCCACTGGGAATTCTTTCAGTATCTACCGGAGGCACTCGGCAATGGACGTAGGTGCGGCCGCAGCCACAAGCCGCGGATTAAAAAAAAAAAAAAAAAAGCCCAAACTAAGCTATAAGCTTGTACTATGGGATCTAGACAACAGATAAACATACTTCGGTGGCATGGTCGGTAGTGCATCGGCTTTCGACTCCGGAGTCTCGGGTTCGATTCCCGGGTCGAATCAAATATTTGTGTGATCCACAAACGTTTATTTCGGAGTTTGGGTGTTTTCTATGTATATTATGTATGTATTTAGAAATATATAAGTATGTTTGTATGTAAGTACTAAGTAGTAAAACCTAAACATCCACGTCCGAATAAAGTTACGCAAAAAATAGTTTAAAACACCATTCACTTCCAAATAACACCGTATCATATCTAAAGAAGGACCATGGAGTGTTATTAATAACGGTAGAAGGAGAGATCGGCAGGATACATCACAGAAAATAAGAAACAATATCAACGTTTGGAGGCTGTAAGGTACCTAAATCACAAAACAGTGAACGCTTTTATCCTTGCGGAGGTAAATTTAAAGTTTGATAACCTTTACATATGTATCAATTTGAGTAATCATTTGATTTTGACAGTCTTGGAAAAGTCAATGTGACAGTTAACGACCTAAGACTAGTGTTGCAAGTGTTGGAAAAATATTTTGGTAGATTTCGATTTTTGCATTTCGTTCCTAACAAACTTAAATAAAAATGGAATCTCAATTCCAACTTTTGTTTGACAAAATGAAATTAGAGATGCAGAATCAGTCTGCGGAACTTACTCAGTCTATTACAAATAACATAATGGCCAGAATGGATGAGAAATTAATTCCAATTATAGAGGAAAACAAAAGCTTAAAATTAAAAGTTGAAATTCAGGCAAAAGAGATCGAATATTTAAAAAAAGTAAAAAGAAACAACAATATTATTTTATTTGGTGTTGAGGAGATGGAAAAATCGTCATTGGAATTAATAAATAATATAAAGGAAACTTTTAAAAGCGACATGAACGTTGATATTGAAGAAAACGGAATAAATAATATATACCGTATTGGAAATAAGAATAAAGAGGGTAATAAACCGAGGCCCGTCCTTTGTTCTTTAATTAACGGATGGAAAAAGAGTGAGATAATGAGAAACAAGAAGAGTCTGAAAAAGATATATGTGACAGATGATTATCCAAAGGAAGTTCTGGCAAAAAGAAAAGCTTTACAGTCGGAGTTGGTGGAAGAAAGGACGAGGGGAAATATTGCGTTTTTAAAATATGATAAGCTTATTGTGAAGGGAAATGAATCATATAACGACAAAAGGAAACGGGAGACTTCCTCTTCACCTAACTCTTTTGCCAAACAACCGAAAACGCAGCAAACCGCCTTATCTACTAAGATGAATAGAACAAATGCATTTGATTTCATGAGAAACAGATCCAACTCTCTCACTAATATCCCAGACAAACAGCAATAGCAGCGAACTCTCGGCAAACGGAAAATCCAACTACACAAAGAAACAAAAACATCAATAACAAAAAATCGACACACTCCCCCAAGCCGACTGGTCATCGTGGGGGAAAACGACCAACACCCTCTAAGGATAGATGATCAAAAGAGAAAAAAAATATAAAAATAACTACGACATACATATAGCGACACTTAATACACGAACACTGGGAACTCCGGAGAAATTTATGGAATTAGAAACAGCAATCAAAAGAATTAAATGGGATATAATTGGAATGAGTGAAATACGAAGATTAGGAGAAGGAATAGAAGACTACGGAGAGTATATACTACATTACAAAGGAGAAACACCAGGGCAATATGGGGTCGGTTTTTTAATAAAACGGAAATATACTCATCGAATAGAAGAATTGAAAGGCATATCCGAAAGAATAGCCATTCTCAATATTAATCTTCCCACACAAAAAAACAAAGATGAATCTTGGTCAATTATCCAGGCATACTCACCAACCGAAGCGGTTGACAAAGAAGATGTGCAAAAAATAGAAGACTTCTATCGTAAGTTGCAAAAAACTGTTGATACCGCCCATAAGAATATGATAATAATGGGTGATTTTAATGGACAAATTGGGAAATGTCAAAAAGGCGAAGAGTACACTGTAGGAAACTATAGTAATGGTCAAAGGAGTAAAAACGGACATAGACTGGTGAACTTCAGTTTAGAAAACAAACTCAGTATCATGAATAGTTTCTACAAAAAGAAAAAGAATAAGAAGTGGACGTGGACTTCCCCTGGTGGACTGTATAGAAACGAAATCGATTATATCACGACCAATAAACCAAGAGTTTTTAAAGACCTGTCAATTATCCATCAATTAAATTTTAACTCAGACCATAAAATGATTCGAGCAACGTTACGAGGAGCACATCTAAAGAACAGCAGAAGGTTGCAAGCCGAGTCGGTACCAAATATAAACATCAAAAATAAAGCGGAGTTAATAAACAACTTAAAAGGAACTCTTGATAGAATGGAAGAAAACATATGCAAGAAATCAACACAGGCAAAATACTGCGATTTTGTAAATAGCCTCCAAACTGAATCTCGAAAAGTAACAATTAATAAATCAATATTATCCACCGAAACTACTCGGTTACTAAAGGAAAGGAAATTGCTTCTTCGTGGCATAAAAAATAAAGAGAAACTGAAAGAGATAGCAGAAATCAGTAAAAAGATTAATGTAAACATAAGAAAAGATAGAAAACGGAAAAGGTTGAACACTTTGCAATACCATATTAAGAAAACAGGAGGTGTCAAGAAAGCATTCAAAGAATTAGAATCAAAGAAAGAATGGATGCCAAATATAAAGAATAAACATCATAAATACACTAGCAGAAGATTAGATATATTAAATACTGCTACGGAATACTATGGAAACTTATACAAAAGAAAAAATGATAATCCCACTACGACCGTGACTGGCGACATCCAAAATGTGGAACCTATACCACCCATTCTAAATGAAGAAACAGAAAGAGCTATAATAACGCAGAAGTTCGGAAAAGCACCCGGTCCCGATCATATCACTAATGAACTGCTAAGGATATCAATGCCAGTGATTACCCCAAAACTAACCAATTTATTCAACGAAATAATGTCTACAGAAAATATCCCAGAGGATTGGACGAAATCAATGATAGTTTTGATACATAAAAAAGGAGATAAAGGAGACCTTGGCAATTATAGACCGATAAGCTTAATGTCTAATATTTACAAAATTTTCTCAAAAATACTGCTATATAGACTAACTAACATCCTTGATGAAAACCAGCCGAACGAGCAAGCTGGATTTAGAAGTAACTTCTCGACAGTAGACCACATTCACGTTCTGCGACAGGTACTTCAAAAATACAGAGAATACAATAAAGTATTCTATCTGGGTTTCGTCGACTATAACAAAGCTTTTGATACATTGGAACATCAATATATATGGGCATCATTAGAGCGACAAGGGATTCACAGCAAGTACATACGCATACTCAAGATCATTTATGGGAAATGCACAGCACAAATAAAATTGGAAAGGACAGGCGATGAGTTCCCAATCGAAAGAGGTGTCCGTCAAGGTGACCCTATTTCGCCAAAGATATTTTCGGCTGTTTTGGAGATGATCTTTAGGAGACTCGATTGGACTGGTATCGGAATTAACGTAAACGGAGAGAGACTAAATCACTTGAGATTTGCTGACGACTTAATACTTTTCGCAGAATCCCCTAAGATCCTAGAAAAAATGCTACAACATCTATCGGAAGAAAGCGAAAATGCAGGCCTCACAATGAATATGTCCAAAACTAAAATAATGAGCAATTCCTCACATAAAGAACCTATTAGAATAAATGATCAGCAGTTAGAATATGTCAATGAGTACATTTATTTAGGTCAATTAATATCACCAACAGAAAACATGCAGAAAGAAGTCGAGAGAAGAATAGCCAATACTTGGAAGAAATACTGGTCGCTAAGCGAAATTATGAAAAATGAAGAAATGCCAATATCGCTGAAGAGAAAAGTTTTTAATACTTGCATATTGCCATGTCTGACATACGCATGCCAAACTTGGGCCTTAACAGAGCAACAACAAAATAAAATTACCATTTGCCAGAATGGAATTGAGAGAAGTGTATTGGGAGTAAAAAGAAGGGATAAAGTACGGTTAAAACGGATAAAAGAAAAGACTAAATTTGGAAAAGTTCAATCAGTATGTAGGAAATTGAAGTGGCGCTGGACGGGGCATATGTTGAGAGAAAATAAAAATAAATGGACCAGTATAATAACCGAATGGTACCCTAGAGAAGGTATAAGAAGTAGAGGAAGACAGCCAAAGCGATGGGAAGATGATTTTAAGAAAGTAGGAGGTCCAGAATGGCTACGAACAGCAAAGGATAGACAGGAGTGGAAAGCCTTAGAGGAGGCCTTCGTCGAAAGACAAGCTGTTAAGACGAAGAGGGAAGAACCGAATGCCGAGAATTAAATAGATATAGATTAAGAAGTTAATTAGATATTATTAGTTTTGTTACCTCTAATTTTACATTTAAATAATGTTTGTTAAGTACGTACCAATGTAACCATTAACAGCAATAAAGGCTTATTATTATTATTATCATTAAGTATGTTTATCAGTCGTCTAGATCCCATAGCACAAGCTTATAGCTTAGTTTGGGCTAAGAGACGTTGTGTGAGAATGTCCAACAATATTTATTTATTTAATACTTATATATTTCTAAATACATACATAATATATAAACATTTGTGCGTCACACAAATATTTGATTCGACCCGGGAATCGAACCCGAGACTCCGGAGTAGAAAGTCGATGCATTACCGACCACGCCGCCGAAGCAGTTTGAAATTGAATTTCAAACTGCTTCTTGCTTGCTAGGATTTTGTGCAAAACACAGTCCAGCCCAAAGTATGCTATTATAAGCTTGTGTTATTGGATCTAGATTACTGAAAATATACTTCTAAATAAAAATGGTACATATGCGATACATATTGTTTAATAAACAATATAGAGAAATAATCGTGGCGCAACACACGTAACACCCAAAGGATATGATCTAATTATCTTTGTGTCAGTACTGTCACTATAATTCGTGATAAAACGATGATTACTTCTCATATCAATTCAAACCTTATACGGCATCAGTTAATAAAGCATTTCCTTCATATCTTTTCCTTGAGACTAGTTACGTTACGAAACGTGGCGGAAGCTTTAAACGGTTTATCTCACGGCTCTGAAATCTAGTGTTCTGCTAACAAGTTTTTAAATAAATATACTTACCACGCTCCGATGATCCCGTGACACAGATTTATTCTGTTTTTCTATCGGTTTCCACTCTTTTGTTGACAACCTGACCTGTGTGCTTCAGTGGCAACACTGTCTAACTCTAAACTATTGAACTCGCCGCTCCACCGGGTAATAACCAACCATCTCTTGTTTTCGGTGTCAAATAACTTATGCTGATGGTATATCATGAGAGTTTCAGAAACTTCCATTTCCCCTTATTCACCATTTTCCTACTATAGCAAATAAACTCTGGTGTGACCGTGCCTCGGAGAGCACGTTAACCCGTCGGTCCCGATTGTCATACAAACATCTATGACAGTCGTTAGGGGTAGTTGAAGCCCTAAATCAATAATCCGACCGGTCTAACTACAGAACTTCGATATCGACCATGGGTTGTGGAGGTCAGATGGCAATCGCTTCACGGAAAATATCGAAGTTCAGCCGAATCGCAGTTAGACTGGAAAGCCCACCCCAACTGCGTTGGGAAAAGGTTCGATGGATGATGAAATAAATTCTGGTGTGACAAGCATAACATGGGCCCAGTGCATGTTAACTATCCGAGTAGTATGAAAGTAAGAGTTAATAATTTCTAACTTTAACTTTTACGTAACATTTTGTCCTTTATATTAAAGTAGGTCTGCGACCTATTAACGATACAAATAAGAATTTATATCCAATATTATCTTTCATTAAAACCATAATCGAAAGGTTCATTGTCTAGTTCTCTAGCGACTTCTGTGTTGACCCTGCTGAAATCAATTCTATTCTTAGTGTCATAAAAGTGTGTCAATTCAAAATTATTTACATTCTTGCCCACGCGATACAATTAACAGTCAAATTAGTTGCAGTAGTACACGATTATTTCGACAATGCAAGCGCGAAGGAAGTTGCATCAGAAGCACCTTTACGTTGCCCACGTCCGTTCTACATCGTTTGGATCGACTCGCTATTGACCCTTTATAACATTTTTTGCCTCGATTGCAAAAAGGATTCAATGTTTTTTGTTGTTATGTTGGCTCAGTTTCTATTGTTCTTTGGGTTATTGTTCTAAAAAGCCATTTGAGATGTGTGTGTATTATGAATGGCTAATATAACGTTTGATATTGATTTCTGCCCACTGTTTTTATTACAAAATCGATTCCTTTACGATTGACTATCGAGTGACTAATATTTGTTTTCTTTTTTTTAGGTAAGTTCTCATGTTTAAGTCAACAATGGTTTGAAATTGGCTGTGTGAGTAAGTAGTTTAAAACTCTAGGGTCTGAAGTTACGCCTTGGAAGTCCGGAAAATTGGAAAGGAATGTCTGAGACAATCGTGCAATTTACTTATTTATCCGGAACTTTCACACAAAACTAATTAAAACTAATTATTCATGTATCGATTAACACCGTCCAAAGGAAAGCTAATTAGAATTTCATATAGAAAGTCTTCGCCCTACTGATCTGCCTACTCCATAATACATGACCCTATAAATATTTTCTCACCAGTAAATGAATTAGCAAATTCCTTCAGGCTCAGGCAAGTTGTTGATGACGTCATGTCTAACTAATTATAGCAGTCAGTGAGAAATGAAGGACGACAGGAGTCATGCGCAGGCGACGGGCGGCGCGGGCGCCTCATCCGATTTGTTCCACTTCACACGCCCAACACTATGCTCCTCCATCTTATGAATAACATAAGCCCATTGGTATTCAAACTTAACATACCACGCAAATAACTGATAATACATAAATGTTTTGAAGAACATTTTGAATATTTAGGGCATTTTTACAGAGCGCCATCTCGCCCAAAGTATGA
Organism: Nudaria mundana; assembly: GCA_963556515.1. Lineage (NCBI taxonomy): Eukaryota > Metazoa > Arthropoda > Insecta > Lepidoptera > Erebidae > Nudaria > Nudaria mundana. The sequence goes on along the minus strand of OY748290.1, from coordinate 22,161,480 downwards.
TAATTGCTAATATAAGCTTGTGATAGATTACGAGTCCGAGACGCCCTGGATTTTAATTGGCTGTGCGGTAGCGGCTGGCACGTAAGATTTTGTTGCCTTTCGTCAACATTTCATCGCAAGGCAACGGGTTTCAAATTTAGTTATTAAATTAAAAGTTAAAATTATAATATAGCTGCTTATTTTATTAAATTAATTCGGCCATTTTGGACATAACCCACTTTCTAGAGTGCCCGGTGACGGCAATAGGCTTGCACCCTATTACGTGGGACTAAAATTACTGGCAAATTGTGGGTGTGTAATGCGCCTCTACCTACCGGGGATATAGGCGTGATATTTGTGGGTGTATTATAGATAAATTACACCCTAAGACTAAGAATACCCATAGAAGTAGAATGTAAACGGTGTCCCTATATTATAGGTAATTAATACGTAAGGCATGAAGGTACGAATCGGTATTCAGATTAAGTTTAATATTCCATTCCATCTTTGAACTCGGTAACGCAATGATCATCAGAAGTTCACATCGTTTTTTCATAATCCGGAGTCCTACGACAATTTCATTACACTCCAGCCGTCAGATTACTGTTAGACCAATCAAGGCTCGTGACACTTGTTAGACTAAATAAATCCACATGGTAAATTCATTTATGACATAATCATATTATACCGAGAGCCTTTGACTGACAGACATACCTCACGTTATAAAGCCTGGAAATTTCTCGTAGCATGTTCCCAACACAGGTGAGAACGGTCATTAAGTATGAAGTGTCGGCTGTGGTTACTTCCGGAGATATCAGGTAGCAAAAATGGATAAAATGGTACCTTACTTACCTCATTTTATAAAGCTTAAGTTTTTTATATTTTCTTTAGATTAACAATAGAAATCACATTATAAACTTAAGACTAACGGGTCTTTTACGCGATTATTGAGATATATACATACCTCTTTATTACCCGACGTTAATAATAATACGAATGGAAATCACGTCACCAAATCCCAGAGCCCTGGCACAGTTGCAACCCCTTACCTGTGTTTGGAACACGCTCTGTGAAATTATAACCTTTATAACGTGGGGTAAGTCCAGTCATGGGCTCCAAGTCTATAACGACTAACGAACCTTTTAGCTTAATAACTAAGTTCGGACTTAATTTTTAGCTCAGTTAACTTTTCCGAGGTAAATGTTTTGGTACTAACTAATCTGATAATGGATAAGTTTTGTCACTGGGTCACAGAATAGGGAATAGTATGTAAGTACTTACATAACTGGGTGTCTACCGAGAACATTAAAAATGGAACTTCAAATTATCGCATCTGACAAATACACTAGGTACCTCTACTTATCCCAATGTATGAACACAGACGCTATAGTGTCAAAAATACACTTCAAAAATTGACACGGCAACCCACTGCAAATTACCGAAATGGGACTAAATAGTTGTCGGAATAGGACCAAATTGACCACTTGGTAGAAAGTAGCTTCCAATTAAGGGAAAAATCAAAATCGGTTCATTCAGTTCGAAGGTATGAGGTAACAAACATAAAAAGACATACAGTTGAATTGAGAACCTCCTCCTTCTTTGGAAGTCGGTTGAAAATAGCATTAATCTGTACAACGTCTATAGGTTTTTATACTATCATGGTCAATAACATTGCTGTTATAGTTTTCGGGACATTTACCATGTTTGAAGTCTCAGACATTTCGGCACTGTTGCAAGCATTTCTCTGTGTCCATGCCGCGATGGCGGTTGCATCAGTGCTGAAATATCGGTAACTCCGAACAACACATGTGATGGTTAAATATTCCCAAAACTCTGTGTGACCAAGACTCGTTACAATAGTGGTGGGTATTATTATACCCATAGGAATATTTCTGAAAGAAAATACACAATTGGCGGTCGGATATCCTGACATTCTAGACGGACAGATCTTCCATAACAAATAAACCATTCATTAATAACTTCTCATCAAAAGTGAGAGTCATCAATTTCTTCTCACGGAATTATGTACAGAGCTCAAAGGTAATATGAACACACTTCTACGTAATACGTATACGTAGGTCACACTATAAGTTTTGCGTAACTTAAAAAAACGACATGTTAAAACCAAAATATTATGCTTTTCAAAACACTCTCCTTTACATTTTACACATTTTTTCATGAGATCGAACCATTTTTTAAAAAAAGGAGGACCACAGATCTGAAGGCATGTTTTCTACGTGCTGATTGAACGCTATCACTGCTTCTTCGGAGTTGGTAAAAGTGAAACCTCTCATCAAATCTTTGATTTTGGGGAGAATACAGAAATCACAGGGTGCTAGGCCGGAGCTATGCGCAGGATGGGTGACGAGTTGTACTTTTTCGGAAGCTAAAAATGACATTGTTTTGTTGGCCGTGTGTGAAGAAGCGTTGTCATGATGTAGGAGAACGCGGCTTTTGGGTCGTCTTTTGCGAACTTTTACACCCAGGGAGCAAACACCCAGGGTAAACAAATGGTAGAATACCACTCGGCATTAACACTCTTTTGATCTTCAAGTGGAATTGTACAGATGGGACCCGTAGCTGAGAAAAAAACGCGATCATTTTTTTACCAACGTTTCTTGCCTGCCTCACTTTTGTTGGCTTGTTCTCATTTTCAAACACCCATTCACAATATTGCTGTTTTTTTTTCGGGTTCAAAACAATAAATCCACGTTTCGTCTCCTGTGACAATATCATAAACAGCATTAGAATGTCCGTGGTCGTACTTCAGTAGCATCTGTGAGCACCATTCCACGCGAGCCCGCTTCTGCTCCGCTGTCAGTTCATGAGGGATCCAACGACAACAAAGTTTCCGAACTTTCAATTCTTCGTGTAAAATTTTCTGGATTTGACTCATACCAATCCCCAATAGCCCTCGAATTGTCTCATAGGTAATCCGTGGGTTTTCTTCGATTAACCGCTTAACAGTAGCCACATTATTTTCGTTGACGGCAGTTGAAGGCCGCCCTTCACGATTTTCGTCATGTTTACATGACGAAAATCGACGACACGACGACGAAAATCGAAACTCGACCTCTCTCAAATTCAGCAAACCATCGCCCCACGGTGCTCAAACGGTGCTCTCTCCCAAAAGCATTTTGAAGACGAGCGGCACAGTCTTGCGGAGAGAGAGAGAGAACTTTTAAAATCATAAAAATCATCGCTCTAAAATCTTTTCGACTTAATTCCATTTTCGTTGCATACGTAGAACTTTGATGTGTGATAAAAAACAATTGACAAAGGATTTCCCGCTAGTTGTTTTTATTTATTACTAAGAAGGTTGCAACGTTTAAAAAACATTCGAAATTCATATAGTTCCGATTAGCTAGAAGTGCAAAACTTTTAGTGTGCCCCATGTATAATTGACAAAATAATATGCAGATCTGCACACATAATACCTTTGCGCTCTGTACGTGAACTTGATGGCTCGGCAACAGAACATCGGCATACTTACCCTGGAATTATAGTTTCGAGGGGATACCCGGGATGCCCGGAAATACGTTGGATTAAGGCGGTAACAAAAAAAAACAGTATACTCATAAACGGTATTGTAAATCGACTGATAGATCGAATCGAAGATATATGTAATAAATCGATATCACAAATTCAATGTGTGGGGCTAGTCCATTGAAATGTTACATTTGGGTGTGCAAAAGTCAGAGGACGCTATTTTATTTTTTAGATATCAAAGGGGGAGTAGTGTAAAGCTAAATCCAAGTTTGTGGGGTCCCAACCCTTATGGGTTTTCCGCCATCTTGAAAAAAGGGTTGCAAATAGTTATCGCGCTCTATCGGTCAAACTATTCATCGCACAAAAAAATTGCGACCACATTTTTGTCGCAAATTAAATTCTCTACAACTTTTTATCGTTAAACATTACAAAGTTATTAACAAAAACAGATGAAAATTTGTGAACGAATTTCCTTTAAGGGGTTATATTTTTTTTCCTAATAATTTTACACTAAATTTCATCAGATCATGTTTGTAGATGAGTATACGAGGAATAATTTCCAATATTAACATTTCAATATTTATTTATTTATAAGGGTTTTACAGCGCTCCGAAATTAACAGTATTCTCCAATACTCGTATTTACATAAAAATGAATGATCAAAAAATATTGGATAGAAACAGGCGTTACTTGGCGAAAATCCATGACAAAACAATGGTAAGTTTTTTCTTAAAACATTTTACTTACCATTGTTTTTTTAATGAATGATCACACAGTTTTCTCTCATTTTTTCAATATTGAAATAAAAATACATTGTAATTATTGATGTTGCACTGTTGTACTATTTATGGACTCTTTTACCCCGCGACGAAACTTTTGAAATTATTGATTTTTACAATAATTTCTAATCCGAGTGTACATTTCCTAGATTTCTACATACGTACATAAAATCACGCCCCTTTCCCAGTGGGGTAGGCAGAGACCACGGATTTCCACTTGCTACGATCATGGCATACTTCTTTCGCTTCTTCAACTTTCATTAATGTACTTGATATCTATAACATAAAATAGCGTCCTCTGACTTTTGCACACTTAGCCCCAAAAAATGTAACATTTCAATGGACTAGGCGTGGTTTCAGAAGTCTAGCCGTTTAGACATTCCTTTTGTTTGGAAAAGACGTGGGTTTGGACTCCGTTTTGCTTATACCCGCGGCTCTGTCTGCGTGAAATACTTTCCCAATGGAGCAGTGTAGTGTAGGGCCAAGAAAACTATACTACGACAAGTGTGGAGCCGCGGGTATCATCTCCTAAGTTTTTTCTGAATAAAGACAGACAGACACAAGTCACGTCTTTATCCCTGAAGGGTTAGGCAGAGGCGTTGATCACGCCCACATTTCGCCAATTCTTTAACCCCCACGTAATAGGTGACGAGCCTATTGCCGTTTCTGGGGATTATATATGCAAGAGCCTCGTTTGTGTGGGTTTTGCACCGCGTTCAAGTGAGGATGACTTGGGACCTGGAGGTGTTGTTGATAAGGGGACCTTAGCACCTAAATAAATACACACACACACACACATATACCACGCCTATATCCCGAAGGGGTAGGCAGAGGTGCATTACACACCCTCAATTACCAGTATTTTTAGTAATTTGAATATCTATTCACGTCTACCATTTATCATTCTTAACGAGAATTGAAAACATCTTAAGAATCCTGTCTCCATCTATTTGTCATTGTTAACCTTCTTTTCTAAATGCACATTAAAAACCAGGCTGACACGCTTAATGATATGAAATGTCATGACACTTTTCGTGACTCTGTGGTTGCCAAAAATTTTGTTAAGATCATTAAGGCATGTCTGTTAACTTTCTATGTACAGTTCAAATAATCCCTCGAGTACTGGACAACTGCCTAACCGAATATTAATTTTCTACTAGCAGGCGACCACATGGAAGAGCACGGAATGCGCTGCGTAAATGGTTAAAATAAAACTCTTTTAATGAAATGAACTTTCGTCGTTTCATCAAAATGTTTCATAACTGCTACGAAACAATTGGGTCCTATCATGATCTTTTCTCGATAAGTAAGCCATCTCATATAAGTTCGCAATTCAAATCTATAGTTGACGATACTTGTTCACTAAAGTATGTCCAATTTAACCCACTCACGGAGTTGTTGTAAAAATAGCTATTATGGGTAACATACTGTATGAAATTGTATATGAAAACAACGAACATCTTGTTTGTTCGTCTAGTCTAGAATATAATGCGAATAATTTCGACTGGCCCAATTTCCACTCCACATCAAATTTCATCCGACATTGATAGTTTCGGCGCCGACGCAACTCGACAGACAAGGCGTGCAATTTTATTCGCAACCGTTATGTATCGACGTTTATCTGGAAACTGTCGGCCTTGATATAAATTCCGGGACAGTTAGTGATAACCGCGCATTCTCTATTCGATGTTACCGTTTCTCCTGAAATTGTCCGGTCGGCCATGCTCACGTTTCCTGCACGACTAACGGACTTATTTGTGTCGTTGGGACGATTACGTTTTGCGATTTCTCGATTCGATCGTTCCACACGTACATGTTATTGCGGGACAATAAAGAACTCTCGTCTAATTGCCGCTACGCATCATTAAACTGTAATTGAGATTGCCAGCATATTCTACATTCTTAGTTCAATCTAAACATACCAGTACACGTACTAGATAATATAACATATAACGGATAAGCCTTTTAGAATAAATTTATTTAGTAACTTTTTCGGTTTTATAATTTAAATGTCAATAATGAATGTAGTTAAGTGAGACTTGGACCAACCGCTGATCTACAAAGGTCGCAGCTGACGACATTGACTTTGTAACGCTTCTGACCATCACAAAATATACATGTACCTACATGTGCAGTACTGTCAGTAGGTACTTGGTAATATAGTAGCAATAATATTTTTATGTTAGTTCCTACTTACTGGCATTCGTCAGCGTCATTTAATTACCTATATGAATAAATGATTGATTGATTGATACTCCAAACACATAATGGAAAATACCGGCCTAACTTCTCTTAAAAATCTTTATTTTGTATACTTGTGTACAAATTAACGTGTTGACCTCATACATTACCTACTCTTAGAACGATGTTTGGCTGCTTAATCTTTCATGATTGTGGCCTATTCAAAACATTGTCCTGATAATTATTAACTCCCAAATCCGCCAGTATTGTCACTCCCAGATAATATTTTATACATCAACACCGATTTCCTCTTGCCATAACCATTTCACTTACATCTTTTTACTAAATTAATATTTCAACATGTCAGATTTACCATCTTTGTCTTACACGTTTGGTATAAAATAAACAAGACCGTGATAGGTGATCTCGGACACACCAGATATTAATATAAATTCTTCTCTGTCATTTATAATCGTTATAAAGTGCGTTAACACTCTTAGAACAGTTGTTTACACGACAAAATACAGTAATAAGTGACCATAAGCAAAACGAATGGTGTACTTACTCCATGCATTAAGCGAATCCCATTTTCTTAAGGCTTTACTCAAAATATAACTATTATTCCGGTTTACGTACCGTATTCGATATTGATACCGTTGCAGATAACTGGATATTTTGAATACCATAAAATAACTGAATGTAAAATGCATGCACATATATGCACATATTTTTATTGGAGACATTAATTGCACTTAAAGGTATTATAGTAGATATTACAATAAGCATATCGATACTTTAATTGGCAAATCCGCGAACTCCATGTGGCTCTGATTTTTATAACTATATTATTTTTTTACCCTTTTAGGGTTCCGTGCCCAAAGGGTAAAACAGGAACCTTATTACTGAGACTTCGCTGTCCGTCCGTCCGTCTGTCTTGGGCTCTATTTCATGAACCATGATAGTTAGAAAGTTAACATTTTCACAGATGATGTATTTCTGTTACCTCTATAACAACTAATATGAAAAGACACTTATTCGTTTTCACTCGACCTTCTGGGTTGTGTGCTTCAAGCTGTAATCATCATATTTGAAATCTCAATGAAAACGAATTTTTACAACGCTAAAAAATAGTCATGAAATAGTCATAAATAGTCATACATGTAAAAAAAATAGTCGTATTATAGTTTCGGCGTTACAGCTATAAGTTAATGAGGATTATGGCTTGAACGCCAAGCTGTAATCCTCATCTCTGGTGCAAGCAAACGGTAGAGCCTATCGAATTGGTTTAGGTTCCAAAAAATAGTTATGAAATAGTCGTAACGACATGCCAATTCTCAGAAATAGTCCTTAAAAGGTTCCAGAGATATAAAGGTAACCTGATGAGGATTATGGCTTGAACATTTGAAAACTTCCACTTTCTCCGGAACGCTTGCGATTTTCGGTTTAAAGTTTGTGCCAAAAAATATTCGTGAAATAGTCGTATGAAGTACTATAAATTTAAGCTACTTTAATTTGAAAACAAAAAGTTTTCGTTTGCCCTACATTTGTATGGAGTACAGTCGTGTACAAAATTGGTAACTTCATATAATATTATTGTGAAAAATTCCGCTTTATATTAAGCTTTATATTACTTCCAATTAGACGTTTTCCATGCCAGCTGTTATAATTGAACAAAAAAAAACAAGCATTTATAATTTGTATCCTTATTTATTACAATCGAAAGCTTGCAAATACGTACATAACTTGTATAAATCTCAGTACATATATGTTTATATCACAGCAATTATCACAGTTAGTTCAATATGTGTTGGTGTGGGATTAGTTCATTCAGTTTGTTTCTAGAAAATTTCAATAGATGGCGCTGATAGGTTGAGTGCATTTTCTAAAATCACATATTCCATAAACGAATCCGACACCAACAATATCAAAAACTTTTAATTACTTATATAGAATAAAAGTATAGTACTAATTAAATTAAGTACCTACCTATTAAAGTGTAAACAATCATCAATAAAAGAATATCTTGTCATTGTTTTAAAAACTTACTAACAACAGCTTGACGTTCAAGCCATAATTCTCATTAACTTATAGCTGTAACGCCGAAACTATAATACGACAATTTTTTTTACATGTACGACTATTTATGACTATTTTTTAGCGTTGTCAAAATTCGTTTTCATTGAGTTTTCAAATATGAGGATTACAGCTTGAAGCACACTCTGGGTTGGATTAAAGGCTTGGGATGTACACTCAACTTATTCCATCGTAGTATACAGACATACAATCTTCCAACTCAGTACCTTAATACAAAACACGGGTCGAACATATTCGGTTTGCTACCTTATTTTCACTCGGGTACTCGTGAGTAACATCGTTGGTTATGTATGATGGGTTATTTCACTTATCTGATATAGGCAATACCGTACACAGGATCTCCAAAATTAAGTGTGAATGTGAAGAGAAGAGAAGCGATGAACCGTATTATTTAGATTTCTGTCCTACCCAGGCTCTGTACCTGAGACGTTGACGCCGTCGCCGTCGCCGTCGCCGTCGCACAGTGGGTCTCGACCCGAGGATTTTAGTGACATAGGAACCAACTTTACTTTTTTACATTTTTCTTTGTGGGGATAGATAGAGCTCGTTAACCTGAATAATAATTCGTATTACCGTTTTACTCTAAACTTTATAGTTTGGGCAGAAATCTACATTTTGTTTTTGTATGGAGTAAATCAAATAAACTTAAATGACTGCTAAGTACCATTGGGTTACATAATACCAAGAACAAAGTTGGTCCCTATGTCACTAAAACCACTGTGCGTCCCGTCGCCGTAATGTATTGACTATTGAGTCAACACAATTGAAGTATTCTGTGACAGTAGTCAGCAGTTGTTTTATCGTCAAATACCCTTCCTAATTCAACTCTAATAATATTCAAATATAAACATCTACACAAGTCTATTCAAAACACACTATTTTGCATTTAATAACATTAGGTAATAATAGGAAATGTGTGTAGAGGAAAATAAACAAAATTTGCGTCATTGTCCCTATCTAATCATAACAATCTATCACCTTTCTAAATATGATAATCTTAACACACACACACACACATATCACGCCTATATCCCCGAAGGGGTAGAGAGAGGTGCATTACACACCCACAATTTGCCAGTATTTTAGACCCACGTAATAGGAGGCAAGCCTATTGCCGTCACCGGGCACATTTATAATGGGTTATGTCCAAAATGGCCGAATGAATTTAATAAAATGTAGCAGCTATAATGTAATTTTGAAAAAAAATTGAAACTCGTTGCCTTGCGATGAAATGTTGACGAAAGGCAACTAAATCTTACGTGCCAGCCGCTATGACACAGCCAATTAAAGTCCTGGGCGTCTCGGACTACTATCTTAACATAGTTTTAAACAAAGTCGCTTCCCACTGTCTATCTGTCCCTATGTATGCTTAGATCTTTAAAACTACGCTGGTAAGGTACTATTCCACTCTCCTATGCCTACCCCCTCCAAATTTCTTTCTTTCATTTACACTCCTGTCTCCAAAGGGTAGTTCCGGTACACTTCCGGTCACAAAAAGTTGCCCTTGCACCTATTCTAATCAAGCAGGAGAATATGCAAAAAGAATTATCTAAATCGCATGTGCCGTTTTCGATATATGGGTGTGCGGACAGACAGACAGTAATAAATGATAGTCTCCCCTTCCGACACAATTATGCTATTTATGCGTGCTGATATTATAATTCACTAGGTAGATAGTGTCCAAATTGTTGGTGAAAAATGCCGAAATTAAAACTTCTCAATTCGTACACAGCGCTCGAAAATTTTGTGTCCGTAACGTCAGCTATTCATATTTTGATTTTTGTCGTAATATGACGGTTACTTATGAAAGTCGAATATCAATCTTATAATTATTTATGTAGAATTCTTGTTAATTATTAAATCCTATTTTTTTGAAGTGATCTATTGCATTCCATAAATTTAAATGTCTAACTGTGAACGGTTGATTTATTTACTTAGTTAGTGTTTACATAACTAAATGTTAATCGTTGTATATCCGTTCAGTTAAGTACTAGTGTTGTTGATTATGAACATTTTTTTACGAAAATTATAAATGTAGACAAGAATTGCTCATTAATAAAGATATTATATATGCACAATATGATTACATATATTATTAACGGATGACTATGACATAAGGATTTACATAAAGTGTCTAATTTATAACATATGTAAAATGGTATGTTGATGTGCTCTAGATTTCTCTGTAGTAAAATAAATTCCTTATATTTGCATAGTAATGATTTCAGAGGAACTTGCCATATTTTATATCATAACGTCTTAATTCATGAAGCTTCCGATTATATACTAGCAAAAAGTGTGCTATTCGTCCGCTTGTATTGTTGACCAAACTATAAAAATTTTGAAAACTGTGTAGTTATCTACATGCTAAATTTGGTAAAAGGTGAGTGTGTAAAACAATTCTGCTTATCCCCTTAGGGGATATACTCGTCATAATATGTATGTACCTATTGTTAGCATCATTGAAAGTTTAGTCTCAGCTGTAATGACAACACTAGCTGTGTGTCACATCCCTTAAGATTCTCGATGATCGGGATTATGTGTCATGGCGAGAGTGACGGAAAATGTGCTAGAAGTAATTAATACAGTTTTGATACTATTTCAGTGTTTTATTTAAAGAATTGAGTGATGGCAAACATGTTTACCTGTATAAACCTATGGATGTTTAATACTATGTAATGGGTACAATTCATCCTTACACGGTACGTGTTAAGTGTACGAAAGAGGCTCGACTTTTATTACGTGACACCAACAGTTAGGTACTGGCGAAGTGTAGGCGTAACATGAACGCCTTTGTGTACCCTTTCTGGGATAAAAACATTATTTTGTATGTCTGTGTTGTATACAACGTGGTAATCTATACCATTTATACAGTGATAGTTGCTTTACCTAGCACACAAGCTTTCCATACTATCATTAAACAGCACTATCGCAACCAAATATCTTTTACCACCTTAATTAAGCCTTCGATCACGTGCTCCGAGATACAGAATCTGTCTTGACTATCTATATACGTAATGTCTAGACCGCACACGAACGGCATCGCAAATTTTTAAACACCGTGTTCTTATAAAATAATGTACACTCTTTAAAGAATCTAGGTTTCCTAATATGTTTGAGGAATTCTTAGATACAGCACGGTCTCGGTAACAATAAGTAATACGTTTATATAATATGAATAGTATATGAGAGTCTTAGGGTTGCCAACTTTTCAATTTACCGTTTTGTATGCATTCAGGCATGTTCTTCGTGGCTAGACGGTTTTAATCGACCGTATAGAGGTAAAGATTGCAATGGATGGAATTCTTAATTTCGTTGTCCGATTTCTGTTTTAAAGTAGGTCTTGAATTCTGGTTATAAGACTGATGAATTCATAGTTTTAACGTTGATTAAAAAAAAATTACAATCATATTTTTTTTTTGTAATTGTTTTATATAACCTTGGAGGTAGTGAACCCATTTTTTTAATTTGTAAAGCAATGTTTTGCTTTATTGTTTGCAAAACAATAATATTGCATATAGGTACATGATGATTGTTAGCTACGTTCTAGTATATCTTTAACTACACCCAAAGTTTATCGATAACCACAATTCCTAATTACAATTAAAAACTACTAATAACAGGTAGGTGGTACATAAGGTCTAACATAATACATGCATAAATAATTGTACATTCTGATCACTAAAAGTAAATAGAGTTTTCCAGAACCTGTCGTATAAATTTATCTTCATAATAATCGTATTTCTTTATCAGAAAAAGTTACAAGTAAAATGCATTCAATAAAGTTCATAAAAAGTGCATTCTCGTGGGCGCCAGCGAGCGCGTGCTCCGTTATTTTTAGACCACCATAAATAGATGATGTGTGTCGTTGGGTGCATTCGCATCAACACCTTTATAATCACCACATCGGAAGGGTACCCACTTAAAATAAAAGCGGAAAGAGGAATTATACACCGTGAAGTTTGAATGATATCCAGTTTCAGAGGGTTTCATACGGAAATGGACAACTGTGGTGAGCCAGGGATAGACCAGGAGTGGGACTGCATTTGGGTGTTAATTTCTTACCTACATCTGTCGGAAACCACCATGTAGATATTAATTTCCAACGGAACATCCCTGAGTTTTTAAGATGTTATTTGCTAGCAGTATCCAAACATCTTTAGTAAGATATGTTTACAAATATAGATATACATAATTCCGAAATATATATGATTATTTTGTCCATTTATCTGTACATGGTCGCAATATTTATGAATTAGCACGTCCTTGCTCTTATAGTATGGTCGTAAATGTTTTATTTTGCCATTAACTTTTTGCATAACGAGATATTAATGAGCCATTGGGAAGCTTTTATCAATACGTTATTGTCAGAAATTAGACATAAATTTCACTTAATTTAGTTTTTGTTTCTTAAAAGGCACTAAACATTTGAAATGGTGTCAACATAGGGCAGCAATTCAATAGATAATAAGCATATCTTTAAATAACAGAATGGTTATTAATGTTAGGTAGGGCCCGTTAACGGCCATAGGCTTCCCTCTATTACACAGGACTAACAAAATTACATTAAATTATAAATAACTCATCATCCACCGAGCCTTTATCCCAACACGGTTGGGCTCGAACTTCGATATTTTCCGTGAAGCGACTGCCATCTGACCTCCACAACCCATGGGCGATATCGAAGTAATGTAGTTGGACCGACTGCTTGAAATGTTCTCCGAGGCACGGAGGGGTCTCAATGTCTTAAGAAATAGTCACCCATCCTAAGACCGGCCTGACTCGATGTTGCTTAACCTTTGCAATGTGTTAACATTGTTACCACTAGACTACGAGCCTACCCAACTATTAATATATTACAATATAAAACATACCTATTTCATGTAGCACCAATTAGATAGCCTACCTACTTATATCATTTTTCAGCAACGAAAGAGGTATGACGGCTAGCACAATAGACTATCAAAACAATACTATATGGTAACTGTTAAAACGTGCAAAATCAACGACCCGTCTTCCGCCTTATATGGACGCGACATGCTCGCCGTGGCTTGCACGGAATGTACGCGAATTACAAGTGTAGGTATAACTATATATTTGGGTTTAGCGCGCGCGTGATTACATAAGGAATGGTGTTTAGATGACTCGGCTTTAACAGATTTCCTATAAAGTTAACTAAATTATTGTGTTTTAAAACAAGTTAAAAATATGGCAAAAATTTGCCATATATTTTAGAATTTTCGAAAGTTTTTTCCTAAAATCTAAAAAATATCACATGACATGAAGTTCAACATCATTTTAGAGGTCTTTGACCATGCTGAGTTGATTGCAGCTGGTCTTGAGTCTAACTATTACCGTTATCGATTTGACCTTGTTTTGACCTTAACCTTGAGACCAGAGGTCAAAGTTCATTTTATAGGTCTTTGACCATGCTGAGAAGATTGCAGCTGGTTTTGAGTCTTTATTACCGTTCTCGGTTTGACCTTGAGACCAGAGGTCAAAGGTCAAGTTCATTTTAGAGGTTTTTGACCATCCTGAGTTGATTCAGCTTGTCTTGAGCGATTTGGCGTTGTTTTGACCTTGATCTTGAGATCACAGGTCAAAGGTCAAGTTCATTTTGGGGGGTTTTCGACAATGCTAAGTCGATTGGCGTTTACACTGAGTCTCTAGCTCTTACCGTTCTCGAGCTGAAAGTTGTTTACGGACGGACGGACATTACTGTTGTATAAGAGATTTTCGTTTCGAAAACTCTAAAATGAAATAGGTACTTAGCTACTATCTTCTGTCAGTTGTACATCAACTACGTAGAAGATTTATGTACGTTATAAATTCCGTACTTACTACATTTTTATCGGCAGCTGTCGCTCAAGATTATTCGAGAAATAATAGCTTAATATTCTTACCTTAGTAAAGCCCCTTAAGCCCTCTATAAAAGCTAAATTAAAGTTTTACGCAACCTAACCAGTACTTAAGGACCACTGTATATTGATGTACAATAGAGTATATTTCTATTCTCACTTTAAATAAATAGGTACCATCTAAAAAATAAAATTAAATGTGAAATGAGAGCCAAGTTCAATGTTAAGTATATGCGTCGAGAAGAAGGATCTTATGGATGAAAAAATTTGTGCCGAACATTAGAAAAATTAATGCGATACGAAGTTCGCCGGGACACCTAATTATAATGTTCCATGCGGGATAGTAATAAAAGCGACATATCGAGTTTCGAATAATTACTGAAATACTACTACATTATCATTACAAGTCTGTCATTGTGCTATCTAACTGAAAGATAACTGCTAACAATTGCCTTAAAAACTAAACAACATTATCAACGTGCTCGTAAACGCTGGGCCACAGTGTTGTAAACAAGCTTTCCACAAGTGGAAACTTGGTGGGAAGCTAGTGGAGCCCACCATCGCCGTGCGGTCATACTAGATTACAACAAGGCTCTACCCCACATGTTTCAGGAATTCGGCATCCATACGCGTCCGTCCACAAATAATCCACGAATCTTGGTTACAACCGTTACAAACAAACCTCTACACTGTTTTCAACCGCCCGTGCCGGTGGAGACTGATGTTTTACTATGCTGATGTGAAGGGCTTGCTATTTGTGTGGCCCGACTTTAAAAAACCGAGGGTAAACTAACGTGAACCGTCGATTCACAAGCGCAAGCGCACTGTCAGTCACGATTACACAAACATACGAAACGTGTTTCATTAATCATTAAAGGTGCATTATTTTCTAATAATACAACACCGTTAGATACGAATTATTGAAGGTTTATTATTAGATTATTAGCTGTTGTTAGGTACTCGCTATTTTGTGGGTGCGATTGTAACGGCCGGGTCAACTCCCCTCTATCGACGTAGAAGGGATACCCTCGAAACAAATAAGGGGCATCGGACTCTTCAAGGCTCAGAGCAGGTCTCCCGATTATTTCTCTACATATTTATTTATTCAACTATAACACTATTACAGCTTTGCCAGTGAAATGTTGGGTTAGGTAAACGTTAGACATTTAAATCAAAAACTTACAGATGGTTTGATTGATACATTTAAATGTAATCATCAAAAATCTATGTTGTAGAAACTAAACTGGAAATTATTACTTTGAAAATAGAAATGTAGGAAGGTGAATGTAGAATATGAAAAGAATGTGTGTACATAAATAAATAAAAAGTAGCGTTGGCCTCAACATTAAATCCAATGTAAACCCAAGACAACCACCTTATAACGAACCTATCCAACTATCCGATTTGAGAAGTGTTCAAATTACAGCTGTAAAACTGCGCTTGACTCTCAGCCGTGCGAATATCGAGATACGATCTGCTATGACCATATTCGCGCTGGATATAGCTTGTTTGCTTCAAACTGAAGCCTTATTATGCACAGAGCTAGCC
Organism: Nudaria mundana; assembly: GCA_963556515.1. NCBI lineage: Eukaryota > Metazoa > Arthropoda > Insecta > Lepidoptera > Erebidae > Nudaria > Nudaria mundana. The sequence goes on along the minus strand of OY748290.1, from coordinate 22,145,552 downwards.
GTTTCCTTGCCAACAGCAATTATGGAGATGGGCACTCAAATGTGACTATTAACTTTCAAAATGGTTTATGTCACTTATTTGGATTCACAGTTATTGTGTTTATATATATTTACTTGAAGACTTTTATTATTACATATATTACTCAACCCGGGCATTTCGAAAACACGACTGATAAAATATATTGGCATCGTCTGCGGTTCGTGAATCATAATATCTTCTATTACATAAACTAACGTCTGGAAACGTATCTCGAATATTTGAAACAACCGAATCTAACTAGACCACTCTTATTTATTAGTTGCGACATGGTTTATTGGAATATGTCCAATTTCAAATTATTGGTGATTTATTTATATCATAATTTTATAAAAAATTATGATCGAAATTCATACATTCATTCATTTAATACCGAATTATTCAACATAAAATGCAGTAAGTCTCAAAGCTAATAATTCTACGAATTTGTTGAATCATCATAAATTATCTTCAAACGTGCTAAGTTCATAAGCAAAGCTCTTGCAGTTAAATATAAGAATACCGAACCCTTAAAAGCTATTGGAATGTGTAAATATTCCTCAGCAATGTTTACATTTTGTCAATGAGTTCTCAGACTTAGTTTTTGATTTTACTTCTTGGAAAGTATTATCACAGATAGGTGCCCTATCCCATACTCAGAAATGGGGTCGTTCTATGTTACAGTTATTGCCATAGCGACTGTTATTTACAAATGTTTAGTTTACCACAACTTCCAATTTTGGATTGTGTTGGTTGAGCTGATTGGTTATGAATGTAATATAATAAATATTATAATTTATTAAAAAAAAAATATATTACGTTCGATTATCTGTGGTTGCTATAATTAGCTACCACAGATACTGCTAAAGCTAGTTATGTTATGTTTTACAAATTACTCAGTTGAGTTCCAATGTCTCGTCCGCTTTATTTTTAGACGGCCATATGACAATGTTTGGTGTCGTACATAGCTGATTTTCTTATCGCTTTTTGTATACACATGTACTTAGTTACATAATATATTTAATTTTTTAAACGCCTGTACCTTGGTTGGGGTCTAGGGTTATCCTTTCGATGGCATACCCGGGACGCCCACGTTGGGCGTGGACGTTGGGTCAGAAATAAAAAAACCGGCCATGTACAAGTCGGACTCGCGCACAAAGGGTGCCTTATCAAAACAGCAATAAAATCACGTTTGATGTATGGAAGCCCCTTCAAATATTTATTACATTCTGTTTTTCAGTATTTGTTGTTAAAGAAGCAACAGAAATCATCTGTGAAAATTCCAACTTTCTATCACGGTTCATGAGATACAGCTTGGAGACAAATGGACGGACGGACAGCGAAGTCTCAGTAATAGAGTTCCCATTTTACCCTTTGGGTACGGAACCCTAAAAAAGCCGGGGGTGTATCGCCAAATGTTCTAGGTATCTTTCCAGATTCACTTCTGTAAATCGACAGGTGCACCACTTACAGGTAGAAGTTGTCTTGAGTCTTCAATGGTCTTGGAGAAACCCTTTATACTCGTAGATATTTATTATAATTATAGTTAAGAAGACAGATAAAAGAATTCGATTCCTTTTATTTAAGCAGCCTTCAATAAGAAGTTATTTGAAGTGTTATTAAATCGCTTCTCAAATTGTCATTCTCCTTGTTCGGCAAACTTCAAAACCCCACAGGATCCAGCTAAACAGCGTCCAATATCTTTGGTATAATAACTTTATTTTTATAACCGGTTTTACGATGCACATGCCCTTGCGTCTTCTTCGTTTTTCATTGCATATTTTTACTTGTGCAACGGGCGTGTTCCACGAAGAATTTTCAACATTCTTGCGTGCCAGGATTACCTTAGCGTTATCTCCTGTAATAAACACAGATCCCTTTTTGTTAGTTTTTTTTTCAAAAAGTTGCGGGAAATGTATGGTGTTGTGTATTAATGAATGGTACAACGTATAAAAAAGCTTCAAAAGAAAAATTGTATTCTACAATATACGAGTACATACGAGTACATATATTCTCGCTTTTTATATGTATCCCAATACTGTAGAGTACGAACTCATAGAAAACGATATATATATGCTAAAATGATAATTGTGTCCTTTTGACCTCAAATTTTAAAAAGACGCGAACTCCCTACCTTATTTAAGTTTTGACACAACTTTTAGAATGTAAATATATGAGTTTAAACAAGTTTCCAGATAGAAACTCATCTTTGATAAAGATACGATAATAACATAATATTAGCGAAATGTGTTCTAAAATTAAATTATATGTTAGTAAAATGTGTTACAAAAGTGAATCATGATGATTCAAAAACCGGTCAGGGTTTACCAAAAATAAAAATATTTGTGGAATAGAGGACAAGTGTGTTTTTATTTTCGAAAATGTAGTAGGAGAAACTACTTTAAAGTCACTAATTACCGAATATAACTAAAGTCACTACACAGGAAAATACAAAAATCACTATTATTCTTCGCGTTTAAAAAAGTGTAATACGATAGTTAATCCCCTCAAAGCTGTTACTCGTAAAAGCTCGTCATCAGTTCGTTAGCGAAGCCATGTCAAGTGGACCGACCATCTCCCTGACAACTTGTAACGATTAATTGTCAACTTTGTCATGAAAAATATAAAGTTGAATTCCCATTATTTCAAACCTGAATGTCACTGACGGTATCGAAACCTCTACGACAAGCGTAGGTGTCAAGTACTGTTAGCAACACTTGAGATGAGAAAGAAAAGAATGATTTAGGCATTATATTAGAAATGTTTACCTTGGTTATGGTTTATAGTAGTTGTGGGAGTCACAAGTATGCCACATTTCGATCCGTCAATAAACGCGGTCGTTTTGTGCCGTGATCTCTTGTGTGGGCAATTGGGATTATGAAATTCGAGGGCCTACGCTAGCGGCGACGGCGGCGGCGTCTGGGACAAGGTGGTCCATATCGTTAAGCAACTTTATCACATGAGCAAATCATAAACTTTTGATTCCAATAATGCTGGACAATGGACGCTTTATGACGGTGGCATACGAAGGTCAGGTATTTCTTTGCTGCCTACATAATTATATCAATAGTAAAATCTTTTAGGGTACAAAATATACTTGTTATAATTCAGGAGTTACAAGCATGCATGCTTGTGCTAACTGATGGCCACGACTCCGCCAGCTTGGAATAGTTTTCTTGTACTCAAACCCCAAAGGAACCCATTGTTATTATGATGTATGAGTTATTAGGTGCGAAGTATTTACTTGTTTTTATCGACCATTTCTGGACGTCTCGGGTAAGTCTTTGTGAGAATAATCCCAGGGCGTCGCCCAGCCGAAGTTATTACTAGATAGAATTTCTTGTATTTCACGAATGAATCAGCGGACAACAACATGTAAGAAATCGCAATTAACGTTTACACGTACATTATTGTTAAGTTTCATTGATATCAGCGAAGCGTGTAGTATAATATAATTAAATAACTGTAAATAAACAATTATGTCGCCACAACAAAGAAATTACTATGCGCTACTACAACCCTGTTGGACACTGTGGCGAAATAATATTACTTGACGAACAATTAAGTTATTTCATCAGCTATGTTGCTGGATTTATGATTTATGTACTTGCTAGTTTTATATTATTTCGTGTATTTGTTAAGCAGTTGGCTAAAATCATGATTACGGAGGTCAGCGGTCAAATGGCGATAAGATTTCACGACATGACTTCAAATAAAAATCATTGAACTGTACTTAAAGTGTATAGTTCAGTTTGTATCTGTGAAGTCATCGCATCGGTAATGTGCAAGTTATTTGCAGTTAATTGTATTTTTTGTCTGTAGAGTCCATAAGTCCGATCAACTACAACTAAAATATGTACCTTGTGGTCTTAGATTGAATTCAGGAAGCATGTTTGTTGCTCAATCACGAGTAAATAGATGAACCGGTTTGGTTGCAAATAAGCACATAGATAAACCTTTGTCTGAATTGGACAAATTGGCACTTCTTAGTCCGGTATTGTATTCTCGTGGGAATTGGGAAGGAGAAAATATTTCGATAATTAAAATGTATTAAAAGTTGAATCAAAAGCTTCTGGTGCTTTGAATTTGCAGTAGAATAAGGTGTGTAACTGCTTCAATGACTTCAAGCTTTTAAAGAAATCCCCACCTTAAAAAGTTTTTTAGGGGAACGTGATGTATTCTGTACTTGACACTTAGGCAATATAAATGGATATTTAATGCCTTCGGTCTCCCCTCACGACAGCCCACAGGGGTTTGTTAAATGATGGTGTTTTCTGCTGACGGGGTTTGGTTTATCTAACTATAGGTACATGTTGGTAAATACATGTAGGTATATTTCTAGTGGTTGCGAGTTCGTTCCGTAACAGTTTACATTAAAGCACACACACACATACACACACACACACACATGTCCTTGAATATGTTTTATAAGCAATGAGTACATACATATGCTAACTTATTCTCAAATAATTTTACAATATGAATCACGTCCTTATCCCCTAGGGAGTAGACATAGGCGTTACTTACGGCTACATTTCGTCAGTAACTCTTGGTTCCACTTAATAGGGGGTGAACCTATAGCCGGTTCCGGGCACGTTGGGTCTTTTGCTAGAGTTGGTATTTTTCTATCAGCGGGGGTGCACCGCGTCCAAGGCAGGATAAAACTAATAGGGATCCTTCTGCACCTTTTTATTTAACAAATTTTGCCTCTTGATAATAGACCGCGACGTAATAAACGTCTCGACGCATAATCATCTGCATTTTAATCGTAGGTCATTATCATTATGTACTGGGTGGGTTAATTACTTTTATTCGTGTAAAACTGCAGTTAAAGATTTCTCAGTAAATATAGTTATCTTTCGCTTATGAACCTAGTGTCATTGTCGTAGCGTGAACATCTTGACCTTGGAATATCTTGGAATACCAGATTATACAGATTGCCGGTAACATATACATGTAAACCTCGTCAAACCAAATAATCATACAACATAATTATACTATGATTAAACAATTAAAAACGCTATGAACACAGTTTCTACTTATCTAAATCAGTCAAGATGTTCACGCTACGACAATGACACTAGGTTCATAAGCGAAAGATAACTATCTTTTCTGAGAAATCTTTAACTGCAGTTTTACACGAATAAAAGTAATTAACACACCCAGTACATAATGATAATGACCTACGATTAAAATGAGGGGTAATGTATGAAATATTGTTTATTTAACACTTTGCCTAGGTATTCTATACAATGCCTAAGGCGCAGCCGGCAATGTATGTAAAAGACGAGAGCAAGGAAGGAGGTCCTTAGGTATTATGACATCGCACGCACGTGATGGTTATTTTTTTTGGCTAGGTATACTTATGGTAATTGATCAAAAAAAAACCATATAAAACTAGATATTTTTATGCGGTGGCATTAATTTTACACATTGTCGGCGGGACATCAGGTATTCTAAACAATACCTATTCTAAACCTACCTAATAATGAACAATAAAAATTCATAATATTTCAAATATCATACCGGTGAGATGTACATATCATCACCCTTGTGTCTCTGGAGTAATAGACTGTGGCATAATGATTCGCCCATTCGCCAATGAATTTGTTGGTCCCACGTGGTAGGAGGCCTGCCTATAGCTGGTAACCTGAAAAACTTAATTTGAACTAGTTCGTGGTGCGGGACAAGGAAACTTTGTGTGGTATTGCAATTGAGCGTTTGGGCCTGGATTTTTGCCCAGCGCCAGAGGTAACCTAAAAGACAACCTGCCACGTGCTCCAAAAATCCATGTCCGAAAAAAAAATCATAACTAAGTTATCTCTTTCTTAAAATCTTGAGTATATTAAGCAGTTACATGACGAACAGCACTCCATGTAGCTGTCAATGTGAAAAATATCACTTTCAGCCTCAGTGGTGATGCTGGTCATCTTACTAAAAGTGAAAAATTCAAACGCTAATTAGAATATAACTCAAGTGGTGATTATTAATCAATTGATGCATACTTACGCCACAGAATAGGGAATAGTACTTACATACTTATACTAAGAAAATGCACAACTTAAACGTACATATAAATCTTGCATAAAACTTCAAACATCTCACATACCGTTACTCTAAAACTGTCTAAAGGTATATACGTTACAGTTAAATCAAGTGGCAATCTAGGCGACTAGAAATCCGATCTATTAGTCGTACTCTCGTAACCTACATTACCTGCGTTATGTTCAGATCTGATGGTGGCATAGCATTGTTTATGAGCAATGACTAGTTACCCGATTTGTGTAGGGCTACCATCTATCGGAAAGTACGAGTTTATATTTTACTTTAACTCGGGAATTAAAACACGAAATACGGTGTATATATGCATAGGAATAGACCATTTTTACCGGTGTAACCTGGTCGCTGGTGTAACCAGAGATTTGGTATTAATTCCCATGTAAAATATAGATGATAAAATGTGAAAGTTTAAAACTTAATATTACAGCTTTATTCATGTTATAAAGGACGTCTACGACTTTCCCGCGTTTTTTTTTCAAAGTCGTAAATTACGTTGTATAACATCAACTATCTTCTAGTCTCGCTAAAATTGATCAAGCCGTTTCAGAAATTAGCTGAAACAAACAAACAGCCCAAAATTGGCTTTTTTATTTAAGTACCATGTATACTTTCACATGCATTTAGTGAAAAGTTGTTAATAAACATTAACCTTTCACATTTATACTCGTAATACAACTAGCGGACGCCCGCTTGACAAATTATAATATACAAAAACCTTCCTCAAGAAAACCGCATCAAAATCCGTTGCGTAGTTTTAAAGTTCTAAGCATACATACGGACGAAGCGATTTTGTTTTATACTATGTTATGATGTGTATGCTACGATTTCACGTACTCTTCAATATAACTATTGAGTGGTTAAAACTTTAAAACATACCGAATATTTAAAGATTTCGTTCGTTAAGTTTAATTAAAAACAAACAAATTTAAATTCATTAAAGTCTGTTCATGTTAATTACTTTAAACAGTGTTGTGTTACCAGAAGCTCGTGTCACGTCCTTGTAGGTGATATTATGTGAAATTTTATACAATACCTTTTTTTTTTGATAACGGGGTGGAATTCCCTATGGAACCATCAGCACCACCTTGGGGTAAGGTGACGCCGGTGTGTAGCCCGCAGCCTCTAGGCTTATGCCCAGAGAGTCCAGGCCCACCCACTAAACCAACCTCCGGAAGCCGTCCTGTCGCCTTAGCTGGGAGGTGCCGCTGGATCCCGCGTGTGGAGGATATTACCACCTTACGGACGCACAGACGGCACCTCGGCGACGGCTCGTCAGGTGAAATGTCGAGCCTTCCCGCCCAGGAAAGGGGCGTGGGCTTCACACCCCCTCTCCAACCACGTTTGTAGGACAGCAGGTTACCCCTACCCGCTGTCCGTGGTTCCCTCACACGGGTGGCATGAGGTGTGCGTAACGCCTCCTGCGTGCTCCTCTTCTTCGCCGACGGAGTGGGGGAGCGTTGGGATCATCCTCCCTCTCCCGCTCTTCGGCCTCCTTAAGGCGTATGACCCGCTCGCAAAATTGGGCCATCGCCTTCCAGGCCGACTCTTCTCGGAGCATCGTGCTAATTATGTCTCTTAGAGATAGGCCATGTTCAAAGTGCGGCGCCAAGTCGTGACGCTGCATCCCCCATGCTGGACACTCTTCCAGTGTATGGCACGCGGTATCGTCCGGCGCTCCGCACTGGCCACAATGCGACGTCACTTCCCTCCCGATTCGGTGCAGGTATGCGTTGAAGCAGCCATGGCCAGTCAACACCTGCACCATTCGGAACGTGAGTGGTCTCCGTTTCCGGCGCAACCACCATTTCAGGGCGGGGCGCACCGCGTCCAGTGTCCACGATCCAACCCGCACCTCCTCCAGATCTTCAGCCCATTTCTCGACTAGAACCCTCTTGGCCACCCTTCGCGTGAGGCGGATCTCCCTCGAATTTACACGATACCTAAACTAACCTATATTATACGGTGTGATTAACATCTCATTTTCGTCACCCGAATTTCGGTAAACGTGTCTATCGGGTAAGCTCAAGTCATTTCCCGACTTAATTGGCATAAGGAAATCCGTCCTGTCTTGTGGAAGTTATTCGATGTGATGATGGAACCGTTAAAAACCTATTCGATCTACAAGATAACACTGTACGGTTTTGCTTCCTAAGTAAATAAAACAAAGATGAACAAATTATTTAACTACTGATCGACTTAAATTGCACAGAATAATGGTATTCTTATTATATTCAAGAGAGGGTAAATTCAATTTAAAATCTGAGGATTAATATTTCTAAGCATTTGTTGACGGCGGATTCAAATCAGACATAATGTCTTTATGTTGACCACCGAACAGTAGAAGAGGTTAGAAGGGGCTGTGGTCAAGGCAGGCGCGTCGCTTATATTGTCAACGCTCTTATATCAATTTCAACGGCCAACAGTCGCGAAACCTTAAATACCATGATCTTTGTAATTGTTACAAATTGTATTAGATACGTAGTTTGTACTCGTAGATAAAAACGACGACATCGCAAGCAGATGTATAATTGCAATGCTTGGGAGTTTATGAGTGGGAGAAAATCGGCGACACGCGTCGTTTCTAACCTCTTCCACTGTTTCAGTTATGTTGACGGTTTATTCGGAAGAAAATCCATAGAACAGTTAGTCATACTCTTAAAACCAGTTATAGCTAACGGTCGTTAACGTTTTGTCTCCAGGTGACGAACAAAACCTCCGGCAAAGTGATGGTGCTCAAGATGAACCAGCAGCGTGCGAACAGGCCGAACATGCTCCGTGAAGTGCAGCTCATGAACAAACTCAAACACCCCAACATACTTGGGTAAGGGATAAACTCAACTCAATTTTATTATATACGTCATGGAATGCGTTTAGATGCTTTGCCATCCTGCTACGAGGGTAGCAGGACGACTTCGTGGGGTACTTTCGGTCCAAAGAGGGGTCTGGAATACTCACTTAACAACCACGTAGTTGTTCCATTTCACAATTTCACTGCGACAAACTTCTCTCAATTAATTCTGATTATATACATTCGTTACGAATTGCTTCTATTTTAAACAGCTATTAATAAAGACGAACTACTTTTAAAAGTATATTTTAGCGAGACTTTCAGCGTCATCGTGACTTACACTTACAAAATATGATAGTCATTAATCGTTAAATTACTATAAAAGTGGTCAGCTTTTGCGGAATGTTACTTGATTATAATGTCATATTTGGACTTGTTCAGTAGCGAAAACGGGACAAGAAACCTCGTCCCCATCCTCATAATAATATGATTATATCCGAGAATTCAAGTATAATAATGATGTAATAAACAAAATCTTAAACTGTTTTAAATTCAACATTCTAAAGAAAGAGGCTCCCTAGTCAACGAAGCGAGACTGGGAACGTATTAGTAAAATTCGTCCTCCATAACGAGTTTTACTGTGGCCATCAATCCTGTCTGTCGCCATAAAGTAATGCTTTTATGGTTTATTGTCGACATAAGGTATTAAATTATGCACATACCCACTTAGGTACCTTCTGAGGACTTCGAGACAAAACATTACTTACCGATAATATCAGGAGTAATGGTTCAATTTTGATCTCGACTTTTTAAACCGGTTGTGTGATACTGATAACTTCATGAAGACATTAGGGTTCTACTACGTATTCGAGTATGATACAGGTTATATTGCCTGCGTTAGGATTCAGGACGAGACTCAAATTATACATTTATACTTCCTAGAGAAGTCATTCTGAGTTCTAAACTGTGATATTTTTCCTTTGTTGTTTATTTACGCATCAAGTAAAAATGACAGGTCAAATTTTAAAGTGATTTGATGTGGGGCTAGAATGAAACCTGGGTCATCCGCCCCAGGTTTCAGATCCAGGATATTGGACTATTTTTTATCCATAGATCAGTAACGCGAAAACTTTTCCAACAGAGTGTAACTGTGGGCGATCGGCTAGTTGTTTACGTACTTACATTTCATTTTTAACTCTGAAAGCCGAACCCTCAGAGGGTCGAAAATTAATATTGGTAAAAAGGATGCTTTAACATTTTAGTGAGGTGCTTTATGTTAACAGCCATGGGCCACTCCTTTATGAGGGTTCCCGTTGCATGCAACCTTACATAGTGAGTGACGCACCCAGTCGTTTTAAAACCTATCTGATGGTCTATTCCCGCTTACCGGTAAGTACGTATGGTTAAAAAAACCTCGTCCGTGGATCGGCAGGAACACTACTTGCATGTAAAGTTGGCTTAGACCTTTTTACGGTTCCGTAGAAAAAGTTTCGGAACCCTTATAGTTTTGTTATGTCCGTCCGTTCTCGGCTTTGTTCCCAAACGGTGTGTGCTAGAAACATGAAATGTTGCATGGAAATGTATATTTACCACGCCGACAAAGTGCTATAATAAAAGTTCGAAATATTTTTTTTTGGAGTACCTCTCCTACACTACCGTGTGGGGTATCATTAGATAGGTCTGTTAAAGTCATTGAGAGGTTGCTAGAGTGATTTTTTGATTTAAGTATCCATTTGCGAGATATTTAGCTTTAAAGAGCATATTTTTGCGAAAACAGCCCCCTCCCCCCTCGTAAATCAAACGATTGGCGTGAAGAACCTGAAAAAATTCATGATGGTAGTCCATGTAATGAGCTTTAAAGGAAAACTATAACGCATGGTATGACTGTTTGTTCAGGAGTAATAGAGGTTTTTAAGGGTAACTACGGAACCAAGTGAAGCCTGTGAAGGCCAAATGCGTGAGTAAAAAACCAAGTGCGTGTCGGGCCACGGACCTATGTCTTAAAAAGGTTAATAGTCTCTTGATAATCAAATACAATAGAGGAAGACAAGGTTAAAATGTTGTTATCATTACCAATATCATTAGCGACTTGTACTAAATGATATGGTACCTAGAAGTAATATCACATGAAGGTCCATTCTTAATCAAAAACGTTTCCACGACCGAAGGTCCATTCTTAATCAAAAAGGTTTCCACGACCTCCTATCAATTATTAATTTGAGTTAAACATCCTTCTACAGTCAATATCTAAAGGACTATACGCTATTTTGTAGTTGTATGATAATGAGTGCTGCTTACAGCTGCAGATCCACCAGAGATTATCCTAAGGTACGTTGCTAAGGATGCATTTGATATCTACTAATCATATTCATTGGTCGACATAGCACATCCTCGCCAAATAAACCAGCTAAACTTCGATCATTAAACGTGTGTAAAAAATATTATTGCAAATATATTCTTAAATGACTTATTTTATTACGTCAATATTGTGATACAAATGGATAGGAGTAATATAATAACATATTATTGAATAATCATTATCAAATCTTAAGTCTGGTTCTCTATCTATATCTAACCAAGGATCGGTCGGAGTACGACGTACACGCGAACAACCAACTTGATTGTGACTAATTACACTTGTTCCTTTGACGTCAACTGATCATGTGCCTGACTACGCTACAGGATTATTTAAATGTAGCTAGGGTTGTCATAAACGAACTTTAATCTTTATTTGCTCTGAAATAACTGTGATCAAACGAAAGTGAAGCAAATACGGGGGTCACTACACTAAGCACCAAATACTTTATTTAAAACAATGTGATTGTGTCTTCATAAGATAAATCTTTATAAACACAGATAACATAAATTCAAGTCTGATAAAGGCAGGTCACCTTGTACTGGAATTTTTGTGATCTCAAAAATTATGATGATATCACGCAGGCAAAGTTTTAAGTTGCTTCTTCGTACTTTTAGAAACGTAATAGATCATGTGATTAAATAAGTACTTTATTTTTCACCTTGTAAGTGATAGAAAATTTAATAACTTTCGTTTTATCTAAATAAGAATTAGCCTGTAGGTATGATTGCCACATGACGAACAGTTTCTGTATTTACTGCAAAAGCTTTATAAAATATTGCCTTTAACTTACCATGAGCCTTTTAGGTAAGTGTGAATAACTGAAAATTTAAGCTTCCATTAAAACTATCTCGTTGCAAATTTGAGTCACATCGCACATTTTTGCAAAGGCCAATAAAAATTTCGATAGGCTTTATAAATCTAAATTAATAAAAAGGGATTATAATCTAAATTGATGCTCATGAGTTGATATTCGATGATCTAAATTTTATCAGTCTGATATTTCTCTCTGTACTATAACTTTTTGAAGCCTTATTCGACATCAGAATCCAAATACAATACCTAGTTCAAAAACTAATTTTCATTCGCATGTCAATGAAAACAGTTTTAGCCAATATACCTAAATGCGTTCTATTTCCCTATCGCGCCAATGATCTATATTTGCAGTTCTATTGACTTCAAACCTTGTTTTTGCTGCATCATATTCAAGTGTTGTTTTGTTCAAATGTTTAAATACCGAATTTTCATAATCAAGTTTCAAAGTTTACTAACTAATCTACCGAACAATGTGTCTATTTACACAGGGAGAGTACGAAGCTCCGTTATTTGCAAATTTGCAGATCTCGATTCTTGTGCCAATATTTGTGTTGATCAAACAAATGAAGCCGTCTCAATACTGTACCGACAGAAGCTTGGTTTTAAGTCAAACCTTTTGTTTTCTAAAAAAGTTCATAATTTTCCTTCCATTTTTTATTGATATTTATAAAGAACCACTAAATGGCTTCTTACTAGTTGATTAATTACATTAGAAGATGATAAATATATACCCTTTTATAATGTCAAAAACCTTTTATACTATATTCAAGATAAATGCCAATGCAGCAGTTTTGATCAAACTTGATAATATAGACTACTAGTGGTCGCCCGCGACTTCGTCCGCGTGGTAATTTGGATTTTTTCCCGTTCCCGTCGCGCCGCGTCATATTTTGAACAATTCACACAATATCTTTAAAAATTGTAGCCTATGTGATGTATATGCTATTCTGATGTATAAGCTATATTATTGTAAAGTTTCATTAAAATCCATTCAGTAGTTTTTACGTGAAAGAGTAACAAACATCCATCCATCCATACATACATACATACTTACATACTCACAAACTTCCGCGTTTATAATATTAGTAGGATTATGTGACATCGGACTAAACCCTAGCTAGAAAATATCGCCTACTTTGAGACTTGAAATATTAATTTAGTTATTCTAGTCTAGACAGTACTCTCACGCGCCCGGGGGGTTATCCTTTCTAAGGCGTACCCGGGACGCCCAGCAATGGGTGCTGGGCGGAAATTAAAATAAAGACTACTCTCAATCAAGAGTACTATACGATTTTGTAATAGTTGTATTCTCCTTTAGTCATAGACATCATATATACTTATAGTAGTAGTACTTATGTGAAGTCACTTCCTAATATCTCGTGCACGTTTTAGTCAACAGATTGTACCTGACTCATTATTTAACATAGTCATTCTTCAACAATAATATCTTAACAATAATGTCTTATTTATACGTTCCACCCTGAATTTCGTTTGCATAACATGTTACGAAATGGAAACGATGAGCCAAACAATGGCACCCACTGTACCCCATTTCACTCATTTCCTACTCACTTGTCATCGGAAATAAAGACAATGCGTGACTGTCTTAATTGTTTGCCTTCTATATTTTTTTCTCAGTCTTGTGGCACAATTCTATTATCATTATTATTTAGTATCTAACCTGCCTAAATAATTATGCAAGTATAATCATGCTAGCGGACGTCTGCGACTTAGTTGACGTGGAATTCTAACTCGCCGATAACCTTCTCTTCTTTTCCTTCTTCGATGTTCATCGATGATTTTGCCAATGTCAAGGTAATGCTTGATTAGTGAATAGTCCCGCACAGAAGAACTGATTATTCCGAACTGGCTCCAGGTGCAGCACAAGATACGTTGTTCGGTATGTGAGTGTTTGGGAACCGATTTTTGCGGAGCGCCAGAGGGCTGCTTAAGCATTTTAACAGTTCTTAAATATTTGAGTGACGTTTGAATATTCGGTTGTAAATTTATTGTTGATAAATACATTTATCGTCGCTTCGATTTTTTCTTTGTAGCACAGCTCCCAGAATTGCCGCCGAAAGCTTCCTTGATTAAATGAGCCTTTTTTTCGATTCAAGAAGATTCAAGGTTCATCGAATACCTGTATGAAAATAATCGTCTGGTTTTGTTCATTTCAGTATATTATGTTACACGATGCGTATCCTACCACTTACAATTAATTAAAATAACTGACGTTATGAAATTAAACGTAGCACTTCAGTTTTATTGCATGTCTATAAACATCACTTCGTAAGAATAACATAACGTCGCTTTCTCCACTTCCACATATTAGCAGCAGCACATTTTAATGATGAACTTACTGTTGATAGTATTTTATTAATTTTGCATCATATCTCATCGGCTATCTTTAATAGCAATTATCTTATCACTTATCATATCATGCAATACTTTTTTTAAATGAACAGCAGTATCTTTTATTTTAAAATTGAAGTCAACAAATTTGACACAGGAAAGAAAGTTATTTGTTGACTCTTTATACCCATGAGGAGCATGTCTTTGCATTTTGATTAGTAGTTTTGTCTTGAAACTCATCATCGCTAGTCACGACAGTATGTTAATGTAACAAACAATCAGCATAATAATATTATATACTTGTTAGTGGGAGTAAAATTAGTTCTGGCTTATCGTGCTCGTGAATATATTTAAAGCTAACATTATTTAGAAGTTCAACGGCTTATAAATTCAATCTATTACTTCAAAGTTCGAATGTATGACAGATTTCATCAGTCTCGGTAAGCGTAAGCCATCGTTACTGAATAGTTTTTCATCGCCAGTCTGATTTCATACTTGCGTGCTTTACATTGCAAAGATAATTTATAATAACAATCGATTTTCTAATCCGAAACTTAAGGGAAAAATTAACAAGACTCGTCAGACCTGCCGTCCTGTATGGACTTTCATGTTTGGCCATAAAAACGACGGATGAAAGAAAACTGCATGTAGCGGAAATGCGAATGTTAAGAATGATGTGTGGTGTAACAAGGATGGATAGAGTAAGGAACGAGTATATTAGAGGAAGTTTGAAAGTTGCCCCAGTAAATGAAAAAGTGAGAAGCGAACGGCTATCATGGTATGGACATGTTATGAGAAGAGAGGAAAGTAACGTGGTAAGAAAGGTGCAACGTATGCATGTAGATGGCTTGAGAACTCGAGGTAGGCCCAAGAAAAGATGGATGGAATGAGTGGACGTGAGAGAAGATATTACCAGGAAAGGAGTGACTGAGGAGATGACGTGTGACAGGGATGTATGGAAGATGAAACCATGTTGCGCCGACCCCAAATAATTGGGATAAAGGCAGGCGGATGATGAACCGATTTTCTAATCAGCATTAAGCATTAACCTTGGCGGAAAGCATTTTAACCCATTCTACTTTTGCGTTATAACATTAGTAGGCACTTGATTAATCGATTGAATTTTAAGTTACACACGATGGACGGATATTGGATGTATCTTAAATGGTAAATGATCTTAAGTGGCGTTACAATCACAACAAGTTGTGATCATCGTTTCGATGCTTTTATTCTCATCAATTTTCAAATGAAGGCATTTATTGTCAATAATGGTATGCAAAATGGTCATAAAGTTAGTTAAATTGAGATTTTTATGTCTCTATTCTAATGTGTTAAAATTATCAACGTAGTTTGCCTCGATTGTATTATCTACTCACATTTTATATTTCACTTTCTTTTACTATAGACAGTTTCTCTAATCGGATGATACATTACGTATGTTTGTTTGATCGTCATTCATAGACTGATTTATAGTAATCGAATGATAACTCTATTACTATTCTGTAGACGAAGATTCAGGAATATATGTTTTTTCAATTTCTTGTTTGATGTCGGAACATGTGCGTATATAATATGTAATCAATCGTTCTGAGATTACTAGAGCTGATTACAGTGCACTTTCTAAAACTTCATGGGCCATAAGCTTCTTATGTTAAAAGAATAGCCGGATTTATTGCGAGTGAATGTGATTTTCTCATCGAACAATTATTTCTGTTTAATTGTCGGTACATAAAAGATATCTCACTTCATGAAAAGAGAACGTTCGCATTTTATTGTTGCTGATTGACTTAGGAATAATATTTTAGTGAATAACCTTTGCTTACAATATTGCCGGAATAAACGAGAGAGTATTATGCGTGATGAAAGACTAAGTATAGTTACATTTCACAAGTCGTTTATTAGCGATTCTCTCCACATTTGGAGCTGACCTTTTGATCCAGTAATTGGTACTACAAGATATTATGTATTTCTATTCTCTCTCCTATTTTGAATTCCGAGACTTCTTATATCACAAACGCTTGTGTGTCTGTGTAGTCCTTTATTTGGACCTTACTATGGTTTTGTGCAATTGAGTCATTATTTTATCCACCATGTTTTATTCAGTTACAATACAAGTTCAATTACAGTGTAAGACGAGGAGGGCTATCAACATTTGGACCCATCGTCACGGCCATTTATTTCTTAATTGATGTTGTTATTCAGTTTTTATCTATATATTTTTGTATTTCAAAGCAATGAGTTTGCTTAAACTATTCTTAAAATATTAAGAAAGAAATTATAAATAGATCACAAAAACTGATGTCATCGGCGGGATTCGAACCCACGGCCTTTCCCTAACAGGGGGACTGCTCTGCCAACTGAGCTACGATGACCACTACCGACAACATCGAATATTTGCTTCATATCATATTCATAATTTCTACATCGCGCTATTAAGGTTAGCGTTGGATCCACCTACCGCAGTTCTATCGAACTGACGGTACCAGTGTATCGTGTTACAACGATATTTAGACACTGAATTTTTAGATGAATCCTTACCAAATCCATATATTTTTGTATTTCAAAGCAATGAGTTTGCTTAAACTATTCTTAAAATATTAAGAAAGAAATTATAAATAGATCACAAAAAGTGATCTATTTATAATTTCTTTCTTAATATTTCAGTTTTTATCTGTTTTCTAATCGATCGCATTTTTCCTCTTTTCCAGTTTCATGGGTGTCTGCGTTCACGAGGGCCAGCTTCATGCACTGACTGAGTACATGGAAGGTGGTTCTTTGGAGCAGGTTATCTTGAGTGAACCGCCCGAACCGCTACCGCAGCCACTAAGGATCTCGCTGGCGGCTGACGTTGCTGATGGCCTGATGTACCTGCACTCCCTCGGTGTCTTCCATAGGGATCTTACTACTAAGGTAATCACTGCCATTAATTAATTTTCCAAATTTTTAATTACCGTTACGACACCAGAGTACCGAGTCCGATCCCCGTCCACTTAACATATATTTGATCTGAATGATCCATGATGCTGTCAAGATTTTCACTTACAATAATTGATATCTAAAAGGAACTTAATCGTAATAATATTAAAATTACGATACCATTACGATTATTGCGTATTGTATCCCGACAATTTTTTTTTACCGAGATTACGCCTCACGTTTCAGAATCAAATAGCTGGTCCGCGACGGTCAAATTCCTACAGTTTTTTTTTCACTTTACATATCGGCATAATAATATTAGCTGTTTTTTTTATTTATTTCCAGAATGTATTATTAAGAAAATATGGCGAAGGTAACTACATGGCAGTTGTCGCCGATTTCGGCCTCGCAGCTAAAATACCTCATCCTGTGTATGTATCTTCTAATTCCTTACGTTGAAAAAGAAAATCGGAATTCATTTTATTTGCTTAAAAATCAATCCGTTTCATATGTTTCCCTGTAAATATCCATTGTACGAAACGAATTAAACCTTAATGTAAGTTCACACGCTCAGTCTGGCAGTTCAATTTTATAGTGAAACTAGCTGACCCGGCAACCGTTGTTTTGCTTTAGGGTGGACTACCCTTAACATTTAGGGAGATGAAAAATAGATGTCCGCTTCTCAGACCTACCCAAAATGCACACAAAATTTCATGAGAATCGGTCAAGCCGTTTCGGAGGAGTTTAACTACAAACACAGCGACACGAGAATTTTATATATTAGATGTTGGGATTTAGAGCGCTTAGATCAGTGGAAATTAAAGAATTGTGATATTTCTACATTTTTTATGGAATAATTTCAATATTTGCAAAATTTCATGTTATGGTAATGTTATGGACCTCAGGGCCCGAAACAAGTGGTTATTGTTTGACAATATGTGTACATATTATGGTGTTCTGCTCCGCAGCAGAACCACTTTGACTACATTATGTACAAATTACAGGATAAAATGTAGATGTAAAAATTGTATATTGTTAGTTTCTTAGCAAATATCAGTTCAAAGTGGTCATGCTACAGAGCATACTCTCCAGCAGGACCACTTTAAAATATCGGTTATTTCACGCTGATTATGCACAGGTCATAATATAAACAAATGTATATTTATTGTATATCAAGATAACATCTACAATTTTAGATAAATACTTACTGATTTTTAGTAACATGTAAATATTTTATCGGAAAGCGCCTGGTATGAATTTCTTAGCAAATAACAAGATTAATATATTTCTTTGCGATATATAAACTAATAAATTGTATAGAAAACGGATTCATAATTAGTTTTCTTGATAGCTATAAAAGTTAAGTAAAAATAGACAAAAATGTAAATATAATTTGTTTTATTTTTATGTGCATAAAAAACAATACATTCAATAATTTTTTAGAGCGTATATTATGATATGTGATTTTATACTTATTTTGAATTTAGTTTTGGTTACTTTGCTTATATTGTCATCATAACAGTACCAACCTGAACTACTTTTACAGTGTGACTTATAATGTCCTACATCACTAGGTAACCCTGAAATATACTCCACGACAGAAACGACAGAGTACGTCCTATGTTTCAAAACTATTGTTTCTGGTACATCGGTTATATTTAAATAATCATCATATTCAAAAATTATAATATCAGATAACTCGTAAGAGTCAGTAATCGTGCTATTTTCTGTGTTACACTGACGGCATAACCGAGTCTTACTTTTTTTTTTTTTTTTTTTTTTTTTTTTTTTTTTTTTTTTTTTTTTTTTTTTTAGTTCCGCGACCAAGGCCGCGGCCGCTCTAACGTCCGTTGCCGGGCGTCTCTGGTTACAAGCAGAACGTATTTCCAGTGGCGCCCGGCATCGAGTCTTACTAGATAACATTGAGTTTGCCGATTTTTCTCAGCCAGTCGCTATACCCTCATCGGCCAATGTAACAATATCCAATGGTAAAATTGGACAATTTCGGTTAGTCACATAATCACAACTGGAGCATTGCTTAATATTTTTCGCACTAGAAAATTCAGTTATTAAAAGACTTTCAAAAATTTTAGTAACGTTACACGCACAGTTGACAACTTGAATATTGCCTCGTATTACTTTTTCGAAAGAGTTTAACAAAATTTCTGCCCTCAATCTTAGTACATCTATAGCATTATCGTGATTCAACATTGCCTTTACTAGAGTGCCAAATGGAGAACTTTTTCCTTCCACTAATTCATGAACACTCCTGTGTTCCTTGTAGGCGACCGCAAATGCGTGGGCCACAGCATCGAAAGCACATGTATTCTGGACAACTACGTGATCCATATTAGCGTGACTTTTATTACCATTTATTAATATTTTCACATTTTTCTTGTCGGCTTTTGGTTTAATTAACTCTATTAAAGATTTTTTCTTAACTTCATAATTTTTGTTACGCCAGTTTTCCTCGTAAACTGGAGTATTTTGAAATACTGATTCTCTCCTAAAACTATGTATGTCTTCGGGAAGAATGCTGCCTTGTTTTATTTTAGTGGTACACTGTTCAAACGTCTTCTCTTGTTTCTTTACGTGACTTGTTATGTCATTATCAAAGTAAGCACACTGAGCTGACTTTAATTCACCAGATAAGTATTCAGTGTGTTTCATAATAAATTCATCTACACGTAATAAACCACTCTTTGTACAGAATAACAACTGTTTTATGTTCTTAAAATAACTTTCTACGTTACTACTGCTGGCTGCATCATTTGTTTCCTTGTAGAAAGGTAACATTAAATTGGTCCATAGGGGAAGTCTGTAAAATAGTTTTTGCAAGCTGTCAACAAAACTCGGGAAAAAATAAATATTTTCGTATATTGTATCTTCGCAAAGGTCAGCATATAGCTTTTCATTTTGTATCAGAGTATTGAACCAGTACGGCGCAACATCGTTGTAACATGTCACATCATCATCTTCAATAACTGATTCTGCACGGTTCGGTAAGGTGTTTATTTCATCGTCGATTATTTTTGAAATGTGTCTCATACCTAATAATTTTTCTTTAGCCTCTTCACATTTAGTTTTTTCGCCATTTTTAGTATGTCGATCATATCTGTTTACAGCCACTATAACTAAATTTCTTAATATCTCTTTAACTTCTACATAATTTGTGCAATTTTTTAAATGTAACAAAATCATAACATAGAACTTTTTTACGCGTAGATCTACAAATTTAAAACATTCTAGTCCATATATTGTTTTTATAAAATGAGACGAGTCTAAGCGCATAAAACAAACAGGAATCACGTGGGTTTGTTGTTCAAGGACCTTAAAGCAATGGCTAACATATTCTCTAGTTGTAGCGAATGTTGTAAATGCTTTCACACATGCTCCTATTAAAGCACTAGAGTCATCTGTTATAATTTCCTTTGGTTTGATCATATTTTCGGCCCACATTTTTAACCACATGTAAATATTATCCATTTTTTGGGTTGCAGATATCATCTGAGTCAATGGTATTGATGTGTTTTTTAGCTTCAAAACTGCGACGTACAAAAATAAGTGTTTAGAATGGTATTGTTGGTCAGATAAATTTGTAGGTGGATATATTTTCTTGAACAAGGATCCTGAGGCGTCAATACTTATAGCTGTGTAATGTGATTTTGAAAATTTTTGATAAAAATTCCGTTGCAATTCAGTCCAGTAATATAAAAAGAAGGGGTGTAAGGACACATTGCGGATCACAGTGTTGAAAGGAAGGGTACAACTCATAACCCACAAAGCAAGAACCACAATTTTGTGATAATATTTGGAAGTGTTAGTCCTGTTTCTTAAATTTTGGAAAGTTTTCAGACTGGGAACAAATGGAGGTTCTATTGTATCGTCATCTGTAAGTTTACTATTTACCAGTTTATTTCTGACAACAACAGGATATTGGTTTTCTAGTTCAGATGCAAATTTTTGTTTATTGAAATTTGTTATTCGAACTTTTATAGGGACGTGTTGCAATCGAGGATTTACATTCTTTATTGAGCAATGAGCGATAACAACAGAGTCTTTTCTTTCAGTACCAACTGTAAGTTTTCCTTCGCATTGTTTGCAGTGTCCTGTGAATTTGACGGTATAATTATCACTCGCTGTATTATTGTTAAAAATCCATGTGCATCGATTTGACGTATACATCCAAATATACTCTCTCATATAATCCGTCCATTTATTTATCGGCATTCGTTTCATATTACGATATTTAACGTTTCATTTATTTTTACTGTTTGTAGCATAACAATAAGATTGTGGTTTAATGTGTTCCCATTCTTCTAAATTTATTTCAAAAGAAACAAAATCTTTGTCATTGTCATTACTAAAATTACTATTGTCACTGCTTCTATCATCAATATTAGAATGGTCACTACTACTACTGCTTCGACTGGAATTGTCTTGAATACTTATCTGTTTCTTCTGGTTTCTTTCTTCATTTACATTTCCAGTGCCGAAAAAATATTTGAAATTCCTTTTAGCCGAGAAATACAGAGCATAAGCAGACATTCGCGAACACAATGTTTTACTTAACTCCTTGTAAACCACACTGCACGAAGACGGTAACTCAGATTCACTTTTAAAATGAGCTTGATATTGAATGAAAACACTTTTTTGTTCTTCCAAACTCACAGATAGTCTCTTTCCACGCTTCATGTTAAGGTTTTTGTAGATCACATACAACAAATCAACTGGTCTACGTGTTTTACTCACAATATGAAAAATGTAGGTACATGTATTTTTTAATAACACTCACCAACCCTCTTTAGATCATCAATTAAAAAAATATAACTAACAAAGCGTGAATCAGACTATACAATTATTTATTTTGATGACATATGCATTGCACATTACAGGAAAATAATAGTTGTTCAAACGCATATAAAGAAGTACGTATAAACATAACATACCTACTTACTCTATTAAATTAATTAATTAGTGTACAATTTTTGAAAAAATTATGCTTAATCAAATGCAAAATCACTTTAACGTTAATAAACTATTACATACAAAACAATTCGGTTTCACTCGTGGTCGGTCCACCACTGATGCCGGAATTAAATTATTAGAGTGTATATACAGGGCCTGGGATGAGTCATATGATGCTTATGGTGTATTCTGTGACTTATCTAAGGCCTTCGATTGCGTTCAGCACCAGACTTTAATTAAGAAACTTGATCATTACGGAATCCGGGGGACGGCCTTGAATTTCGTCAATTCTTACTTAAGTGATAGGGTCCAGAAAGTAGTCATCAATGGTAAACAGTCACCTGGTTCTCCTGTAGCAATGGGGGTACCGCAGGGTTCAATTTTGGGACCTTTTCTTTTTCTAGTATATATTAATGATCTCCCTCACCTCATAAGAGACGACCACGAGGTAGTTTTATTTGCTGATGACACTTCTTTAATATTTAAAGTTAAACGTGGACAGCGCGAACTTGACGATGTAAACATTGCCCTCTCTAGGATAGTCCACTGGTTTTGTGCTAATAATTTATTATTAAATGAAAATAAAACTAAATGTGTAAGATTCACCTTACCTAATGTAAGACTTGTTAAAACCAGTGTTAAGGTTAGGGATGATATAATAGAATTGGTCGATGACACTGTCTTTCTGGGCATAACGTTAGACTCCAAATTGCAATGGGGGCCTCATATCGGGAAAATTTCGGCCAGGCTTAGTTCAGCAGCCTATGCTGTCAAAAAGATCCGACAACTTACAGACATTAAAACGGCGCGTCTTGTCTACTTCAGCTACTTCCACAGTATCATGACATATGGCATACTACTGTGGGGTAACGCTGCCGATATTGAATGCATCTTTGTGTTGCAGAAGAGGGCTATCCGGACTATCTATGGAATGGGGTCTCGGGAGTCATTAAGAGATAAGTTTAAGCATATTAACATCCTTACAGTGTATTCACAGTATATTTATGAAATTTTATTGTATACCCACAAGAACAAAAGTAAATTTGTGAAAAATAGTGATAATCATAATCTAAACTTAAGAAATAAGGATAAACTGGCTGTTCCTAAATTTAGGCTTCATAAAGTGAGTAATTCTTTTGCGGGGAACTTTATTCGAATGCACAATACATTGCCAACCGAAATAGCAAATTTATCTGTTAATAAATTTAAAAAACTAATAAAAAGTAAATTGTGCCATAAAGCTTATTATAGTATTAATGATTTCTTAGATGACAAGGCGGCCTGGTTGTAACAACGTAACGAATTGCTCCTTTCTAAATAACTCTGTATTAGATTTAAGATGTAATATTTTGAAAAAAGCCGAGCTGAGTTTCTTGAGGGCTCTTCTCAGTCTCGTTGCATTTTGGAACCCTCGGTAGAGTCACACCAACTTCTGACGAATCTAAATAATTTTCTGAAAATTTCAAAGATAATAAACGTTATTTTATTTTATTTTATTTTATATTTTATATTTTATTTACATATTAAATTCCGCGTCTTTTTATGGGTAGGTAGCTGTTTGTGTGCAGTTTAGAGATAAACAAAATTAAAATGTAATTAATAATTATAAATTAATTGTAGATGTTGTTATCTTGAAACACAATTTATATATCGTAAAGAAATATATTAATCTTTTTATTTGCTAAGAAATTCATACCAGGCGCTTTCCGATAAAATATTTACATGTTACTAAAAATCAGTAAGTATTTATCTAAAATTGTAGATGTTATCTTGATATACAATAAATATACATTTGTTTATATTATGACCTGTGCATAATCAGCGTGAAATAACCGATATTTTAAAGTGGTCCTGCTGGAGAGTATGCTCTGTAGCATGACCACTTTGAATTGATATTTGCCAAGAAACTAACAATATACAATTTTTGATATTAAGCTACAAAAATATAGACATTATCTACATTTTATCCTGTAATTTGTACATAATGTAGTCAAAGTGGTTCTGCTGCGGAGCAGAACACATATTATGTTGGGTTGGTGCTTTCATTTCAACTTCAGGTATGTTTTCAGAAACGGCTACAGGTTACCGAGTGTGGGCTCCCCATGGTGGATGTCGCCCGAATGCTTGCGCGGACGGTGGTACGACCATCGGTCTGACATTTTCTCATACGGAATCATACTGTGCCAACTTATAGCCAGGGTGAGGATACATTCAGAAGGGACAATTTACTTCTCATATTTCATTTTAGAAAAAAAATATAACCCGCAAATCAATGGAAAATCTCTATATTATATTCCTAAGTATTAAAAAGTTAATATTTTTTCGAAGTATCCAAAAAGGTAATTTATAAACTGTACTGTCTCTACTGTCATAGTATATTAATTGTAGTTGCGATTGCGATGCGATTCCGGAATGTTATTTTTTTAATCTTTTCTGATAAGAAAGATATATAATTATATTTGGTATTGCAGGTGGACGCCGATCCAGACGTGCTACCTCGCACGGACAATTTCGGCCTCAACTACATGGCATTTGTGGAGCTTTGCGACGAAGACACCGTACCTGACTTCCTAAGGCTGGCGTTCAGCTGCTGCATTGTAATTAAGCCTTAAGTTGTATATTACTAAAAATTTAAATTCCACGAGCTGGGATTTCAATTGCTGTTTTAATTTTCCAGTACGAGCCAAAAGCGCGACCGCTATTCCCAGAAATAGTGAACAAATTGGCAGAAGTTAAAGAGAGCCTAGACGACGCGCCCTGGGGCTCCCACGGTGCTATCAACAACTTTGAGAGGTTTTTATTTAGACTTTTAACTGTTTGTGTAATTAGAGTTCATTGAGCTGATTGACTAACAAATTTGATTAATATTATGTTATCCTTTATCAAAATAGTGAAGAAGCCGATTCATCAGGTCCTCGCTCTTGTCCTGGACTCTTTGGGTGGAGACGTCCTCAACGATACAAATCAGAAGGTAGTCCGCGACGTCACGATCACGACCAGTGTAAGTTACTAGCTGTAGAATCGTTTTTAGAACTGTTCTAGGAAACCGTTTTTTTTTCAGCGAGGATTAGGATTATATTCGAGGAATGTAGGACCTAAAATGGATCCTTGCAGAATCCTCTATTCAATTAGAAGAAGAAGAAGAAGAAGAAGGGCGGTCGCCTAGAACGTGTACAGTTTGCATTATATTACAATACCGAGACGAATCGTAAAGTCGCTACAAACGAATTAACGTGGTCGACAGTATCAAAGGTCTGAAATGAATCGATCATGTTTTATTTTGCGGCAAACCGGTTCACACTGAACTCGGTTAATAGAGTACGTAGTGAATCGATATATTTGTGCTTCAGTGCAACATCGCCGCTCCCTGTCGGAGCTGGAGTGGAGTGCGGCGGGGTTCGAGGGAGGCGCGGGGCGGGGCGCGTCGGGGCGGGGGGGTGCCGCGCACCGCTCGGCCTGGGCGCTGGGCGCGGTGGGTCGCGGGGTCGGGGCACCGCCTCGCCTCGCGCGCCTGCACCGCCTCGCGCACATCATGCTGCTGCGGGACACGCACGCCGCGCCCGCGCCCGCCCGCCGCGCGCTGCACACCTTCCGCGGCGTCAAGAAGATCCTGGAGCCCGGGCCCGGCTCCGCCTCGTGCGCCTCGCTGGCCAGCCCGCCGCGCGCCGCCTCGCCCGGCGACGACGAGCCGCGCGCCGCCAGCCTGCCCTCCTCGCCCGCACTCTCGCGCCGCAACAGCCTGGACGCGCGCCCGCGCCCCGACCTGCGCCGCCGCACCTCCGTCGAGAGCGGCATCTTCTCCGTCGCCAACGAGGAGCTGTGTCCCCTGCGCGCCGGGGCGGGCGGGGCCCGGGCCGCCGCCGTGTGCGCGTGCTCGCTGGTGGGCTGCCACCGCTGCTGGTGGTGGCGGCGCGACGCCTCGGAGCCGGCGCCGGGCGGGGACGAGGCGGCGGGCCCGGCGCGCGCCACGCTGTGCGCCGAGTGCGTGCGCGCCTACGACCGGGCGCTGGACGCGCGCGCGCCCCGCCCCGCCGCGCCGCCGCCGCGCCCCGACGACTCGCCCTTCCTGTGCGGGCGCGCGGACGCGGACGCGGACGCCGACGCGCCAGAGCCGCCCGTGTGCTCGTACCACATCCTGCGCTCGTGCTGCTGCCGCGAGGAGGGCGCGCCGCTGGCCCGGCCGCCGCCGCACGCGCCCTCGTCCTGCAAGCGCACGTCCAGCGTGTACACGGACAGCTCCGAGGACGTGGCCTCGCTGGCGGGCTCGGACAGTCTGTACTGCGACGAGCGCGTGCCGCGGCCGGTGCGCTCGGCGCAGATCGGCCGCATCGTGGAGTACTTCGAGCGCAAGGGCGCGGACTTCACGTGCGGCCACTCGCGCCTGCGCCTGTGCGGCGAGGTGCGCGGCACGCCCCGCGGCCGCCTGCAGCTGTGCGAGGGCGCCGTGCGCTCCAAGCTGCCTCTGTTCGACCGCCAGCCCTAGGGCGGCTGGGAGCTGTGAGAGACTTCGATTCGATTAAAAGTTTAAATGACTCCCTAGATACGTGAACGTGCAGTGATTAACGATTAATCGAGTGGAGCTCGGGAGAGATTATCCGGCTTCCTCGAATGTCCCCCGGAGATAGTCCCCCGGACCCCTCGAGCGTGATGTCCGCGGTTGCAGAGTATTTTTATTGATATATTCCCGGCGAGTGCGGGGACGTGGTCGATATTGACGCGTCGGTAGTTCGAGATAGATGTAAATTCAGTATTTTCGAAAGATGTGGTCCCGTCGGCGGCGGCGCTGTACTGTAGAGTTCTTTTTTTTTGACTGATTGTAATTTTGTACTATTTATAGTAAAGTATTAGAGATGAGAATAAATTGAGATTAAACGCGAGGTAGTAAATTTGAAAAGTAGTCGAAATTATCGGTGAATATAGTCAATGTGTGGTTGAATAGTCTTTGCAAGTGAGGCCTAACTGTAAATGTTATGTGGCCTCTTGTCGGTTTAGTGCTAAAGGAAGGCCGCGGCCTTGTGGCGTTCTATACTTTACTTTCTTTAACTGATGTGCGAAAATACTATATGTAAATAACAATTTATTTAGGTTATGTAGAATAACTTTATAATTTAATTTTATATTTCCAGTATTAAATATAACTTGCCAGTTCGTAGCTAATTTAAGTTTGTAAATAATTTAAATAAGTTTATTGTCATAATAAAACAGTTTTAGTTGGCTAGGAGTAGTTGTTAACCTCAAATTTTGAGAATAGTTCTATTCTTGATATACTGGTCAAACTTGTATTATATTTTTATTTTCAACGGGCAAAGTATATTTTTCTTTTATTACACTACGAAAAAGTTATATAAATTAAAATTATTTTACTTACTTTAAAACTAGATTTTCATATTTATGTTTATCTTAAATTAAATGTATATTAAATGATAAATGTCCGTGATTATGCGAGAAATCTATGTCCCACTATTATATAAGGTTACATTTCAGTAATTGTCTAAATGTGCTAATTTCAATTCAATCAATGATGATAAAACACTTCAGTGAAGGCATCATTAAAAAAATGCATCTCTGAAATCAAAATTGGGCAATTATGAAACCTCGAAGCGCAAACATCGAAGGTTTATTGAATTGAAATGCTAATAACAAATTGATTTAATTTAAAAGACTTTTTTTATCTTTTTAATTTTATCGACAGCGTTACTTTTTCTCCCTGATCGTGGGGGTTAGTTCGTTCATTACTATGACTGAAATATCACGTCTTTAAGACTCGTCGCTTTTCGAAATCCGTCGTAATAATTTAGTACTAAAATATACAAATAACAAACAAACAGCCAAACTTGTCACTATATGCTCTTAAAACTGCGTATTATTACTTACGATAATTATAAGTATAATTTGAATAGTGGGCAATTCTGACACTTATGTTGGCTCCTATTTTTGCCCATAACAATTTCCAGCTATTTACGTCTTTTTGAGTAAGAATTGAAGAAAGTAACTTATAAATAGATGCGGGCTAAGTATCAACTGAATTATTTTAAATAAATACTGGTATATTATAGTGAAGCAAGCCTGTTTTCTGATGTGAAGTTACATTTTAGAAATTATATTAAAATACTCTAGTAATAGAAAGTAACTACAGGAGAAAACCCATTACAAGTTGGCAGATATACAGAACTTATCGTAAGTAACTTATATGCAGCTTGGATGATTCACAGATTAAATTGACCACATTTTCATAATAAATCGTATAAAATACAATTCTGAAAATATTTACAAAATATTGTTTTTGCGGGCAAGAAGCTAATCTATAATGTTGAAAACCGAAGGCTAACGTGTGTATTACATATTTTTTATCATATCGGTATTAAACGGCCGATACTAATGAAAAAACTTAAAATCAAATCAAAAGAAGGCTGGCTATTTTCTGGCCCAAAGAATAAGTATCGCCATCCGACATGGCAACACAGCCGGCATTCTGGGAACCTTCCCAGTCGGCAATGACGCGGAGGATTTTTTAAACGATATTTTGCAATGTAAATATTTTTAGTATATAATTATGTATATTGTAATTCTTATTGTAAATCAAAATGATGATTACAATTCGCTCTCATACACATCAAACTGTGAATCTCCAGAGCGCAATCCAATGTTTTCCTCTAACAAAATCATAATGTACAAATATGTGTCAAATATCAGACCGAAATATAGAAGAAATTTAGTGTTACCAGTCGCTTCTCGTAACATACTAAATAGTAGGAATTGTCGACAAAATTACCATCTTCTACTAAATTGTCGTTTGTGAATTTAGCTTATAGTAACTTTATTGGTGTGATGTACGTGAAACGATTGGTAACATAAATTACATAATTGTTATATACTTAATATTTTTGTAAATACAGTATTACCATGTATTTAAATATCAGCGTCATCTTGAAAGTTATATTTTACTTTGAAATCATGATTATATTATTAAAATCAGGGTATAAATGATGTATATAGACGATTAGTAAAAGAGAAACTCGAGTTCCGCTGATTCTTGCGGTTCAGATAATAATCAGTGCCAAAAAAAAATACGTATAATTTCATTAAACAAACAATAATAATTTAAATGCACTGTCTCCTATCGACTGCGTCTTATAGCTCGAAATTATTATCTTGGTACCTTTTGATGCTTACCGTCTTGTCACTGAAATTAAAAATCATTGCCAAGTATCATAAAATATCTTGACATTGGTATGGATTTCTTAAGTCTTGACAACGCATTGTCTCATATAATTGATAATTAATTCGAAATTGCATCACGAAAACACGCAGTCAATAACGTTACAGATATGGTGTTAGTTTTGAAACACATTTGTTAATTCATACAAGAATAATAACAATTAGGTACGTGTCCGTCCATTTATAGGCGCGAAGAAATGCTTTATGTCCCTGGTAGCTGTTATCTGTCAAAATATACGTTTTCTACTATTTAGTATAAAATTTTAACAACTGGCAACTTTGAAGGGCAATTGAAAATTAAAAAAATGTGAATTCGCGTTTTATGTTCTGAATCCTTATTATTTGAGTTGTATGGTTGAAAATTGTGTACAACTGACAGATGACAAGTTCTATTACCTGTATAACTAGTAGATTGCATTTCTATCGAAGGCTCACTGGTCAATAACCCACATAATTATTTTATATTAAGAGGACTTACTCGCTTTATATGTGTAAAAGACCAATGAGCCAGAACTGGACACAAGACTGATAGGGATTTACACAAGTAATTGTTTGTTTCAAAGTCAAACTATCAATCATTAAATTTACTATTATGAGTTACAAGATGGCAACGGTGGCAAATGAATACATGTTCAGACGTTGGTAGCTTTTGGCAGATTTTTCTTACAACATTACAGAATTCTACCAATAAACTTTACATCCTTATTCAGTCAGTAGTGAAGCGACGATCGTCTAAATAAGTGCTTGTCAATTTAATCTGACTTTTATCGTGTAATTCGCAAAAAAACCTACTCTCACAGATAGAATACATTGCGAGAACTAGAATGGCTTTATCTTGTAACTCAATAGTGATGTTTCAATGTATAATGTTATTTAATTTGTTACACTTCTCTGTTCTATACACACATGTTTATGTTAATAATTATTAAGTAATAGCCGATTAAATTTAGTTAGCCCGCGTAGTAATATACATTTCAAATTATACAATTTATTAGCATTGTTGGTAACCGCTTTCATTTTTATTATCGAGCTACATATTAAAGCAATAATATACAATGATTTTTATAGGTACATTTTCTGTAATTTAAATGATTTGAGGTGATTGCGAGTGGTAAAGCTCCAATTCGTTCTCATAGTGAATTAATAAAAATGAATTTATTATCATTATTTAATCACTCAAGTTATAAATCGAGTAGGCATCTATCAAAAACAAATAACAATAAAACACGAGAAAAATTTTTTTTTTTATTTGATATTAAAGACAGACCTCAAGTAAGTGACCCAATAGACAGACCATCGAGTTCTGAGTCACATTTAATTTTAAAAATCGATTGAAATCGCAAATGAAAGGATAAAATACGTCCAGAATACGGACACTATTCGGACAGCAGATGATGTGATATGTGTTGTCGTTGTAGTGAGCTGACAACGACAGTCCGAAATTGTTCGAGAAAAACTTGCATAGAGATGTTTATAATGTAAAGATATTATTACATTACATACCTAACTATTTATACAGGCTTAATAAATCATCAAACAGATACCTACTGTAAACTTGGATCAATTTCGTAGGAATATAAAAAAAAAATCTTATAAAAGTTGATATCGCCAGCTCATAGTGTAAATGCTTTTAAAAAACGTTGGAAAGTAACGTTGTGTTCACATTATATCTTGAAATTTCTACTTATTATTTAATTAGCATTGTTCAACTCCGAAAACCGTGGATTCACGAGCATTAATAATATCTCTTTTTTTTTTCAAGTAATCTATTTTACTTTCTGGTAATAAATAGTATTCGAGCCAAGTTATTCACTATTACTACTCATAGGTATGTACTCATAGGAAATTGGAAGTTGGTCTAACTCCAAAAGGCAACATTATTAATAATTATAATTTTTACATGATTTGGTTTGGTCTAGTCAATTGAAAAATGAAAATAACTAAACGCAGCTTTATCAAGCAGCTATTTCGAATTTCGAACTATAAGACATTTTTTTAAAGAAGCCTGGTTTCCGCGCCAATACAAATGTTATTTGAAAGAGTTGTTAATGTGTTACAGATGGCACAAGACAAGCATATCAGTTTCAAACATAGATAATTATATTTTGGTTAATCTAAGTTTTAACAAATAACGAACTTGTGAGCGATTAATTAAAAATTCCTACCTATTTCAAACAGTAATTTTTCGCGATTTTGTAGATTTTACAATGTTACCGTTGTATCATGAATGGGACTCGTAGGAATACTTAATAAGTATTCATATCTGTTATTTATGGCCCAATTCTGTTTAAAAAGATAATATCCTCAATCGTCACACTAAACAATAATGTTTCTTTGTCGCGGTGGGAAGATTAACGTCATTTACAATAGTTCTCTTGTGTTGGATCATGGTACCTACAGCAAAATTAGTACTAATTATAATTGGGCTTTAGTGTGTATGAATATGAAGGTAAGATATATGCATCTATGTACCTAATAATTGTAAAAGTAACTCATAAGTTGATTGCTCACAAGTTCGCGAAGAAGTTGAATAAGTTTCATGTATATAGCTCCTAATGTTCCTTGTTTTTAAGGCACTAACGGTTAATTGTAGAACATTTTCTTATACGGTTGTGTCATTTACAAGCCCAGACTTATTTATAGTTATAGTTAAATAGCCAACTAGGCAGTTACAGAATGAGAGAATTGTAAAATGAAGGTCGTATTAAATATATTTTGTTTCAATTGTATAGTTTTATTTCTCATCGTTATTTTTGTTCTCGATTCTAATAAGATTTTTTATCGGAATAAAAGTATAATAGCAATCTAATCTGTAATCAATCTTGCCTGTGTTGTATAGTTTTATAGTAGGTAATATTTACGTGATACCCACATGAAGGGGCCAGTTTCCCAAGGTGTGGAGGACGGGGAAACTGGTCCTGATCCGTAAGGCCGGTGGACTCATCGTCCGGATACCGGCCGATCGTGTTGCTCGACGAGGTGTGTAAGCTCTGAGCGAATTATCGCGGAACGCCTCGTCGAGCATCTCTCGACGGTGGGGCCAGCCTGGCGGACAACCAGTACGGTTTCCGTCGGGGACGCTCCACCGTGAGCGCGATCATGCGCGTCAAGAGCCTGACGGAGGAAGCAGTCTCGCAGGGCAAGGTGGTGGTGGCGTCAGGTTCTTGACATCGCCAACGCGTTCAACACCTTGCCATGGAGCTGCGTTAGGGAGGCGCTCGTGTATCACGAAACGCCTCTCTACCTCCGTCGTATTGTCGGGGCCTATCTCTCGGAGAGGGCCATAGCTTTCCCCAGCTGGCTCGGGCCAGCTCGGCGAGATGTGTCGTGCGGTGTTCCGCAGGGGTCGGTCCTGGGGCCGCTTCTGTGGAACATCGGCTACGACTGGGTGCTGCGGGGTGCGTTGCCTGAGGGCGTCGGCGTAACGTGCTACGCCGACGATACCCTCGTCACGGCTCGGGGTGCAACGTACCAGGAGGCAGCACTCAAGGTCACGACGGGTGTTGCTCAAGTCGTGGGTCGGATACGGCGGCTGGGACTGGAGGTGGCCTTGCACAAGTCCGAGGTTCTGTGTTTTCACAGACCTCGGAACGGTCCACCTGAAGGTTCCAGCATAAATGTGGGAGGCGTTAGCATCGGCATTAAGCCCTCGATGAAGTATCTAGGGATCGTACTTGATAGCCGATGGAACTTCGGACCACATTTCCGAAGTTTGGTCCCCAAGGTGACACAGGCATCGGTCGCGCTTTCGCGACTGATGCCCAACCTAAAGGGACCCAACGCTTCCTGCAGGAGACTGTACCTGGGGATCGTGCGGAGTATGGCCCTATACGGGGCTCCCGTATGGGCGGCGCGGTTGACGGCCAACAACTCAACGCTCCTTAACAGACCGTTGAGGACCTTGGCCGTCAAAACAATAAGGGGCTACCGCACGATCTCGGGAGAGGCTGCATGTCTCCTAGCCGGGACCCCTCCATGGGACCTGGAAGCGAGAGCCCTTGCGTCATTGTTCCAATGGCGCAAGGAGGCGCTGGAGCGGGACGACAGGCCTGCGTCTCGAGAAATCGATGACCGGCGGTCCCAACTCCGACAGGATCTCATGGAGTCATGGAGGGTGCGACTCGAGCAACCCAAGTGGGGTGCCACCATCATCGCGACGGTGAGACCGATCATGGACGATTGGCTGCAGAGGCAGCATGGTGACCTCACGTATTGTGCGACGCAGATCGTTACCGGGCATGGATGCTTCGGTAGCTATCTGTTTTGCATCCATCGTGAGGTCACACCCCGGTGTCAACACTGCGAGGTTTCCGATGACGACACCGCACTCCACACGTTGGTGGAGTGCTCAGCGTGGGCGAGTCAGCGCCGGGACCTCGTAGTGGGTCTGGGCGTTGATACCCTCTCGCTGGAGACCATGCTTCAAGCCATGGTCTCCAGCGGGAGTAGGTGGAACGCGGCCGTGTCCTTCTGCGAGCAAGTCGCGCTCGCGAAGGAGGCGGCCGAGAGGGAGAGGAAGCGTTCCCTCCCCGCCGAGTTCCGTAGTCAGTGGTGAGGGCGCCGCAGACTCATCTACGCCCAAGACCATCGACCTCCATGATCGGGGCCTGAGGACGGCGGGATCGCCACCCGTCGTCCTTACAGAAGCAGGCTAGAAGGGTTGCGTGCTGCGGGGCCTTTACCCCATAGCACGCAACCAGATTCACTCACTGACGCGGGATAAAACCTTACCCCAACGACGCGGGATTCTCATCCCGACCCAACCCCCGCAGAGACCACAGAGGTGGTCAAACAAATCAAATCAAGTCCGCCGGCCGCCACTGGAAATACGTTCTGCTTGTAACCAGAGACGCCCGGCAATGGACGTTAGCGCGGCCGAACTAAAAAAAGAAAAAAAAAATACCCACATGAACAGACAAATCCAAAAATCATACAATCTCAAATTATTTTAAAAAGAAAGATCGAAAGATTTTCTTTTTTCTTGTCTTTTGTCTATGACTTTTTACGCCTACTTCAAGTGTGCGCGTGTCGCATCTGCAGTTTACATAAACATTGGCAGAGCACATGGTGTTTGGGCCGGGAATCGAACCCGATACTCCGGCACCGAAAGCGTGTGTATGGGAGGCACTCGGAAGCATTCATGTCAGTCCTACAACGGGTGACCTTTCCAGATGCGGGTCGCTTTTATAAAAAAAAGAAAGTTGAATTCAGTACATTTTATCATTTATTTCAAGTAGGTAGGCATCACACTTGAGTTTAGGATTTATGTAGTATATTTTTTTATGAATAATGTTAGTTTGAAACCGAAGGTTATTTGCCACAACCACACTTTTTCTCCGTGGGCGGCTGTTTGCAAGGCGGCGGTTTGCAGGGCGGTGGTGATGGTGGCACTTTGCAGGGTGGGGTAGGTTTGTTTCCTGGACAGAAACAGGCCCCTGGCGGAGGTGGTGGCTACAAAGCAAAAAGTATATTTTACATAATTACAGGTTTTTTCACAGCCTACTTAGCCTAGTCCCAAGTAAGTATAAGCTTGTTATGGGATCTAGATAACCGATAAGTAGGTAGGCCTACTCCTAAATACCTACATAGGTACAATATCTTTTTTTTTTTAATTCCGCGATCCGCTCGTACGTCTAACTGGGCGTCTCTGGTACGCACCAGAAGGTAGGTATATCCAGTGGCGCCCGGCCGACAGGTTAACCATATCTTAGATATATAAGCACGCCTGTTCCCGCAAAGGGGAAGGCAGACGCATATAATGTGCTCACTTTTAGCCAGTAGATAACTTTGCTGGTCCCACTTAACTGGTGGCGAACCTATTGTCGCTATCCGGATACTCGTCCGTTGATCGGCAGGTGCACCACTTATATATGTTCTACTGCACTACTTATATATGTTCTACTACACTACTTTGATAATATCGTAAGGCGAAACCAAAAGAGGATGAAGAAATTCACAATATTTTGTGTTTGTTACCTCAAATCTTTGGACTGAGTGAATCGATTTTGATTTTTTTTTTGAAAGCTACTACTTCCCAGGTGGCCCCATTCCGACAGTTATTTGGTCCTATTTCGGTAATTTGAAGTCGGTTGTTGTGACAATTTGAAGTCGGTTGTTGTGACAATTTGAAGTCGGTTGTTGTGACAATTTGAAGTCGGTTGTTGTGACAATTTGAAGTCGGTTGTTGTAACAATTTGAAGTCGGTTGTTGTGACAATTTTTAACGTATATTTTTAATAAATCAATGGTAATGAAACGTCGGTACACCTACAAGTGAGTTTTTGACGTCTCATTGGTGGGATCAGTCTAGGTATTTCTATAGGTTCCACCAAGTGTCGACAATCGAAAGTATAAGTAAACTACTTACAGGTGTCTTCCCACAACCGGATGGTTGTCGTGGAGGTCCCCCGCAAGGATCTGGCTTTGGACAACAATATACACCACCACCATTCTGTGACATTAGCCACCCTAGGCCCACCATAGTCAGTACCTTCCGGAGAGTCCGACGGTCCATAAACATGAGCGCTAGTAAACCTAACAACATAGTTCCTAATGCCATATAGAGTTGCTTGCGGTAGTTGTCGGGGGGTTGTTCATCGTCTGATCGCGGGCGACAACATCTATTACAGGCTTGTTGTCTTGCTTGAGCACTGGAATTGATAGGTATACAAACTTATATAACTGGATACCAGGAGACCTTAGCACAGCCAGCGAAGACTTTAATCGAACCTCATAATCATCCAATGATAACTCAAAAAATGTGATAAGTACTTAGATTAAAAAAAAAACGTCTAACCCAAACAAAGCTTGTGCTATGGGATCTAGACGACTGATAAACATAATTTCTAAATACATAGGTACATATTATACACAGAAAACACCCAAACTACGAAACAAACATTTGTAGATCATACAAATATTTGATTCCGACCCGAAATCGAACCTGTGACCTCAGGGACGGCAGTCGCGTACTCATAACACCGAGATTGGGCACGTGAGTGAAATTTTCTGCAATATAATTGGTTGAATGTGTCCATCGACTCAAGTAGACACTGCTAGCTCTTTGGGTAGAAATTACTTAATCACGTCTATATCCGAAGCTGCAGTCAGATGCATCTGTTCTGATCATCAGTCGAAAGCTTCACCCAGAGATTTATAACGAGAAGATGAACTATTAGGGAGGTACCTATGTATACACCACACCACAAGACCCACAACGCACCATGTAGGTACATATAGCGCAGTAAGATACACGAGATGTACTTTAAAGATTCCTGACATGGGATGGGCTTTGATTATTAGGTACTGTCACAGGTCAAATACTCACCAGTCACACATTGTTCTTCTTCAATTTTGTTCTATTTTATAGCATTTTATTATTGAATATTGTATTGATGTCTATTTTTATATTTTATATTTTGTATAAATTATTGTTTTAATTGTATCCATTTTATGGTTTATTTACTATTATTTTAGACGGGCGACATGTTCACAGTGTCACATGACATTCTTCTGACAGCAGACTTGTACTTTTTTTTCATTTCTGCTTTGCGGCTTTATGTACCTGACACTGGAAACAAAACAGTTGCATATCAATCGTTGTGTGTGGAAACATTTTCGGTACCTATGCCTACCTAGTTACGCCATCTTCCCATCACGATACGCTCAAGCTCGCAGACTTTATTGCCGCGGCCTATCGCACATGCATTTGTATCGGGACCTACCGGTACACTACTGGTATCCTACGCATCTACTACTAGTCTTTCTCGACTCAACCTATTTACGGGCTTCGCCTTCCTGACACTTGCATGAGACTCTGCGCCAGCGTCGCGGAAGTAACCCCCACGGAGTTTGTCCATTGCCTTAACCGAGTCACAGGACACGCCTAGGTACGCCCGCCAAGGCTCTTCTTAGGATATTTAACGTAAACTGCAGTTTCCCCGACCCACCGCCCACCGTCACTGTCAGGCCGTATTGCCTTGGGAGGCATCCGCATGGCATGCGCTGATTTCAACTACCAACGAGTAAGCTAAGCTCAGGGCGTTATATAGAGTATATTTATGGACAAGTCACTAGCGATATTAGGTACACGCGTTTGCTTGAAATTAGCGCGACTGACGCGGCAGAGCACGCAGTGGCCCATACATAGGCGAATTCGGCTTTACGTGTAACTTCACAGATCACGTTGCTCTTGCTTAATATAATTATTGCTTGCGAACTCAGATGATAGCTTACCGGCACGGTCTTGGCACATACGCACTTGTGCTTTTTATTTTTATCATCGCTGATCATCATCATGTACATTAATGCCAACACTCCCGCCCCTACAACAACAGCCCCTATAACCGGTATAAGGGGAAAATCACCACGGTCACTCATACTTTAATGCACTTTGCACAAGTTCACGACAACTTCAAATAATACAAACTGATAACTTATTTATGCTTTTTTATATAATAAATACTTATCTAATTTAATAATCAATTGTCTAATTTATTATTATGTACCTATTGAATAAACGCCATTATGTACTTCCATGACCACTGACAATCAGATTGTCAGATCAGACGGTATTGTTTGTAGTAGCCTAGGTAAGTAGATATCTCAACAAAAAGGCTACATTACAGCGTTTCTTATTCTCTTCTTTATACATAAGGACTATAAATACATAAATGAATACATACATCAAAAAAATAAATACATCCGGGCGCCACTGGAAATTACATGTGTGCTCACCAGACCGGACGTAGGGGCGGCCGCGACCTTGGGCCGCGGAATTTAGAAAAAAAAGGATTTATCTACATAATAATCACGTCTTTTTAGTGCCATGTAATGGGGTCGAGTCTATTGCCGATATGGTTTATTAGAACCTCGTCTGATGTAGCTGGTTATAACTAGGTTTAACCATAACTACCTTAGGCATTATAGCAGTAATTTCATCACATTGACCCTGTACTTACCTTGTATACAATTAAGTAAAATAATATTGATGTGCCTACACTTAATGTAATAATAATAATGTAAAGATGATAGTATGACTGTGAAGAATAAAAATCTCGAGTATCACACTAGTGTGACGGTGAAGAAAAAAAAATTCTGTTCCACACTGGTGTGACGGTTAGTCATACCCCTTATTTACATACCTACCTATATGTTACCATTATAGTTTTTTTTTAATTCCGCGAGATCGCGTCCGCTCCCATGTCCATTGCTGCGGGCGTCTCTGGTGACCCCATAAAGTCTTTCCAATAGCGTTACCTTCATAGTGACATCTTCAATCTGTTCCCGCGAAACGAACCAATTTGTACTGCGTGGGTTATGTAATGTATAACACCATAACGTACCTACATAGTACGAATTGGCACTCTTTGCCAGTCTATACAAGGTGCGCTCTATAACGCCCATAATGTAACACCCAACGACCCATAATTCAATATTCCACCGAAGACATATTTTGATCTATGGCGCAACCTATTGCATCAACCTATCGCGGTCCACTGCTGAACATGCCTCTCCAACGAGTTTCCAGTGTGACCGGTCGACTTGTATCAAACGGAAACGTGACCCAGTGATAGTATACAGACTTACATTAGCGGTAGGTACCTAACACATAGGTATATAGAACTAATTCGGCAAATAAATAACCAGATTATTCATACAAAATAATTTCATCATTCACCGAGCCTTTTCCCAACTTAGTTGGGGTCGGCTTTCCAAAATGATTTATTGACAATTAATTAAAATTAAATTGTGAACATACATATTATCTTTTCTTCTACAAAATTATAATAAAAAGAAATACTTATTCAAGTAAAAAAAAAATTATTTCGTAACTATAATATGAACGAGAACTTAGCCATTCATAATATACTTAACCCTTAGGTGAACTAAATACTAGATGGCGCGTCGCCAAGCAATCACTACAATAGAAACACTTCAGCTTACGCATGCTAGTGTGCGTGAGCGTATTGTCATACACTCGCCTTGTTTGACGTTGTGTGGGTGTATAAGTGGTGCCAGCTAAAGAAACTTTTCCTATTTTCCCATTCCAACTATCAGATGGTCTGTATAGCAGAACATCTATTTAGTAAATAGTCAGTTTTTAAATGTGTATACTAATGATAAAAAGTAAAAGTCATTTGTAAAAATGTACATTAAAATTATTTGATAAAAATAATCTGGCTGGTGGTTGGTCAGAGGGGTAAAAGCAAGTACTCTCTTAAATATTATTACGATATTAGTGCATAAATGCATTTATTCACTATTCACATAATATCCTTTTGATGTTCAAAGGCACTAATTTTATGATCCTCAAGCTTTTGCAGCTCTCTTTTGTCTTTGACATTAATCATGTCAATCTTTCTTCTCTTATTATCATCAAATAACATTTTTTTCTATTTGCGATCTTGCTAAAGCGCTTACTTTCTAAGAGCTTTAAGGAATAGTAGCAAGGTTGGCTTTGATTTTAAATTTGTATTTAGTCGCCGGTGCCAACCTTCGAGTGCATTGTTTGTACGAAAATTATAATTACTAGGACAGTTTATTATATCTGCCAGAAAATGCAGACATTGTCTTTTAAAGTAACATAAAAAAGCCACTATTCTTCGCTTTTCGGAGCCTTTTCAACAATGCTATTCCAACATTCAGTAATGTAGGGAGAAGGTATCGAAGGTAAATTGAAACATGCTCTGACAATGTTTCTACACTCTCTGTTTTCAGGAAGACCCAATATTGAAGAAGTACTTATACCAAAGAGTCTGTATGTAGGTATCCCGGAGCAATGAACGTGTTGACTTTTGTGCTTAAGTATCCAGTAATTTTGAGAAACTGACAATTTGCTAAATAGATGTTCTGCTATTATACACAGACCATCTGATAGTTAGACGTTTTGCTACATAGACGTTTTGCTAAATAGACTTACTACTCATTAGACGTTTTGCGCTATTGTACGTTTAGCTACTTAGACATTCTGATTGTGAGGCACCAATTCGATCCATATTTTTGCTATCCGGGATTGATAATTCATACGATTCAAAATTTGACATTGACAGGATCTGATGGAATTTTCAATCCCTTGGAATCGAAATTACATATTGAATTAGGTAGCAGATCCTATTTACATAAAGTCAACCTAAGCCGTAAGAGGACCGCCGGGCGCCACTGGAAATACCTTTTTTCGTGCGTACCAGAGACGCCCGGCAAAGGAGGTGGGCAACGGAATAAAAAAAAACCGTAAGAGGATTTGCTAAATATATCTCGAACCCAATAAATTAACTGGTCCCTTCTCTTATTTGCAACACTATTATTTTGTTTATTTACCAACTTATCGTCTTTTTTTAGTTAAGTGACTAAAAATATGCCCCTGTGTATCTCATCGGGGGTAAGGTTAAGTCAGTGACGTGTTATATACTATAGACAGAACCACAGTGTCAGAAATGCATTTAAAAAAATATCTCCGAACGATTGGGCCATAAACAATCGCCCAAAAAAAAGCCGCTCTTTATTGACAATTGTGTTTAATAAACAACCGTAACCCTTGACAGGTTTACGGTTGTTTTGGCCTAAATGTGCAATAAAAGTTTTCAGAAACTACACAGGACGATTAAAAACAACCAGCAAAGTCACCTACCATCTGTAATTAACTCTTAGTTCATCATAATTTTATTAAATCAATATTTCAATAATGTGTAATTTATAATGGTCATTTTTGTTGGTATTGCCAGTTTCGAATTCAAAATTCCCCAATTTATATTAGTAGAAATAGGTGTTGGACAAGTCATTAGAAGATACATAAAATAAATAATTTGAAAATGGTCAAGAGTGAATCGCGAATATGTAGTAGCGAGTGTATAGTGATGTACCTGTCGGGCAAGGTTTTTGGTATGTTAAGTAAGAATTTCGTGTCCATTTCGCAATCCAATATGGCTGCCAAAAATAAAAAGTTAAAAATTAAAAGTTAAAATTTAAAATATTAAGTTAAAATAAAAAATAAAAAGGTAAAAATTAAAAAGTGTAGAACGGGTGGTGGAGCGGGGTACACAAAGAAGTACTCGAAGAGTGGTTTAACGAAGTATAATAGTTATAAAAAAAATAGCCTCTGACATCCGGCTTTCCGGAGCGGACTCGAGTAGGTATAAGGCATCCAGCAATGGTGGGTGGCCGTCTACCGTCCTCGAGTCAGTGCTAAGAGGTCCACATGGATACTCAAGCAGTGGTTCAGGTATCCAGCACACGCTCCTAGTCCCTACTCGTAGCAAGACTGCAAAATTTTATTGCACATAGGCCAAAAAATTTTGATCGCATAAACACAATTTCAGTTTATTAAACACAATTGTCAATAAAGAGCGGGAAGCTGTTTATGGCCCAATCGTTCGGTGATATTTTTTTAAATGCATTTCTGACACTGAGGTTCTGTCTGTAGTATATAACATGTCACTGACTTAACCCGATGAGATAGACAGGGGCATATTTTTAGTCACTTAACTAAATAAAGACGATAAGTTGGTAAATAAACAAAATAATAGTGTTGCAAATAAGAGAAGGGACCAGTTAATTTATTGGGTTCGAGATATATTTAGCAAATCCTCTTACGGTTTTTTTTTATTCCGTTGCCCACGTCCTTTGTCGGGCGTCTCTGGTACGCACGAAAAAAGGTATTTCCAGTGGCGCCCGGCGGTCCTCTTACGGCTTAGGTTGACTTTATGTAAATAGGATCTGCTACCTAATTCAATATGTAATTTCGATCCCAAGGGATTGAAAATTCCATCAGATCTTGTCAATCTCAAATTTTGAATCGTATGAATTATCAATCCCGGATAGCAAAAATATGGATCGAATTGGTGCCTCACAATCAGAATGTCTAATTAGCTAAACGTACTTACAATAGCGCAAAACGTCTAATGAGTAGTAAGTCTATTTAGCAAAACGTCTATGTAGCAAAACGTCTAACTATCAGATGGTCTGTGTATAATAGCAGAACATCTATTTAGCAAATTGTCAGTTTCTCAAAATTACTGGATACTCAAGCACAAAAGTCAACACGTTCATTGCTCCGGGATACCTACATACAGACTCTTTGGTATAAGTACTTCTTCAATATTGGGTCTTCCTGAAAACAGAGAGTGCAGAAACATTGTCAGAGCATGTTTCAATTTACCTTCGATACCTTCTCCCTACATTACTGAATGTTGGACTAGCATTGTTGAAAAGGCTCCGAAAAGCGAAGAAT
Organism: Nudaria mundana; assembly: GCA_963556515.1. Classification (NCBI taxonomy): domain Eukaryota; kingdom Metazoa; phylum Arthropoda; class Insecta; order Lepidoptera; family Erebidae; genus Nudaria; species Nudaria mundana. Next base: position 22,102,836 of record OY748290.1, on the reverse strand, counting down.
AGTGGCTTTTTTATATTACTTTAAAAGACAATGTCTACATTTTCTGGCAGATATAATAAACTGTCCTAGTAATTATATTTTTCGTACAAACAATGCACTCGAAAGTTGGCACCGGCGACTAAATACGAATTTAAAATCAAAGCCAACCTTCCTACTATTCCTCAAAGCTCTTAGAAAGGAAGCGCTTTAGCAAGATCGCAAATACAAAAATTTGTTATTTGATGATAATAAGAGAAGAAAGATTGACATCATGATTAATGTCAAATACAAAAGAGAGCTGCAAAAGCTTGAGGATCATAAAATTAGTGCCTTTGAACATCAAAAGGATATTAGGTGAATAAATGCATTTATGCACTAATCTATACTTATAATAAATCTGTAGAAGTGAAAATTCTGTACATTGAAGATATCAAAAAAATAAATGGCAGGGGGTGTTACTAGACCGACAACAAACCCAAAAGTGTTATTAAAAAAATTTTTGTCTGTCAGTCTGTCTGTCTGTCTGTTCAGGCATCACGCAAAAACTACTGGTTCGATTACGATGAAACTTGGTATAATTATTCTTTAATATCCTGGGCACCACACTGGGTACTTTTTATCCCGGAAAAGTATATACAATAAAAAACAAACTTAATTTTGCGGTTCGATCCCTAGACCCGAGTACTGTACCAACCGCAAATAATAAGTTTGTCGTAGGTTTTTTTATTTATTCTATTTGGTTCGCCAAATTGACGCCGCCCGCCTGGTGGTAAGTCGTGACGACGTCTAGCGATTGTGGGCCACTCTCACAGCACACAATACTATAGAGAGTGGTCCTCAACTTGACGACCTACTGATGTGCCTCTTCACGCTCCGCTTAAAGAACCCAGGGTTATATGTGGGAGGAAACACGTGCACAGGCAGGGCGTTCCAGGCCACTATCGTTCGGCAAAGAAACGAACGGTTAAACCGTTCGGTTCTCGCGAACATGCTATCCACTGTGTGGAAGTGGCATCTCTGCCCGGCACGCGTTGTTCGGGATCGGAAGGAAGAGGGTGGGATCAGATTGAAGAGCTCTTCAGAACAGGTTACGTCACCCGCAGTGGAGTTCACTATTAATGGTTTTTAGAACTTTTGTCTGTTTGTCTGAATGTTTGAACACGCTAATCTCAGAAATGATTTGATTTTTTGATTTGAACTTGCGGTTTGGTTTTCAATCGCTTCAAAAAAAGCTATGTAGATCTAAAGTAACAGGCAGGTGGAGCTGCGGGCAACAGCTAGTATCGTAATAATATTTAAGAGAGTACTTGCTTTTTACCCCTCTGACCAACCACCAGCCAGATTTTTATCAAATAATTTTAATGTACATTTTTACAAATGACTTTTACTTTTTATCATGAGTATACCCATTTAAAAACTGACTATTTACTAAATAGATGTTCTGCTATACAGACCATCTGATAGTTGGACGTTTTGCTACATAGACTTCCTGCTCATTAGATGTTTTGCGCTATTGGACATTTAGCTATTTAGACATTCTGATTGTGAGGCGAATTGGTAGTTAGCAGCCTAGACATAGTAAGTTGGCTTGAAGCACTAGATTTCTTCAAGATTCTTGTAAGTAATAGGTACATTAGTTGCTCTAGTCATATAGTCACAGATTCCATACAATCAAAATCGCAAGAGTTGAGAAACTGATAAAATTTAGATAGAACTTCCAGCAAACAAAATCAAAGCAATTATGGTAGTAGGTTAATTACAAAGTATTGTATTTATCGTACTCCGGCTGAGTCAACAGATACTTAGCTACTAATTTGTACTGGTTATCATGTTCTAGAATATTCCTCAACCTTCCTACTACATTGGCGTACTGGTACAACACATGTCGCGGGATGTCGCCAATAAACCCCAAATGAGGAATGGGGTAAATTTGTAATACGGCCTCCTTAACTTTATTTAGGTACACCCACGTTTATAATTTTAAAATGTATAGTGGGTACTCAGTTTAATGTCATAATATTAACGAAATAGTTTCTGAAAGTAAAAATAAATAATATTAGTAGAAAATGTGTTATAAAAGTGAATTATGTGTGTGGATTGAGTAGGAGTGAACACCTCTGATGATGCCATAAGGCGAAACCGGTCAGAAAATAAAATATTTGTGGAATGGTGTACAAGTGAGTTTTTTTCAAAAATGTAAAAATATGGGATTCTACCTTCCACTAACGCCGCGTGCAGTTTGCCAACCATTCGTTTAAACTAAACAGCGACTCTACTGCACCACTAATGTTCGTTATTCACTTCCACAATTTCCCAGAAAACAATGTTTTTATGTAGTAGCTGGCTATTTTATTCATTGATTGGGCATTGCATATTTTTTATTTTATCTAGAACAATAATAAAATTTTACAAAAACAATTCATACTTACCTAACATATTTCACAAAAACAGATATATTTTTCCACTGTTATAATTTTATTTTCACTGCCCGGTTTCACCTCACGGCATCGTCAGAGATTTATACAAAATATAGGTAGTTTTAATTCACATAAATAAAAATATCGTACTACATATTCACAAGGAAATCAAAACACCAGTCTGTGTTTTCTCTTAAAATAGAATTATAACAGTGGAAAAGTACATGTGTTTTTGTGCAATATGTGAACAGATTCCACCAAGTGCCGTCAATCGACAGTATAAATATACTTAGATAGGGACCTAATCTTTGGTGTTAAATTGTGACATGAGTGATTCGTGATTTTTAGGGTTTCGTCCATACCCAGACGGTAAAATGGGAACACTATTACTAAGACTTCGCTGTCCGTCTGTCTTGGGCTGGATCTCATGAATCGTGATAGTCAGAAAGTTGAAATTTTCACAGATGATGTATTTCAGTCGCCTCTATAACAATATAATATAAACGGCTTTTGCTGTTTCGGTACTGAACCCTATGTGCGCGAGTCCGACACGTATAGTAGTAGTATCGTAGTAGGTAAGTCATCATCATCTACCTGCCCTAAAGCATGGCGTGGCGTGGCGTGGCGTTTCATTTTTATTTTTACCATCGCTGTTCATCATCATGTACATTAATGCCAACACTCCCGCCCCTACGACAACAGCCCCTATAACCGGTATAAGGGGAAAATCACCACGGTCACTCATACTTTAATGCAATTATACTTTCCACAAGTTCACGACAACTTCAAATAATACAAACTGATAACTTATTTATGCTTTTTCATATAATAAATACTTATCTAATTTAATAATCAATTGTCTAATTTATTTACTAAATGTATTGAATAAACGTCATTATGTACTTAAATGACCACTGACAATCAGATTGTCAGATCAGACGGTATTGTTTGTAGTAGCCTAGGTAAGTAGATATCTCAACAAAAAGGCTACATTACAGCGTTTCTTATTCTCTTCTTTATACATAAGGACTAATCTATACATCCGAGCGCCACTGGAAATTCCATGTGTGCTCACCAGACCGGACGTAGGGGCGGCCGCGACCTCGGGCCGCGGAATTTAGAAAAAAAAGCCATGTACCTAATGGGGTTGAGTTTATCTCGATATGGTTTATTAGAACCTCGTCTGATGTAGCTGGTTATAACTAGGTTTAACCATACCTACTCAGGCATTAGTAGTAATGTCATCACATTGACCCTGTCCTTACTCCTTACCCTGTATACTATTAAGTAATATAATATTGATGTGCCTACACTTAATGTTAAGTACATACCTACCTATATGTTACCTACAATCAGTTTTTTTTTAATTCCGCGAGTTCGCGGCCGCTCCCATGTCCATTGCTGCGGGCGTCTCTGGTGACCCCAGAAGGTATTTCCAGTGGCGTTACCTTCATAGTGACATCTTCAATCTGTTCCCGCGAAACGAACTAGTTTGTACTGCGTGGGGTATGTATTGTAATGTTGTAATTTTTGTAGTGGCAGTATTCCATTTTAGTTGGTTGAAATTTGCATAATATAGCGGCAACACTGGCTTTCTCCTGATTGGACGCTGGACCACGTGACTTGTGTGACAGCCATTTTATACAAGCGAGCTACGCTCGCATCACATATTTATATTACAATTTAATTTATTGTAATTTATTTCGAAGTTTGGTAAGTTTTAGATAAAATGTTGTTGTGCTACCGTGAGTTAGCGTATGTACTGTATATTTTGACAGTGGGTTCTCGTTTCTTACAGGTTTGAGTTTGAACGCACACGTGTTGCGTCTGGAGTTGTCTCACTAAATTTAAACAGGAATCTTTGCCTGATCTGGCCAGGATTGGCTAGAGACCGACTTACACGATACGCATGCATGCTTTGCATGTGTTAGCCGGATTTAATCGGGTGAAGCTTGGATATTCGCCTCCGAAAGGTATGTACACATAATATGTACGACGTGGTAGGCGCTTAGATAATAACAGTGGCCATAATGCATGGAATAAGTCTTTAACTCCTGTTACAGGAGGCTTACGGTACTACCATACTACCTGGGTGAGAACCCAGCTTCCTTCTGCCTGGAGTGGGCAGAGACCGGAACAGAGACGGTGTCTGCCGGCTTGCAGGAGTGGCATATCTCACCGGGAAAGTATCCTATAAAATCCATTAAACTATCACACTTAATTACCACAGTATCTTCATAAAGATACTCTATCGTTACCGACCAAGCGCACCAACCATATACCCTGTATTACTGAATAACATAGCACCTAGAATAGACCTAAATTCTATCCTAGGCTAAAAGTACATTAAATCCTTGCCGAGGGGAACCCTCAGTTCCCCTATATTATCTTAGAAGGTTCTTGCAATAAAAATATAGTGGCTTAAATGAATACTTTATTTCTATCCTTTGACATCCTAACATCAAAAATTATAAACATTACAGTATAACACCATAACGTACCTAAATAGTACGAATTGGCACCCTTTGCCAGTCTAATAGGTGCGCTATATAACGCACGTTATGCAACACCCAACGACCCATAATGCAATATTCCACCGAAGACATATTTTGATCGATGGCGCAACCTATTGCATAAACCTATCGCGGTCCTCTGCTGAACATATGCCTCTCTCCAACGAGTTTCCAGTGTGACCGGTCGACTTGTATCTAACGGAAACGTGACCCAGCGATAGTATACAGACTTACATTAACGGTAGGTACCTAACACATAGGTATATAGAACTAATTCGGCAAATAAATAACCAGATTTTTCATACAAAATCATTTATTGACAATTAATTAATTAAAATTAAATTGACATATTATTATTATCTTTTCTTCTACAAAATTATAATAAAAAGAAATACTTATTCAAGTAAAAAAACTTTAATTCCATAACTATAATATGAACGAGAACTTAGCCATTTATAATATTCTTAACCTAACCCCCGAAGGGATAGACAGGGGCCTATTTTTAGTCACTTAACAAAAAAAAACGATAAGTAGGTACATATACGAACAAAAAATAGTGTTGAATAGAATGAAGAGAAGGGACCAGTTAATTTATTGGGCCCACTAAAGGGTTCGAGATATATTTAGCAAATCCTCTTACGGCTTTTTTTTTAATCCCGCGAGCCACGTTTGTTGCCGTCTCTGGTACGCACGCAAAACGTATTTCCAGTGGCGCCCGGCGGTCCTCTTACGGCTTAGGTTGACTTTATGTAAATAGGATCTGCTACCTAATTCAATATGTAATCTCGATCCCAAAGGATTGAAAATTCCATCTGATCCTGTCAATGTCAAATTGGGAATTGTATGAATTATAAATCCCGGATAGCAAATATATGGATCGAATTGGTAGTTAGCAGCCTAGACATAGTAAGTTGGCTTGAAGCACTAGATTTGTTCAAGATTCTTGTAAGTAATAGGTACATTAGTTTCTCTACTTATAGTCACAGATTACAATTCCATACTATCAAAATTAGCGATCCAAAATCACATGAGTTGAGAAACTGATAAAATCGTTATGGTAGGACGTAATGAATTACAAAGTATTGTATTTATCATACTCCGACTGAGTCAACAGATACTTAGCTACTAATTTGTACTGGTTATCATGTTCTAGAATATTCCTCAACCTTCCTACTATATTGGCGTACTGGTCCAACACATGTCGCGGGATGTCGCCAATAAAATTGCACTGACTGTTCCAAAAATATGGGATTCTACCTTCCACTAACGCCGCGTGCAGTTTGCCAACCATTCGTTTAAACAAAACAGCGATGCTACTGCGCCAGTAATGTTCGTTATTCACTTCCACAATTTCCCAGAAAAATAAGGTTTTTATGTAGTAGCTGGCTATTTTATTCATTGATTGGGCATCGCGTAGTTTCTTTATCTAGAACAATAATAAAATTTTACAAAATCAATTCATACTTAGGCCTAATATATTTCACAAAAACACATATATTTTTCCACTGTTATAATTTTATTTTCACTGATCGGTTTCACCTCACGGCATCATCAGAGATTTATACATAATATAGATTTAATTCACATAAAAATATCGTACTACATATTCATACGGACATCAAAACACCAGTCTGTGGTGTTTTGATGTCCGTATGGTGAAACCGGTCAGAGAAAATAAAATTATAACAGTGGAAAAGTATAGTATAGGTATGTGTTTTTGTGCAATGTGTGTAGCAGATTCCACCAAGTTCCGTCAATCGACAGTATAAATATACTTAGATACCTAATCTTTGGTGTTAAATTGTGACATGAGTGATTCGTGATTTTTAGGGTTTCGTCCATACCCAGGCGGTAAAATGGTCCCCTCCGTCTGTCTTGCGCTGTATCTCATGAAGGCGATGTATTTCTGTCGCCTCTACAACAACAAATACTAAAAAACAGAATATAACCAATATAAACGATCAATATTTTTTTGTTGTTTTGGTACTGAACCCTATGTGCGCGAGTCCGACACGTTTAGTAGTAGTATCGTAGTAGGTAAGTCATCATCATCTACCTGCCCTTGTCCCAATTATTTGGGGTCGGCGCAACACGTCTTTCTCCTCCACACATCCCTGTCAGACGTCATCTCTTCAGTCACTCCTCTCCTTGGCCTACCTCTACTTCTTAAACCCTCTACAGTCATTAACTACCCTTTAAGTATTACCATGGTACCACCTACCGAACTAGGTATATATAAAATCGCTTATTTATTACCTACGTCCACTTTGTAGATACCACGTCCCGTAAGGTAAAGAATGTGTAGTGTTTTGTGTAGAGGTAAGGTACTCACCAATCGAATAGTTTGCCTCAAATTATAAGAGTTGTACATCAACTCCCTCTCTTGGTGTTGTAGCGACAAACGCCACGAGCGCGACTGGTCTTGCCAGATCGGAGACTGCTTGTTAGGTTTGGGCACCACAATCCAATATCCCTTCCTGCACTTCGCAGGAATGCCTCGATAGGACTTGGAGACAGGCCATCGGGACTCTGAGAACCGCAGGGCCGGGACCAGATCTACGTCCATTTTGAAGTTTCTCTGATGGTTGCGGATCAGCAATGTAATCGCGGGACCAGACTTAGACACTTTTATGGTGTACGGAACGCCCTCAACGTTCACCACCTGCTGGTTATTGTTCACTTTGCAGCGGTTAATCGCCTTGGCCACTACACCTTCGAACCACTCAATGAATTTAGAACGCAGCAAATAATTACTATTGTCCATCCAATCGTATACTGGTTTTGATTCTTCTAAATCCTTTTTTGGAAAATTTTTAAACATTTTTAATTTAATGTATCCAGCCTCCATTTGTTCTATGCGTATGTCGTCAGTTTTGAAGTAGTCTATAACTATATACATATCGAACTCGTCCGGTTTATGTATACGCAAGTTATCGTAATGACTGCCAGCATGATGTATCTAAAACAACATTTTTGATATAGTTCGCGAGGGATAAGCGGAGCTTTGAATTTGTGTGAGTGATCACGAAAAGTAGAGTAAAACTCTTTTTGTAGCTGTGTGTACAACACATGTGTGTGTGAAAGAGGTCACATATACCTTCACGTACACTGCACTCACACCAATGCAAAGCTCTGCTTACGTCTTTTACCTATAAAAAACTAAAACGTCATTGTAGGTATAAATAATAAGTATTGGCGTTCAATTCAATTGGTAGGCGCAGACTGGCACAGTACGTTTGAGTAACACTAGAAGACAAATGGACAAGGATATATCAAAATCATTTCAGGATTAAAATAACACTGGGCGCGTTTATATGACACGGAATGTTAGAGAGTGGCCGCCGCGCGGCGACAGTACGGCGACCACGCGGTCACCGACTGGTGGTGGTGGCCCCGCCAGCGCCACTGCGAACCTGATTCATTTCCAGTTGATCTTGGTCTATTTTAAAATTCACACGTGTTCGTTATGGGCTATTTGACAAAGAAGAAAATTATGATTGCATATTACTTGTACCGACAAAGCAAAAAAGAAGAAAAAAAGATTTTTTTAGCACGGCGCGCGGCGGGAAGAGTTCGGTGAATTTCATACGCTATACAACCAACTGCGAGAGGATCTTCGAAATCCGACGTCCGCGTCACGAAGTCTCATGTGCAGGTTTGTAAGGTGACAAGTGACTGACTGTCGAAAGAAAGGAGAATGCGGGGTCACAAGAAATTTTACGCGTCGTCCAACTGCAGCCTAACGAAGTGCACGCAATGAATCTAAAGTTAAAACCTACAACTGAGTCGCAAGTTTCAGTCCCCTGTGATGTGTTTCCCACTATATCACACTATGGGACTCGGCGGCGCGCGTCTCCCGCGTGGTTTATCCATGGAGTGCTAAGTATTATATCTCCCTACGCAACTAAGGACTTCTACTGGGAATAATTGGGATAGCTGGACTTAGTATAGAACAGCCCCAATCCTTATGGGATGGAGCATCGATCTGTGCCTATTGTTTGTGTGTAAGTCGTTTAAAATCGCGTTGATCATACCGTGCTTGAATACTTCTTGTAATAGGGATCATTTTCTTTCATCTTTGCGTGCAAGTCATTGAATACAACATCGAACACTTGGTAATGCAGTGGAAACTGTTGCAGCTTTATAAACCTGAGGTATATGTCCTGCAGCAGGGAATCCAAATTGGTAATGCCGCGACGATGAAGATTCGCAAGTTCCATCCTTTTGTTTTTGGTGAATCTACAAAAAAATATTATTAAATTTTATATGGGATAAATTTAAATGCACAGCAAAAAAATTATCGCCCCTCAATTGAGCCCCTATTTTTGAATTATTTCTAGTACGGTATGTACTAGAAATAATTCATAAATATACATAAATATATACATCATTTAGATGAAGTATATACGTCACTGATACATCAATAGTGTATAGTATTTTTTCATCAAATGAGTCAAAAAAAAAAATAAAGGCGGGAGACCGGGAGTTTAGGCTTCGTGGTTATTTTTTTTATACCTAGAGATGGTCTTAGACCAATCCGACTTGGATAGGTTAGGTTAGAGGTTAGCTTAGTATTTTTAAACTAGGTATTCGCCGGAACGCGAGCGGTTACGTCGAAATAAATAAGACGGAGAACGTAATTAATAACTCAAAAACTATAAAGCCACATATACCAAAAACCAGTCCCCTCTTTCCCATTGAGCACTATGGGCACGTGCCCAGGGCCCCGCGATCGATAGGGGCCCCCTACTTCCTGCGAGGTCACCAAATGCCAACCGATGTTTATAAAGGAAAAACATGACTCCAATACCTATTGGTTTTTACATGCGTGAAGCTACTCTTCTCTCGGTCAAAACATGTTTCCCTAGATGTGGAGGATGGGCAAGCTGATCCTGTCTTGATCCGGAAAACGTAACGTAGTTGCTCGACGAGGTTTGTAAGCTCTTTGAGCGGATATTTGCGTCTCGTCGAGCATCTCACGAACGTGGGGCCAAACCTGGCGAACGACCAGTAGGTACGGTTTTCGTCGGGGACGCTCCCCCTTGAAAGCTATTATGCACGTGAGGAACCTCGCGGTAGAAGCAGTCTCGGAGGACGAGGTGGTGGTGGCGGCGGTGTCTCTTGACAGACGGGGTGCTTCTCTAACTTCGCTGTACTGTAGGGGCTTATTTATCAGAGAGGGCCATGGCTTACCACAGCAGTGATCTCCACAGGAGTTGGTTTTCAACAGACCTTATAAGACCTAGACCTAAACTTAGAGGCTGCATTTCTCTCAGCTGGGGCCCCTCCATGAGACCTGGAAGCGAGAACCATTGCGTCATTGTTTCAATGGCACAAGGAGGCGCTGGAGCAGGACCACGGGCCTGCGTCTCGAGGAATCGAGGTTCAGTGGTCCCAACTCCGACGTTGGTGGAGTTGGTGGTTGGTGCACAGCGTGGTCTAGTGAGTGCCGGGGCCTCACGGGCGTGGATACACTACGACATCGACACTATCTGTTTGCCCTTTTTTGGCAAAGGCCTCCTCCAACCTCTTCCAATCTTCCCTATCTCTCGCTGTCCTCGTCCATGTTTTCCCTGCAGTATACTTTATCTCATCCTCCCATCTTTTAAACTGTCTCCCCCTCTTTCTTTTGTTGTATTTCGGGAACCAATTCATCAAAATTTTGCTCCACTTCTCTTTTCCTCTTATTGTATGTCCTGTCCATCTCCATTTTAGTGTATTTACTTTGGGTTTTTACATTACATTTTCTATTTTTGTTCGTGTTAGTGTTTCGTTTCTAATTTTGTCTAATTTCCTTTTGCCCTTCTTTCCATGGCAGATTGACAGACTTCTAACTTTTTGGCATGAGCTTTTGTTAGGGCCCAGGTCTGGCACCCGTAACATCTCGCTCTATTGAAAGTCATTAAATAAATAAAAAACATTTGGCGCCCAAATACACTTTTTATTCACTTCATATGAGAACTCATTCATCGAAATCTATCCAGTCGTTACAGGCCTGTAGAGGGGAACAAAGAAACATACATACATACATAGATAGATACGTGTAAAACATTACCCTTGTTGACGCAATCGGGTAAATAGTGGTCTGTCAAGATCATAGGGGCCCCATTATCCTACTCTGCCCAGGGCCACAAATAGTTAAAAGACGGCCCTGCCAAAAACTATACAGCAAAGCACGCGGATTGGGCCCATTTTAGAGAAAACTCCGCTACCTACGCTCCGTCTTACACCCCCTCTCGCGAAGTTGAACGAAGTTAGACGAAACACTTCAGCTTACCTCGTCAAACTTTACCTCGCCTCGGGCGACTTCCATTTGCTGTCGGTTTTTGCGCCCGAGTCAAAGGGCCCGAAGTTGCACGAAGTGCGTTCACGAAGTATCGTGTATCGTGTATCGTTTTACACTACTCGGCCGACTTCGTAGTATAATGGTACGGTTACACATGCTAGTTTCTTTATAGCGCTCAATTTTTGAGAGTCAACACGTCAAACAGATGAGGTAACATGAAATGATTTTTGTATTGTACCGCACTAATTATACTCGTATAACTACTTTATCTTAATGAAAATAATCTTCCCATGGTAATTGAGAACCACATAACTATTCGCGCGGGTGAAACCGCAGGTGTTCGCTAGTTTTGTTTGAACTGATAGAAGCACGCTACATAATAGCATGTGTGTTGTAGTGTTTGCTTTGGGCATGCTTATTCAGTAGCATACTTGAAAATAGCATGCTTATTGCTAGCAAATGTAAACAGTTCCTAAGCATGCTATTAAAGAGCATGTGTAACAGTACCATAATGCGCGAGCGTGCACATTGCAACAGCAGCTTCCATTACAAGAGCGTGCGCAGGCTTTCGGCACCTTAGAGCGAATGAGTTCCTCGCGAAGTTGAACGAGTGTGTAGCCGCGTACTTCGGACTTCGGTCAACTTTCTCGAGTAGGTACTTCGCCGAGGAACTTCGCGAGTAGTGTAACTGAGGCATTAATAAATTGCTGCTAAAATTAAATTATTTATAGATTATTATTTGCTGTGCAATCATTTGTTTAGAAAAGGGATTTTTTTTGGTTTTTATTTTTTACGGTACTTTAATGTTGTAAATGGATCAAAAATTAGTTCTTTATAACTATAACCATTAAAAACTATTTGCGTTAAACTATTATTATTAAAAAATATAAAGCGTTGGTGGTACAGGGTTACTCTTGGTAGCTAAAGGTTCGAGTCCTGCCGATGATATTTGTTTTTTGTCAAATAAATGAGAAATAATATTAAGCACACTAACCGGGTGAACACTCACGATATCTATCTAGATTCACGATAGATGGTACTTAATCGTTTAAAAGCTATAAAACCATAATTCTTAGTTTTAACGGTCCACCGCTAGAGGGCGATACTATATATATTTGGACACTACTCGACGAGTAAAGTCGATTGGCATGACCTTCAAGGTCCGCCAAGGTCAAATAAAAAAAATAGCAATTTCTTGGCGAAACTTGTTGACGCATGCACACTGTCTACTATAGTGCGACGAAATATTTGGAAACGGAAGACAAGTACTAAAAAGGTAACGCCATCTATCGAAAATGCGTTTTAAGCAACGCCATCTATCGGAAATTTTAAGTAACTTTTTTATTAGATCTTGGCGGACTTTGAAAATCATGCCAATCGACTCAGAATCGAAAATGAATTCGAATGACATTAAATCCTGCCCTCTAGCAGACCTCCGTCACACGCTCAAGGCCGCACGCTATATACCTACCGCTCGGTGTACTTTCGACTTTCGAGAGTACTACAAACTGGCAGAGGGCAGCCGGACGCCCGCCTGAGCGCTCGCATCGCACCGCACTGCACGTTTCCCGCGCTTACGCTTCGAAATGCAGAAAACGCGTAATTATTGTGCGGATTATAGTAGGTATGCACTATTTTAATAATAACAAAAAGAAATTTAGCATTTGATTAAGCATAATTTTTTCAAAAATTTTACTAAATGTAGGTAGTACAGAAATGGGACGGAAATTGGACAGATCTGAAGTACTACCCGATTTAAACAGGGGAATTAATTTACTAGATTTCATTAAATCAGGGAACACACCGCTATCAACACAATTATTAAATATTATTACTAGTTCAGGAGCAACCATTTCAATAAAAGAATTTACTAAATACACAGAGATGCCCCAGAGGTCAGCTGTTTTCTTGATATTTAAAGATTTAAAAGTTTTTAAGATAGTGTTTATGTTAACTTTACTGAATTTAAATATAACGTTACAACAAGGAACGTTTGCTTTTAACAAAGATTCTGCAATGGGGGAAATGCTTGCAATGCTTGAAAAGCCTAGGGTTTTTGTCAAATCTACAGGAATTTGGGAGAAAAAATTTTCAAATTCGTTAGCGACCTCGAAGTCTGATGTAGTTATTTTACCATTTATATTAAGTTTAAAATTATTATCATTTCATTTTTGTTGACCCCTTTCCGCGTTTATAATTAATCCTTAATCCTTCCTTCATGAAGATTGAAAATACCCATGGATCTATCAACATGGCGCCTATATTTTCAATCTCCAGCCGACAAGCATATCAAGAAAGCCTGTGGATCTATCAACACCTCACCTAGCATTTTTAATATCCCTTTTCAGCAATAGCGTTTCCTACAACCTCATTATCTCAATACCTAAAGTGACTTATTACCACCTATATATATATTAAATTTTTGTAATATTTCAAAGGCGCGTTATAATCATTTCCTTAAATAATCAAAATATAATTACAAACTTTTAAATATACCTTCAGCTCATCTGAACATTAACATAAAAAAAGGAGAAGTTAACTATGAAGATTCAGATTCGCTAGTTCCACTACTATTTTGTTCATTATGATCATCATTAGTCGAGATGGAACCCAAGGTTTAATGCGATCGGCAGCCCACACGTTACAATAACTTTTTTGTGAACATATCAGTCGTTTTCTAAAACCTGACTAATGCGAAAAGATCTTGTATATTTTGGTAATAACTTTTTACTTTGAACCTCATTGCTCGGCGTAGGTTTCAATAATTTCACTAAATCACCTAGCTTATATTGTTTGGCCTTAACCTTAGTCCTATCGTATCTACGTTTCTGAGCCTCTTAGTCTTTGTCTATATGTTTACTTATTTGCTCACGTATTTCTTCTCTACATTACCCACCTCTAGTGTCTGCTAAAATATAATTAAATACGTTATCCCCTTTACGAACCATTGGAATAGAAAATAGTGCTTGTGATGGTGTCTTGCCTATACCTTTATTGAGGGTGTTGTTTAAACCCCATTGTAGTTTTCCTAGCACTTTATCCCAACCTCTTTCCCCAAGTTTATCAGTAGGCGAGAGAATCTAATATCGTTCTGTTGTACCTCTCCACTTGGCCATTAGCCCTCGGAGAGGCAACTGCGTTAAGAACATGATTTATTTTGGATTCCTCGCAATAACGTCTGAATTCATTAGAAGTGAAAGAGGAGCCTCGGTCGGAAATTAGACGGTTTGGGAAGCCAAATGTATAAAACATTATGTTCTAATGCTCGAATAGTAGATGCCGATTTAAGATTACGCAACGGTGTTAGTAACAAAATTTGGTGAACCCGTCAACTAATACTAATAAGTATGAATGACCATAAGAGGTCTTGACAAAGGGTCCTAAGTGATCAATATGAACGGTGTCAAACGGCCTATCTATTTTATGAATCGGGTGAAGAAGTCCCTCTTTCGGCCCAGCAGGTTCCTTACTGTACGCACATTCTAGGCATGAATTGCATGAATGTTATTTTTTTATACCTAGAAATGGTCTTAGATCAATCCGACTTGGATAGGTTAGGTTAGAGGAAAAATACCAAGCTATATTTTTAAATAAATTGCTATGCGTCACGAACTTAATTGCTGCTAAAATTAAAATATTTTGAGGTTGTTATTTGCTGTGCAATCATTTCTTTAGGAATGGGATTTTTTTTTTAAAAAAATGCTTTTTTATTTTTTACAGTAAATGTTGTAAATGGATCAAAAAATAGTTCTTTATAACTAGTAAACATTAAAAACTATTAAGCGTTAAACTATTAAAATACAAAGCGTTGGTGGTACAGCGTTACCCTTGTTAGCTAAAGGTTCGAGTCCTGCCGATATTTGTTTTGTGCCAAATAAATGAGAATTAATATTAAGTACACTAACCGGTTGAACACTCACTTCACGATAGATGGTACTTAATCGTTTAAAAGCTATAAAACAATAATTATGGGCCAGGTGAGTCATCATTAATCAGTTTAACTGAGACTTTCACTTAGTACTTAGGTGCCTAAATAATTTTTTCGTTTGAATATAGCGTTTCCTTCAGAAGAACTTTTACACAAAACTTGTACGATAAGCTTAACTTTTTAGAATTTTCCAAAGACTAGTGTAATAATATACCTAACCCTTATAAACCAATCTTTTTCTTTACCTGTTTTTGGAACACTAGACCGAGCGCACTATTTGTTATACACAGTAAAGGAATGACTTAAAAAAAATTTCGACAGTTGTTTTTATTAATACCAAGTAATTATAGTACGTGGGCCGTAGAACATTGAAACTTATTGATTAACAGCAGGCTCATTTTTCGTAAGAGCTTTATTTTGCCGAGTCTCCCACAAATATCGATACGAGAAGTTTCAATTCGGGTAACTAAGGGAGATATTAGGAGTTAAGTATGTTGACTTGACGATCCCAAAAAAATTATTACCAACAGTGAGATTTTTTTATGTGTAGAGAATCATTAACATTATTGAAATATTTATTTGTCCGACCAAATATGGGGTATTTATAAATATATACATATTTGGTCGGCCCAACATGTTGAGAGCGGGGGACTCTTGTGAGTCTCTCCCCCGCTCTCAACATGTTGGGACCATCACAGCTGGTGGCAAGATGTGTTTTGTTATTATTTGGGGTCTCAGGTATAAGAATCCGACCATAGTTGCCGGTCCTCACATTTTGCATACTCAACTACCTATAGCGCCTCCGTTAGTACAAATGACAGAACTTTGTATAATTTGTAACATCAATTGTACTTACTAGTAATCTGTGGTAGGTACTTGTCAATATAGTCAATCCTTTTTTTTTTTTTTTTTTTTTTTTTTTTTTTTTTTTTTTTTTTTTTTTTTTTTTTTTTTTTTTTTTTTTTTTTAATATAGTCATATTGCCCATAATAGCATCTATAACCCCTGAACTAAAAGAGTTAGCCAGCCATTTAGATTTTAGAGGGGCGGAGGGATGGACGTCTTGTTCCCTCGCAAACGGATACTTAAATCATCTTAACAACCTCTCAATGTTGTAACGGAGATAGCTGCTTACCTATCAGAGTAGTGATAAATAAGAACACTTGGGATGATTCTATAGGTATAATGTTTCAGATACAGATTACAAGTTATACTGCCACGACCTTAGGGGTCGTGGATGATAGGAATCGATACAATGTTAAGTACTTATATCGATAGAGGATACAGGTCTTAGAATCACGGGACGTGTGCTGAGTAAGAGGACAGGTAACATCACCTGAGCAAGTCGTAGGCCGCACAAGAGATAACATCACCTGAGCAAGTCGTAGGCCGCACAAGAGAACGAATGACCGCGTTCCTCGCTTATATAGAATAGTTGAGGCGCAGAGTAGCTTCGTCGCCCGTCTTGCTCGCACGAAGCCGCGTGACGTCACACGCCGACGTCACAATGTTTACGAAAAATGAGCCTGCTGTTAATCAATAAGTTTCAATGTTCTACGGCCTACGTACTATTATAAAAATCCTTATCTTCGTATTATGATATGTGACATGACACAATACCTAGCTGTTTACTACAAAGTTATTAATGAACAGAGAGCTTTCATGAAAATAATGTAAGTAGGGTATATCGTACCGATATGAAACATACTAAGTTATAAATAATGCAAGGGCTTCATAAGTCGGTACCTATTACATACAGAGAAATAACTAAGTTACTAAGTTATCTGCTTAAGTTGCTGATAAGTAATTACAATTTTTTTTATCACATCTTCAAAAAGTGGCGTTTTGTTCCTACATAGGCGCGCCTTTCATTGAAAGGTTGTTAAGATCATAGATATAGTATGTAGAAAGATACACAAAGACATTTCAGAGGCGATCCCAAAAACAAAATGCAAATGTGTGGGTGTAATAGTGTTGTATACACTATGGAATACGCCAAATATCGATAAAAAATTGAGTGTTATTTCTAAGTAATACAATAGAATCTCACTAATCCGTTATACTTTTCGCTTACATTACACTGGCATTAGTTAAAAAAAACCGACCAAGTGCGTGGGTCACACAAAGAATAGGGTTCCGTAGTCATGTTATTAGCCATATAGCGTAGAAAACAAAGTTATCTGATCTGTTATAGTTTTTCTTGAAGGTTTAATTACATAGAGTTAGCCAATAATTTATTTACAATAAGAATTACAATATACAAAATAAACATAATTATAGACTAAAAATATTTACATTACAAAATATCGTTTAAAAAATCCTCCGCGTCATTGCCGACTGAGAAGATTTCCAGAATGCTGGCTGTGTTGCCACGTTGGATGGCGACACTTATTCTTTGGGCCAGAAAATAGCCAGCCTTCTGGTCCTGAGAAGCATCGATTAGGCGTTTAGCAATGTCTCTATAAAGGCGGCGAGCACTCGGACCCCATGACCCCAGTGTCTCAACCCCAAACGGCTCAAATATGTAATCACCTGCTAGGTTAGCATATTTACACCGTTTAAAGCCTTCAGCCGATGCAGCAGCAGCGCCGGCACATCCGGATGTGCTTGGAAGGTGTGAAGGTGCTAAGGTGTCAACGCATGTAGCGTCCCACACCAAAGGCCTTCCCATCTTCCACGGTAGCAACGACATACCGTCCGGTCTCTTTCCATCGTTTCGTGCTAAACCATTTGGTTCGCGTACGGCCGGAAGACCTGCGGTGGAAAGAGCCCTACGAATTATGTCGTTTAGAATAGCGTATACGACCTGCGCTTCTGCTACAAGAAAGGCCATGGTGTCCCAGATTATCGACGGCTACTCCACAGGTGCAATGATGCGGGGATACACAAGGTGTACCCAGCCGAAGGCAAGTGGCAATGCGGAAGGTAGTGTCGTCCAACATTGTACCGATGTTGGGCGATGGGAGCGCCTGGATCCATAACCCTGACTCCCATTCTCCAACAGCTAGTAGGCGTGCACGCTCTGAAATATTGACAGAAGTGTCAATTAGTGTATTAATTCTCAATTTACAGAGCGGTGAATCCCACAGTCGCTGTGAGCCTAGGCGTGAGGGCAGGTCAGTGATGGGGCAAGACATCCTCCAAGCATTTATGGCATCGGTCTTGCATCGCAGCTCGAAATCAATCAGTGTATTTGACAAAATTTTCCTGACTAATTCTTCGGTGCTATGGACCGACGACAGAAATGCTGGCAGACTGACATCTGTGAGTCTGCGAATACCTAGCCCGCCCAAGCGAACTGGAAGAGACGCTTGGACCCAGGCCCGGTCATTAATATTTACATTTAAAATTTTACACAAAGAATTTTGTATTAAGTTGTCTAGTCTGCCCAAAATTTCTACATTTTTCCAAAATTGTCCTGAACGGAGGGCATGTGTAAATTTGGGAACGAAAAGACAAAAACGAAGAATAGTGAAAGCTGAATGAATACTGATATTACATAGACTATCAATAACCTGATCAAAATTTTGAATTTTTTCATCGATAAAAGTGGAAAAGCCATCTTCTAAAATCGGGGACCCTAGGAGGCGTAAAGAAGTTTTGTCCAAAACTTTTATGTTGGGGGCCAGACAGTTGAATTTGGAGATTGTTGTTAATTTATCTGTGTTTTCAGATATAAAAATCTCACATTTATTCGGGTTCAGTTCTAAACCAATTAACTGAAACTCGTTCTTTATTAGGGCTAAATCTTGTAAAACTGTCTCTACTTTTCCCCCTAAAGTCCCGTCGTCTAGATACCAAATGTTAAATTTGGATTTTATTTTTTGAATTATTGGGTTAATGGCCAAACTGAAGATGACTGGTCCCAACGGATCACCTTGCTGACATCCAACGGCTGAATTCAAAAGGTGGTCTTTACAAATTAATTTTGTTGGCTGACTATAGCATTACCAAAGAACATTAAATATTTTGGGGGTTTCTAATTTGGCCTGTGTCAGCAAGGTGTCCCTGTTTACAGAGTTGAAGGCGTTTTTCAGGTCAACTTTCAAGATGACCTCTCCATCTTCGCTACTGTCAAGGTATGTTCCATCGCATGGATTGCGGCCTCCCAACCTCCTTTTGAACCAATAGAGTTATGATTTTTTGAGACTTTTTGAGCCAGCCGTTTAGCTTTTAGATTAAACTTTGCTTAAGGAAGCTTTGTTTTAACGAAAATATGGGCTTTAAAATTGAATGTCTCGAAAACGGATTCTTAAACCAAAAATTTGTCATCTCAACTTCTAAATATTTTTTCATTATTTTATTGTAGCCCTTGGTCACCGTTACAAATACCTACACATATTTATGCGGTTTAATTGTTCTAGCTATAACCGTTTAGGAGGAAAGCCGAGAATGAAACAGACGGACGCATCAAAATCCGTTGCGTAGATATATGCTTACATAGGGACGGGCGGACAGACTTTGTTTTATACTATGTTATGATTTTATGAAATCCAAATAAAAAATTGTCTAATCTAATCTAAAATAATCATTCCGAAAAACAGGTGGGAACGTATAACATTATACTTCTTTTTGACATGGTTTATCGATATATCGATAATCGTGACGTCATCAGGTGGTCAAGCCCTATCGTAAAAATTCTTTCTTCTATTTTACGTTTTTTAAGATTAATTATTCATGGTGAATAGAAAATATTACTGCACAATGCAAGGGTAGTCAATGTACTATGATTAGAACTTTTTGCTTATTTCATAAATACAAGACATAAACAAATATCTGTTATTTAAGAATTGCTGGAAAATTTGGTATTTACCTGTGAAACGTGTAATTATTTGGATTGTCGGCTTTAGACACATTACAATTACTTATACAACAAGACACCATGGCTCTTAAATACACTTTTATTGAAAACAACACAAGGATTCGCTTATATTTTATAAATCAAATTTTCGCCAGTTTACAAGATAAATGATCTTTTTGTTATTTGGAAAACTACGGAAAATTGTTGGCACTGACACTGACACATATAGATAAAGGTACGTCATCGCCTATCTTTATTACTCATAGGCAATGTTCGAATGATGATGACTTCTCCGGACTTCTCTTTCCCACGCTCTGTAGGTCTATTTAGGGAGCGAAGCGAGCGCGATCCCAAGTCTCTGGTTAAGATGATATTTTGATTTACATATATCCGTTTGCGAGATATTTAGCTTTGAGTAGAATGTGTTTGTGGGCTTCCCTCTATAGGTATAAGTAGGTATAGGTAAAATTTTCACGATTTTTCTCGACCTATTGGGGGAGGTGCGGGCGTCTCGTCGAGGGTGACCTTGGAAAATCAGTATGGTTACCACCCCGACTCAGAGTACCTTTTTTTTAAACCACCCAGAAATAGGAGGATTTTGTTAATGATAATACTGAAACCACTACGAAATTAAGTGACGTCTGCGCCGCGCTAGCGCAGCTTTCAATTAACTGCAAAGGAAACGCAGCGTCTGCGCTGCGCATACGTTCATCGAACGCCTACGCTGGACAAACGCTATTGTGAAGGCGCTCTAAGCCAACCTCACCTGCCGGTCAACGGTTGAGGCTCTGGAAAGCAACATTAGGTTCGCAGCGTATTAACTACAATTGAGTGGGACTAGCAAAGTTACTGGTGAAAAGTAGACCCACGGTTCTCCCGCCTTTTTTATTAAGGTTTCGTACTCAAAGGGTTAAATACGGGAACCCTATTATGTACTGAGACTTCGCTGTCCGTCCGTCCGTCTGTGTTGGACTGTATCTTATGAACCGTAATACGTAGGTCACACTATGAGTTTTGCGTAACTTAAAAAAACAACATGTTAAAACCAAAATATTAGGTTTATTGCTTTTCAAAATACTCTCCTTTACATTTTAAACATATTTTCATGCGATCGAACCATTTTTTAAAACAGGAGGACCACAGCTCTGAAGGCATGTTTTCTACGTGCTGAGTGAACGCTATCACTGCCTCTTCGGAGTTGGTAAAAGTGAAACCTCTCCTCAAATCTTTGATTTTGGGGAAAATACAGAAATCACAGGGTGCTAGGTCGGGGCTATGCGCCGGATGGGTGACGAGTTGTACTTTTTCGGAAGCTAAAAATGACTTTGTTTTGTTGGTTTTGTTTGTTGTGTGAAGAAGCGTTGTCATGATGTAGGAGAACGCGGCTTTTGGGTCATCTTTCGCGAACTTTTTCTAACACCCTGGGTAAACAAATGATAGAATACCACTCGGCATTAACACTCTTTTGATCTTCAAGTGGAATTGTACAGATGGGACCCGTAGCTGAGAAAAAAAACGCGATCATTGTTTTACCAACGTTTCTCGCCTGCCTCACTTATGTTGGCTTGTTCTCATTTTCAAACACCCATTCACAAGATTGCTGTTTTTTTTCGGGTTCAAAACAATAAATCCACGTTTCGTCTACTGTGACAATGTCATAAACAGCATTAGAATGTCCGTGGTCGTACTTCAGTAGCATCTGTGAGCACCATTCCACGCGAGCCCGCTTCTGCTCCGCTGTCAGTTCATGAGTGATCCAACGACAATAAAGTTTCCAAACTTTCAATTCTTCGTGTAAAATTTTCTGGATTTGACTCATACCAATCCCCAATAGTCCTCGAATTGTCTCATAGGTAATCCGCGAGTTTTCTTCAATTAACCGCTTAACAGTAGCCACATTATTTTTGTTGACGGCAATTGAAGGCCGCCCTTCACGAAATTCGTCATGTAAAGAAACTCGACCTCTCTCAAATTCAGCAAACCATCGCCTCACGGTGCTCAAACATGGTGCTTCTCTCCCAAAAGCATTTTGAAGACGAGCACCACAGTCTTGCGGAAAGAGAGAACTTTTTAAATCATAAAAAATCATCGCTCTAAAATCTTTTCGACTTAATTCCATTTTCGTTGCATACGTAGAACTTTGATGTGTGATTAAAAACAATTGACAAATTATTTTCCGCCAATTGTTTTTTTTTATTACTAAGAAAGTTGCAACGTTTAAAGAAATATAACATTCGAAATTCAAATAGTTCCGATTAGCTAGAAGTATAAAACTTTTAGTGTGCCCCATGTATAGTTAGAAGGTTGAAATTTTTACGGAAGATATAGGTATTTCTGTTGCTGTTATAACAACAAATACTAAAAAACAGAATATCATAGATATTTAAGGGGGCTCCCGCATACAACAAACGTGATGGTTATACCGTCCGTATTAGTTTTCCTTCAGTTTTATTACAGGGACTACCATCATGCATTTTATTTAAGCAATTTGTTGTCGTAGTAAATATACATATCCTTGCAATGTTCATGTTTCTAGCACCAGAATACTATACTAGTGTAGAGAGGAGTGGGTACAGTAGGTACTTTCATAGACCGTATCCCAGTAGTTCCATTCTCTTGTTCCATTATGGAACTACTGGAATTTTTTTCTCCCTATGTTTGGTCCTATTAAATAAAAACATAAATAAAAAATATACCTTTAATTAGTTACAAATAGTAAATTCTTATACTACGTAGTACTTACATTAAAACTACTTCTGAACGGATTTTCCTGCGGTTTTCACAAAAGTACAACTCGGGGACATTTATTGTTTCATCAAACTCGGATGCCAGGAACAACCGATATCGTCACAATAATAAAACTTACAGGTTGCCAGTATAAATTGGCATTCCAATCGAGGCGCCACATTACATTGAAAAACGTCAAAAACAAGATTTCAGTACAATAACTACATACAATTAAATTAGTTCCATTTTTCGCCACACGCCTACTTAACTTATACTTGGCAAGATGTCATTACATTCACAACTTATTTATATAATTGACGCCAGTATGTATATATAGTTCTCTATAAACTATTAGTTTTATTTACTCAGTCATATCTACATTTAAAATAAGATACAATTATGGGCACAACATAATGTTGTAGTGGACGAAAATATGTTACGCTAATTAACATATTATATTATTATTATTACATAGAACAAGCTCGATTAATGCTCATGTCTATACCCACCCCTTAAAGTACTGTAGATATCAATAAGGTATCATGACTTTAATATTAATTATGTCCCGTTTGGTTATCTGTCAGTCATGAGGGTAATATAGACCAAGAGCTGGCACACATTTCAGAGTAGGTGCTTGCTTGGGGCAATCTGACAATATGTCAGATTAGGTACTTAGGTATTTTAAAATGTTGCTAACTTATAATTTCTTTATAGAGCGACATGTGGAAAACATTTCAGATAAGGTGTTTAAGGCAATCTGGCAATTTGTCAGATTGCTCTTCTATAATATCCTTACACAGCAACGCAGACCTGCCTGGAGGGTAGAGGTTCTTTTACAACCCCTTTAGTTTCAAATACCGAAAAAAATAACTAAAGTAGTGTAAGTTGGAATTTTTAAGTAAAGTTAAATACAATATCGGAAAAGATAAAAAACTCGCTGGCTGGAGCCAGGTTTGCGTTGCTGTGTTAGGATATTATAGGAGAGCAATCTGACAAATTGCCAGATTGCCTTAAACACCTTATCTGAAATGTTTTCCACATGTCGCTCTATAAAGAAATTATAAGTTAGCAACATTTTAAAATACCTAAGTACCTATACAAAATATCTCAACTAAAAAACATAATTCTGATTACGACAAAAGATACAAACAATACCTATTTTGTTAATTTAATAAAACTAAAAAGTATTATTTGTAATTCTAAAATGTTCTTGTTAATATACTTAATCGAAAAAAAAAACACAATGGTCTCTTCCTAAAAGACATTGCATAAATCACAAATTCAATTTCTTGGGTGGGGTCTCGGTGGTCTAGTGGTGAAAGCACGAGTCTCACACTTCTATGTGCAAATATTTTGTATTGTAATCAGCAAACTCCCTCGGGGTCAATAAATACTTAGCGACAAGTTTATACTTAGACGGATCTTCTAATAATTGCATAAGTGGGACCAATTTGTTTGCATACTGGGTCAATGTTTGTTTAGATATACCGCCTATAAGGTTATTGTTCTTATTCCAAAAGTAGGGGATTTGACCATCCACTAATTGTTTGTGTAATTCGGTAACCATTTGCTTAAATAGCATTGCTGGGCTGCTACGCCAGTATGATTCATTATCATTTTCTATTATTGCCTTAAAAAATAGCGTTTTTATGTAATAACTGGCAATGTTATCTAGATTTTGGGAATCACGTAATTTTTTCAACTGCAACAAACATCTACGATTAGTATATTATTATTACATTACATCCTAACATTACTACATAAATCGTCATCCGAAAAACCATACGACAGGGTAAGAACTAGTCAAAAGCTTCACCCGTCGGTATATTTTAGAATGTATTTGTACCACTATTCGCTTTCGAGGAATTCTCTAGGAAGTAAGATAGTTAATGAAATAAATTGACTGTCAAGGGACGTAATACCGACTTTCAGTTGGCCAATTGCATGTAAAAGTTTAAAAAATCATAACGCAAAATTTTTTATTTTCATGATTTATGCTCGATGATAGGGGATAGTTAAAAGGGTAAGTAACTACTATTGATGAAAATTTAAAGAAAATTGTTACAGCTGTTTTCGAGAAGAGACAAAAAAATTCAAAACCTGTTTTTTGGCGGTCTTTCATTCATTGATCCAACCCTGAAAAAGTTATGTCAATGAGCTTCCCCGTCAACTGATACACGATCGTGCTGTTTGAGAGAAATCGGTCAAATGGTCTCTCCATATTACATACATATATACATTTTCCAGAAATCACTGTTTTTGGTTCAGTTTAGCTCGGGGATCATGAGAAACTTAAAATCGTAAATTTGATTTTTTACCCGATCACAATACTTCATTTATGGAGTATAAGTGAAAGTAAATAAAAAAAGGGAATAAAAGATTTGCTTTGTCCAACAAGATGACCTGGGGCTATCCTTATGTTTTGGGTTATCCTTACGAGGGCGCATTCAGAACGCCCGGCAACGGACGATTTGGCGGTCGTTGACGTAGGCCGCGGATAAAACAAAACAAAATGTCCAATAACATATAGAATACAACCACTCACCAATCGAATAGTTTGCTTCAAATTATCAGATTTGTACATCAACTGCTTCTCTTGGTTGTGTAGCGCTATACGCCACGAGCGCGACTGATCTTGCCAGATCGGAGACTCCTTGTTAGGTTTGGGCACCACCATCCAATATCCCTTCCTGCACTTCGAAGGAATAGCTCGATCGGACTTTCAGACAGGCCATCGGGACTCAGGAAACTTGAGAGCCGGGACCAGATCTACGTCCATTTTGAAGTTTCTCTGTTGGTTGCGGATCAGTAATGTCATCGCGGGACCAGACTTGGATACTTCGATAATGTACGGAACGCCCTCGACATACCCTAGCGGCCGAGAGTTGTGGATAACCTCGTAGCGGTTCAGCGCCTTGATCACCACACTCTCGAACCACTCAATGAATTTAGAACGCAGTAAATAATTATTTTTGTCCATCCAATCGTATGCTGCTTTATTATTTATCCATTCGTCCGAATTTCTCATATGTAACCTTTGGAACTGAACGCCCATCTTTAGTTGTACAAACCCAGGGGACTTCGCTTCTATATTGATATCACTTTCGGTAGGATGAATGGTATCTAAGTGTATATTCAGTGGTAAACTGATTACTATATCCATATCAAATTCATCAGGTTTCGTAATACGCAGTTTGTCAAAGTGACTACCAGCAAATTGCACCTACAAAACAACAATAAAATTAAATAAAACTATATACGTATATGGTAAGTATAATATAGAAAAAAAATAAGCCAGGCCATTTGCGAGGGTCTTTCTTTACCCTTGCTTTGCTTTCAAACAGGGAAATAAAATTACTTAAGTAGGTATTTGAAGCAAGTGGAAATATTTACAGAGTACATATAATTTGATTTCAAAATTAATATTCTAAAAAGACAGATTATTTTGGTAGTTCTTTCTGGTGATCAAGAAAGTTACGCGGTCTTGTGAATGAATAGTGCTGTAGCATGACTTATTTATTCTGACATACTTTCAGATTGCCTCGCGGAGCTTCTCTGATATGTGCAGTAGCTCTCGGTCTATAATAGCTCCATTTAAGCATTTCATATATTTTTAATTAGGAATTCGGCCCCTGATTATTCTCAGGCCAAGAAATTAAAACTTGTAGAGAATAAAGTAAGGGAAGGCGACATTAGTGGGGCGGCAAGGCTCCTTTTTAGTAGCGACGTGCTGGCTCCTTATTCTGTAGAAACTTTGACGGGCTTGCAGAGTAAGCACCCACCATCCGCAGCTGACCTTTCTTTCCCTGATCCTCCGAACAACGATACAGAAAATCTTGAGACTACTGCCAAGGATGTGCGCACAGCTGTTGACTCCTTTCGTTTTGGATCAGCTGGTGGACTTGACGGCCTGACACCACAGCACCTTAAGGATCTGTTGTGTCCGAGCGCTGGGGAAGCTGGTGATGCACTTCTGAGGGAGCTAACAGCTCTAGTCAACCTCATGCTCTCCGGCAATGTGGACAGTGGCATCACAGATATTTTGTATGGGGCCAATTTATGTGCCCTTAACAAGAAGGATGGTGGCATTCGTCCCATTGCCGTAGGTAGCACTTTGCGGCGTTTGGCAGCCAAAATTTGTTGTCGTTTTTATAGTACGGAGCTTACTACCAAATTTCAGCCCTTTCTTTTTGTTTTGGTTCAAAAGGAGGTTGTGAGGCCGCAATCCATGCGCTTGCAACATACCTTGACAGTAGCGAAGATGGAGAGGTCATCTTCAAAGTTGACCTGAAAAACGCCTTCAACTCTGTAAACAGGGACACCTTGCTGACACAGGCCAAATTAGAAACCCCCAAAATATTTAATTTTCTTTGGCAATGCTAGTCAACCAACAAAATTAATTTATAAAGACCACATTTTGAATTCAGCCGTTGGATGTCAGCAAGGTGATCCGTTGGGACCAGTCATCTTCAGTTTGGCCATTAACCCAATAATTCAAAAAATAAAATCCAAATTTAACATTTGGTATCTAGACGACGGGACTTTAGGGGGAAAAGTAGAGACAGTTTTACAAGATTTAGCCCTAATAAAGAACGAGTTTCAGTCAATTGGCTTAGAACTGAACCCGAATAAATGTGAGATTTTTATATCTGAAAACACAGATAAATTAACAACAATCTCCAAATTCAACTGTCTGGCCCCCAACATAAAAGTTTTGGACAAAACTTCTTTACGCCTCCTAGGGTCCCCGATTTTAGAAGATGGCTTTTCCACTTTTATCGAGGAAAAAGTTCAAAATTTTGATCAGGTTATTGATAGTCTATGTAATATCAGTATTCATTCAGCTTTCACTATTCTTCGTTTTTGTCTTTTCGTACCCAAATTTACACATGCCCTCCGTTCAGGACAATTTTGGAAAAATGTAGAAATTTTAGGCAGACTAGACAACTTAATACAAAATTCTTTGTGTAAAATTTTAAATGTAAATATTACTGACCGGGCCTGGGTCCAAGCGTCTCTTCCAGTTCGCTTGGGGGGGCTAGGTATTCGTAGAGTCACAGATGTCAGTCTGCCAGCATTTCTGTCGTCGGTCCATAGCACCGAAGAATTAGTCAGGAAATTTTTGTCAAATACACTGATTGATTCCGAGCTGCGATGCAAGACCGATGCCATAAATGCTTGGAGGATGTCTTGCCCCGACACTGACCTGCCCTCACGCTTAGGCTCACAGCGTCTGTGGGATTCACCGCTCTGTAAATTGAGAATTAATACACTAATTGACACTTCTGTCAATATTTCAGAGCGTGCACGCCTACTAGCTGTTGGAGAGTGGGAGTCAGGGTTATGGATCCAGGCGCTCCCATCGCCCAACATCGGTACAATGTTGGACGACACTACCTTCCGCATTGCCACTTGCCTTCGGCTGGGTACACCTTGTGTATCCCCGCCTCATTGCACCTGTGGAGTAGACGTCGATAATCTGGGACACCATGGCCTTTCTTGTAGCAGAAGCGCAGGTCGTATACCTCGGCACGCTATTCTAAACGACATAATTCGTAGGGCTCTTTCCACCGCAGGTCTTCCGGCCGTACGTGAACCAAATGGTTTAGCACGAAGCCATGGAAAGAGATCGGACGGTATGTCGTTGCTACCGTGGAAGATGGGAAGGCCTTTGGTGTGGGACGCTACATGCGTTGACACCTTAGCACCTTCACACCTTCCAAGCACATCCGGATGTGCCGGCGCTGCTGCTGCATCGGCTGAAGGCTTTAAACGGCGTAAATATGCTAACCTAGCAGGTGATTACATATTTGAGCCGTTTGGGGTTGAGACACTGGGGTCATGGGGTCCGAGTGCTCGCCGCCTTTATAGAGACATTGCTAAACGCCTAATCGATGCTTCTCAGGACCAGAAGGCTGGCTATTTTCTGGCCCAAAGAATAAGTATCGCCATCCAACGTGGCAACACAGCCAGCATTCTGGGAACCTTCCCAGTCGGCAATGACGCGGAGGATTTTTTAAACGATATTTTGTAATGTAAATATTTTTAGTCTAAAAATAAAATAAAATAAAATAACGTTTATTATCTTTGAAATTTTCAGAAAATTATTTAGATTCGTCAGAAGTTGGTGTGACTCTACCGAGGGTTCCAAAATGCAACGAGACTGAGAAGAGCCCTCAAGAAACTCAGCTCGGCTTTTTTCAAAATATTTCATCTTAAATCTAATACAGAGTTATTTAGAAAGGAGCAATTCGTTACGTTGTTACAACCAGGCCGCCTTGTCATCTAAGAAATCATTAATACTATAATAAGCTTTATGGCACAATTTACTTTTTATTAGTTTTTTAAATTTATTGACAGATAAATTTGCTATTTCGGTTGGCAATGTATTGTACATTCGAATAAAGTTCCCCGCAAAAGAATTACTCACTTTATGAAGCCTAAATTTAGGAACAGCCAGTTTATCCTTATTTCTTAAGTTTAGATTATGATTATCACTATTTTTCACAAATTTACTTTTGTTCTTGTGGGTATACAATAAAATTTCATAAATATACTGTGAATACACTGTAAGGATGTTAATATGCTTAAACTTAACTCTTAATGACTCCCGAGACCCCATTCCATAGATAGTCCGGATAGCCCTCTTCTGCAACACAAAGATGCATTCAATATCGGCAGCGTTACCCCACAGTAGTATGCCATATGTCATGATACTGTGGAAGTAGCTGAAGTAGACAAGACGCGCCGTTTTAATGTCTGTAAGTTGTCGGATCTTTTTGACAGCATAGGCTGCTGAACTAAGCCTGGCCGAAATTTTCCCGATATGAGGCCCCCATTGCAATTTGGAGTCTAACGTTATGCCCAGAAAGACAGTGTCATCGACCAATTCTATTATATCATCCCTAACCTTAACACTGGTTTTAACAAGTCTTACATTAGGTAAGGTGAATCTTACACATTTAGTTTTATTTTCATTTAATAATAAATTATTAGCACAAAACCAGTGGACTATCCTAGAGAGGGTAATGTTTACATCGTCAAGTTCGCGCTGTCCACGTTTAACTTTAAATATTAAAGAAGTGTCATCAGCAAACAAAACTACCTCGTGGTCGTCTCTTATGAGGTGAGGGAGATCATTAATATATACTAGAAAAAGAAAAGGTCCCAAAATTGAACCCTGCGGTACCCCCATTGCTACAGGAGAACCAGGTGACTGTTTACCATTGATCACTACTTTCTGGACCCTATCACTTAAGTAAGAATTGACGAAATTCAAGGCCGTCCCCCGGATTCCGTAATGATCAAGTTTCTTAATTAAAGTCTGGTGCTGAACGCAATCGAAGGCCTTAGATAAGTCGCAGAATACACCATAAGCATCATATGACTCATCCCAGGCCCTGTATATACACTCTAATAATTTAATTCCGGCATCAGTGGTGGACCGACCACGAGTGAAACCGAATTGTTTTGTATGTAATAGTTTATTAACGTTAAAGTGATTTTGCATTTGATTAAGCATAATTTTTTCAAAAATTTTACTAAATGTAGGTAGTACAGAAATGGGACGGAAATTGGACGGATCTGAAGTACTACCCGATTTAAACAGGGGAATTAATTTACTAGATTTCATTAAATCAGGGAACACACCACTATCAACACAATTATTAAATATTAATACTAGTTCAGGAGCAACCATTTCAATAAAAGAATTTACTAAATACACAGAGATGCCCCAGAGGTCAGCTGTTTTCTTGATATTTAAAGATTTAAAAGTTTTTAAGATAGTGTTTATGTTAACTTTACTGAATTTAAATATAACGTTACAACAAGGAACGTTTGCTTTTAACCAAGATTCTGCAATGGGGGTTGAAGAGCCTAGGGTTTTTGTCAAATCTACAGGAATTCGGGAGAAAAAATTTTCAAATTCGTTAGCGACCTCGAAGTCTGATGTAGTTATTTTACCATTTATATTAAGTTTAAAATGATTATCATTTAATTTTTGTTGACCTCTTTCCGCGTTTATAATTTTCCAAGTAGATTTAACTTTGTCTGCACTATTGAGAATTTTATCACTTATATATTTTGATTTAGCTGCTAAACAATCTGCTTTAAACTTTTTTGAATAAGTTTTAACATAATCTAGAAATTCAACTGATCTATTAAGCTGTCTTTCTGAGTATAGTTCATAAAGTTTTTGTCTACTTTTGTGTATACCCTCAGTGGCCCATTCACTGAAAGTAGGACTATCACTAATCATGACCTCCTTAGACTTGAATATGGAGTTGAACTCGTTGTAAAAAGAATCAAAAAATAATTTATACATTACATTTGGATCTAAGCCAGTGTCTAAGAATGGAATTTTATTGCAAAGTCCAACCCTCATACGTTCCAAGCGGTCACCAGTTATTGGTCTACATAATATTTTACGTTTTATAACTTTTTCTTTAGTGATTTTAAAAGATGCTATTTGCCCACAATGGTCTGAATCTAGCTTTTTTATAATACTTTTACTTTCTGGCAACATATCGCTGTATATATTATCCAGGCAAGTGGCTATTGTATTACAATATCTAGTAGGCTCCAAAAATAAGTTTGTAAGATTGTGTGATTTAAATAAATTTAAAATATTATAACTCATAGGCGTATTAACAAGTAAATCGACATTAAAATCACCACATACTATTAGGTACTTATTAGTTTTTCCAAGTTTACATAGAACTTTGTCAATAAGTTCCTCAAATTCGCAAAAGGGTGAGGTTCCAGGTTTATACACGCATACTACTATGAATTGCTCCATTTCCACGCACGACAGTTCGACTTTACACTCTAGAGAAAGAGACACAATATCTTTCCGTTCTTTAAATTTAAGTTGTTTATTTAATAAAATCAAAGATCCCCCCCGTACTGTGGTCACCCTGCAGAATGCACTACCAACCCGGTGATTACTGAAATTGAACATGAGCTCATACGACTTACGCATATGTTCTGTAATACAAAAAATATCAATATTGTCTGAATTCATTAACAGTTCCAACTCTAACTCTTTGCCATGTGTTAAACAACCAATATTTTGATGCCCTATGTTGATATAATTTACATTTTTTGATTTGGTTTGATTTGGAGGGCATTTTTTAACGTAATTAATATTTGTAACTAAATTTAATTCAATTAATTGACTATGTCTGCTAAAGGGTAATGTTGCCTCTGTTGTCGTAGAACTTAATTTAAATTACTTGGAACAGATTCCAAAGTCTTAACACTAAATCTACATTGCTCAATAAAAGCAGTTTTGTCAGCCAAGTTCTTGGCTGAAGTGTAAAAATAATTGAATAGCAAACTTGCTATTTGTCTCTTATAATGCTTTGGTAGAAAATACCTACCTTTGTTTACATAAACAATATGTTTGTTATTGTTAAAGTTACTGTCAGAAGTTGACAAATTGTATTTATATACAGTTCTCTTAAAAACAGAATTAAAGTCAATTACATGGAATTTATTATTATATTGGCTAGTTAAATTGAGTTGTAAATTTATCTTATATCTAAGAGAATTTTCCACGTCTGGCACACCTTTTATGTATGGTAATGTAAACATTACTACATGTTCAACATTTAAGTTTTGCATTTTGTCAAAGTATAGGGATAGTTCATTTTTGTTAATTTTACCCCTGTTTGAGCAGAAAATAATTATTTTACTGTTTGAGTCAAAATTATATTCTAATATCTTTTGCATAATTTCATTTAAAGATGCACCTGGATAACAGTTATTAATAATTGAATAACAATTTGAATTAAATTGTTGTATCAGAAAAGAACTAAAATCAGTTCCAATATCATCACTAAATAAAACTAGTTTAGTATATCCAGTATGACTATTACTTTTTACACTGTCACACAATTCATACACTAATGAAGTAGGTGAGCAAGTTGTAAGGGAAGCCTGGTTCTCCAATGATTGAGAAGGACTTGTGCAATTGATATTGCATGAGTGGTTATTTATGAAGGTATTAAGGCGCTCAGTATTATAATTAGATGTTTTGAGTACCTTATCTATACTTGATGAACACTTATTAAAGTCTTTTAGAGACCATTCATATTTCTTAGTTATATACTCTAATTCAAATTGCAAATTTTTTATTTGTGACTCTAAGCGTTGTGTGTCAGTGTAATATTTTAAATGACTTTGTTTAAGTTCTAACATAGATAATTTTGCTTGTTCTCTTAATTTTAAACTAGAGTTAACATTTTTACACTTTTTGATTAAGATTCTATGATATTTTAGTTGTTTCTTTGATTTTAAAATGAATTTCTTTATTTTTAGGTATTTTTTTAGTTTATTCCTGCTGCAAAAATAAACTGGCTTGTCCAGTTGGTATGAACTGTCATTGGTAAGATCTATAGTAGACAAGTCCAGGTTTGGAACTGTTGCAGAAGGAACAAACTGCGGAGTACCACTCATTAGCTCGTTATAAAGGTTATCCGTTTGTTGGACTACGACTTGCTTGGCAGCTGACTCCAAGTGTAAGATGTGCCCCTGGGCATCCCGTAGCTCCTGTTCCAGCAAGGTAGTCCTCCTCAAGGTCCCTTCATACTCATCACTGCACTCTTGAAACCTATCTACTATTGATTGAAGGTGGTTCCGCTGTATTACAATTTCATCATAACTAATATGAAGCCTAGCTAGTTCAGATTTTAGTTTTTTACTATCGTCTAAAGCACCTATCAACAAGTTTTCATTTTCTTCTCTTTCTTTTTCTAATTGTAAACAGAGCTCTGTTTTAGATTTAAGTTCCTGCAACACCAGCTGAAGTTTGGGCTCCTCCTGCTGGCGGGATAAGGCTCTACGGCTACGGGTATTCATATTCTCGACAAATAAGTGCAATTAAACGCAATTTAGAAAATACAAGTAGGTAGTTCGAGGTTATGTTAGGTACCGGTAAATTAAAATCAAAACTTTTCTGTACTTACGAAAATAGGTCGCCTGTTTTCAATGTTGAGAATATGAATAAACACGTATAATAAAATAATTTGACCTATTATAGGAGAAACATTATGTATTTACGTGAAATAACATTGAACAATACGGTCAGCTGATTCGTCACTTTTTAGCTTATTTTTACACTAATATACACAAAATTCTTTGAAATGATTATTTTTGCACTACTATTGTGATGATGTTGGAGTTATCTGATGTAATTTGTATTTATTTCACTAATAAATTTATAGGAGCTAAAATTTTACGACTGTTCAATAGTGTTGCCAGACGCAGAAAAATCTATAATTAGGAATTGTATTTTGATTTGAAATATGAATTGTCATGTTCTAATAATCATAACATAAGTTGCTTCCGTTCCCTATGTATGCTTAGATCTTTAAAACTACGTTATGGATTTTGATGCGGTTTTCACCAATGGATAGAATGGTTTTCGAAGAAGTTTTTTGAGTATGTATATAATTTGTCAAGCGGGCGAAGCTGCGGGTACCTTCTAGTAAAGTTATATAATATAAGTACATACCGTGCTTGAATATTTTCTGTAGTAAGCATCAACATCTTTCATTTTTTTGTGTAAGTCATTGAATAAGTATAACATCAAACACTTTGTAATGCAGTGGGAATTCCTGGAGTTTAATATAACGCAAGTGGATGTCATGTAATAGTGAATTCAAATTGGTGATAATGGGGTTATCAGGAGCGCTTGAGAGCTTTGATGTAGAATTGTTCTCTGTAATCCTGAAAGCCAAGTAAAAAATGAATTAAAATTTCCACCCTGACAGCAAAGAGTATTTATATCTGAGATATATATAGTCCGAGACGCCCAGGACTGTAATTGGCTGTGCCACAACGCCTGGCACGTAAGATTTTGTTGCCTTTCCTCAACATTTCGTCGCAAAGCAACGGATTTAATTTTTTTTCAAAATTACAATATAGCAACTACTTTTTATTAAATTCATTCGGCCATTTTGGACATAACCCAATATAAATGTGCCCGGTGAGGGCAATAGGCTTGCCCCCTATTACGTGGGACTAAAAATACTAGCAAACTGTGGGTGTGTAATGCACCTCTGCCCACCCCTTCGGGTATACAGGCGTGATATGTATACTGGTGTTCACGTAAAAACAACCCTGGGCGAGAGTGGGAGGGCTGTGTTTGCGCATCGGTAGTCTCGCTCTTACTCGCTGTTACTACAATATAGATCGATGAACAAATAAATAATCAGGCGGTCCTACAGGAGATACGTTTCTGTATCCTTAACGACTACATACGACGACGGAGACGGACACCGCTATTAGAAATTCCAGCAGCTCGCTCGCACTAACCTGCTGCACCTCGCGCCGCTGACACGTACGTTGCGGGCGCTTAAGAGTCCTCCTATTAAATTTTACCGTTTTCGCTGATTTTACAGACGTGTTTTTACACTGAAAATACTGTATTTTTATAAGTTTTAATGCACAACATGAAATATCATTTCAATAATGATCTAATAAGTGAGCTACTTTCTTATTTTTGTCATTAAATTTTGATTAATCGACCTAAAACAATCGGTAGTTTTTCGTATCTTTTGCTGGAAGAGGTCTAGAATATCACAAATTCACTAATCGTTTTGACGTCTAAAAAGTATTACAAAAATACAGTGTATTCTTGTAAAAGTCATCTATCAAATGTATGGATTACTTTTTATCACTTTCATAAAAAAAAATTGAGTAAACAAATATTTAAGTTAGTCAAATTTTCGAGAAAATGGGCAATGAATTAATTCTTATTTCTGCTACATAAAACTCTCGTTCATAAAATTAAAACAACATAAATAAACCTTGGTTCAAAATCAATCCATTTCCAAAAAAAAAGAAAGCTAAATAATAAAAAATAGGCTGTAAATAATCTTTTAAAAACACCTAAATTTCGCTTTATATTACTCGACGCATGCCTCAAGTAGTGATGTTCAAAGTTGCTATAAAGCAAAAACTTGCTAAATGCTATTTGCTAATTTTTTTTAGCATGCTATTTTTCGTGCTATTTTTAGCATGCTATTTTTAGCAGGCTGCGTACGGCAACACGTGTGCATTTCAATCAAGCGCGGCGACTGGTGTGTTAATTCGCAACTCGGACTCGGACTGACAGCATGCTATATAGGTACATAACTAGGTATGCAATGCATGCTGCTGTTGCATAAAACTGAGCGAAGTGTTAAATTTTCGAACGACGATTTATTTTTTTATGTTCGTTTTTTTACTGCAAAACGTATGAAAATCAATTTTTCGTTGATTATTCCTCGATGGTATGTCCGATTTTCATTTTTTTTTGTTCTAAACCTTCTTCACGCCACACGTTATCACTGTGGTAGGTAAGTTTGAAGGAGATCGGTTCAGGCGTTTAGGAGGAGTATCCGGACAAACGAAATACATGAGTCGCCTAAGATTGAGCTTCGCTCGCTTCGCTAAACATCGGGTTTATGCATTTAATACAATATGGTGCACATTTGCACAATGAACTTTCCTTCATACTTTTCAGGCTTAGGACTGTCTATAATGGATTCATTTATTAACTAATATAAAATAAAATATGATAGTATGTAAAGAAATTATAGGCGTATTTAAAAATTCATTGCTTGTATATACAGAAAGCAAAATACTGTTTATTACGGGAGCCGTCCGAATCCGAGAATTCAGCGTACGCGGTGCGTAAAATAATAAAACGCCATTTGACCGATAACAATCGCGAGCATGCGACGACAGGAGTGAGTGGCGCGATCCCGTCGTTCCCAGATGCTAAATGCTAATTTGCTAAAATACAACAACAATGCTAAATGAAATTCGCACGCGATTGGCTGGCGTCGCGCGGCACCTGTGACGGCCCATCATACGATATCGCAGATAGCATTTAGCAATATTAGAAAACCATAATAGCATTTGCTAAATGCTATTTATAAATAGCACGATGCTTTATAATGCTATATGCTATATTAACCACCACTAGCCTCAAGTAAACAGTCCGCACCAAGCGCTTACAGGGAGAGGACGTGTCGCTCTGCGCGCCAAAATTCGACGCCGTCTACAGACGAATATAGCGTGGCGTGAGATTTTGATACTTTGGTAATATTAGTTATTATTTTGTGATGATTAGGCTTCTTTTTAAATACAACAAGTGATTATGTAGAATGTATTTATCATTATTATTGTTAAAAAAAGCTGTTATATTTTATAAAGCTGGATTACTCACTCACTCACTGACAAAATTTTATTGATCTCCTTGATGGTGGAGGGAAAGGTACCTATGTTTTTTTTGCAGAAATGTAAAGGGGGTTCGGGGACCTAGGGAAAATTCCGAGTTTTTGAGATTTGCCCTCCAGTCCCCCAAGGGGGGCTCCCGAGTAGAGTCAAAATGAGTAATAATTTTATAGAGGTAGTTTTTTATTTTATTTTTTTGTATTGGGTTCGCCAATTTGACGCCACCCGCCTGGTAGTAAGTCGTGACGACGTCAAGCGATTGTGGGTCACTCACAGCACACAATACTATAGAGAGTGGCCCTCAACTTGACGACCTACTGAACCCAGGATTATATGTGGGAGGAAACACGTGCACAGGCAGGGCGTTCCAGGCCAGTATCGTTCGGCACAGAAACGAACGTTTAAAACGTTCGGTTCTCGCGAACATGTACCTACTGTGTGGGAGTGGCATCTCTGCCCGGCACGCGTTGTTCGGGATCGGAAGGAAGATGGGATCAGATTGAAGAGGTCTTCAGAATGCTCGCCGTGGTAAATACGGTAGAATGCGGCCAAGGAAGCTATTGTTCGGCGCTGAACTAGCGGCTCAAAGCTTCCCGTTACCTCCGGACAATCTATAATACGGATAGCTCGACGCTGCATAGCGTCGAGAGCGTCCAGCAAATACTTCGCGGAGCCGTCCCGGAAGTGAGAGCAGTATTCGACGCAGGGTCCAATCTGCGTCTTGTACAGCAGACACCTCTGATGCAGTGTAAAGAATCGCTTTACCTTATTCAGTATTCCTAGTTTCCACGAAGCTAGCCCTATACATCTTTCGATGTAGTTTTTATTATTGAGCTCTTGACGAACGTCTATGTCAAGGATCTCAAGGTTGCCCTTCATTGGTAATAATGCATTCTGAAGAGAGGGTAGGGGAAGGAAAGGGGATTTCTTCGCTGTAAATGCACACGCCTGCAATGTGCTGTCATCTGCATAACAATGAATGTTCCCGAGGGATAGCATATCATTGATTTGCAGAAGGAAGAGTTGGTGACAGCACGGACCCCTGCGGCGACCCCGGTATTGTTCCTCGATACATATATACATAACCGGGGCAACACAGGTAAGGCGTGTTGTCAGGGCGGCGTATTTGTGTCTCCGTGAGAAACGTCACAGCGGGCCGAGCCGTCTCAAGGTATGGTGGACGGCATCGAGGCTCGCATGGAGTCCACGGATGTTGGTGAACTCCACCTCGAAAAGTGAAGCTGTGGGGTTTCCTGGGGCCGCTGTGGAACGTTTACTTATTTCTGTTGCACTGCCATTATAAATTTGAAGAAGCAGCGTGAAGACAGGGCGACATTTGGTGCAGCAGTAATAAGTGACAAAGCGCAGGGGCTAACTTCGTCTGGAACCGTGTGGTAGGTTGGAGCCGACCCGCCGGACGGAAGGGCTACCAAACCCCCCTGGTGCAAGGCCGCCGCTATCCCACACCGGTTACCACCCGGAGCGGCGATCCCACATCAGGATTATGCGCGAGAACATGTGGGGCAGCCTCCTGGTGTGGTTGGTCCCAGGCAGGCCCCCCCCTCCTAGCCCTCTTTTCACCTCCCCCACACAAGACACTATTATTATAAAATGAAAAAAAAAAAGATCAAAACCATGTAATCGCCGTACCTACTGGCTAACCACCATCGGTAACTCCGGACTCACGCACAAAATGTGTCAAATACCTAATTCCGCCCGTTTCGATTCTGCATACGGACTCTTAACACGGTATCTGAATCGATTGATTTATTCTCGTGTTCGTGGAGTGAATTCACACAGGCCATGTGTTATATATTGTGTAGTATTAATGTATAGTTAGTTTATTTTAAATATATTAGATATAAGTTAGAGGTATTTTTGTACATCCATTGTATTGGGGATTGCCCTGTAAGGATGGATGTGTTATTGAAATAATAAATAAATAAATCGTCTACTGCGCAGTTTGAAGGTCAGCATTCTCATTATATGACGCGGTATACCTATTAATCCCAGGAATAGAATGTTGCAGTTTAGGCTAGCATTACATAATTATTATTAACTTTCTATTAAATATTGTAATAGTAATAATAATAATAGCATTATGGAACCACCAAAACTACCTGTAGATTGTGGATGTGTAATGCTAATGCCCACGACCATTAGAAATATATACTTACGTACAAAGTTTCTTATTGTAGAAATTAAACTTAAATACCTGGATACTACATCTGCTAGGTATGATGAGACCGTATTCACATTCTGTGGTGACTCTGACTGTGTTTGAACTGAAGTGGTAGCATTCTCTTTGTCCTTTTCCGAACTGCTGCTAGACTTGAAATAATATAACGCTGCACCAATAACTGCAGCTGCACCCACAACCCATAAACTAGACTGTGACTCAGACTTTTCATTATTCTTTTTATTATTATTCATTTTGTCTGAAAAAAAAATTATATTTTTAAATTTAGAAGACAAATCTTAACTAAATTCCTTAGCCCTCAGTAGTGCATATAGTGGAGCGCCGTAAGATTTATATCTCGGAATCCAGGCCCAGTCAATGAATCGTTATATAAACTTTGGAAATGTGTTTTTAATAGTACATAGAAAAATGTTTAAAAAAATATTTTGCGCGCTCTCAATTTTTTAATTATTATTAAGCATTTTTTTAATTATATACCTACAGGGTTACCTGGTAAGTCGTGCGAACCCCGTTCAGGGGTGGTAGTTCCCACCGTTTCTGATAAATTTCACCTTGGACCCCTGCCCCCCAACCTAACCCTTTTCAAGTTATAAGGCTTTGAAGATTTTTTTTTAAATGCCGGTTACTTGTCTATTGGCCTATCTTTTTCGTTTATTTTTGTTCTAATTTTTATTTTTATACGATTTTTGTGTAGCAGATTAGTTTCTTCATCATTATGAAAAATAAAATTAGAGTTACTTCAACTAAATGGGTCGTAAATAGAAGATTGATAGTTATAGCATCAATAAAAAATCAGTACAAATCAAACTTCAATCAGCAATAGTAAAAAAAAAATCTATGACACCTAGGCTGCAGACACGCTTCAAAATATCTACGTTTCATCAGCTATTCAACAAGGTATAACAAGCTAGGCTGCTGTTGGAAGTCTTGGAATAATCTTTGATAAAAGTCTTAAAACATACAGTACATTTCAAGACTGGATAGGAGATACTTGTGGCCTGACCCTGGCTGAGACTGAGTACATTGCATACCTACACTGCTAGTGCTGTCTTATTAGTGGAGTGCAGTAAGGCATAAAAATGGTAAAACCTCTGAATCCAGGGCCAGTCAATGAATCTTTATATAAACTTTGGAAATGTAATTTACTGCATTTAGCATATCGCACGTCCAGAACGACACTGCACTAAGTCGAAATATCAACTTTTTCAGAATCGACGAAAAACCATCATCTCTTGTCTTGTCTAAATTATTGCAAATGTTCTGAATGTTTCGTGTAAAGGATGCCATAGCTATCAGGATTATGTATTTCAATCGACTCAAAACGTGTTTATAGAACAAAAAATGCATTTTTTGATTTAATCCACTGTCGTTGAATGAATCTATGTTTTAAAAAGTTATTATTTCGAGTTACACACTTTTAACTGATTAATTTTGAAATGTAGCACTATTATTTTACTGTTTTATTATAGAAATTCCCTAAGGAATAACGATTATATCTTTTGTTTTTTAGAATAGGCATAGGTACTAAAAGAAATGAAAGAAGAAAGTATACTGAAATTAGCTGGTACTTTTAATTTTAAAATAAACTAGTACCTACTCATAATACATAATACATACCGAATTCAAAGCTCTTAATTTTTAAAAGTTAGGTATGTACCTGTATTTAGGTTTAATGTCTTGTGTATGCCTTACAATGTATTCTCGTTGCTTCT
The DNA here is from genome assembly GCA_963556515.1 of Nudaria mundana. Lineage (NCBI taxonomy): Eukaryota > Metazoa > Arthropoda > Insecta > Lepidoptera > Erebidae > Nudaria > Nudaria mundana. The sequence goes on along the minus strand of OY748290.1, from coordinate 22,062,044 downwards.
CCAAATCACCAAGCTGCCAAAACTGCTGGAAAAGGTCTTGCCTGACCTGTTCGTTTATTTTAGTTTTGCAATTCAACCTGCATTTATCGCCACAAGGGGGACGTACCTACTTGACGTTCAGCGATCTCTTTTGTAGGTTTGTCAAAGAAATATACGATTTTCCCGTATTACGTAATGTCTTAGCAATCTTAGACTTCCAGCCAGCAGGATTTCGTTTTCGCTTTTTACTTATTCGGGGTTCGTTCACCGGAGGAACGGCGGCAATGCCAGAAGAAGTATTAACTGTAGAAGGACCCGGTATATTGGATATATTGGAGATCTTCGGACGAACTACTTGAGGAACTGGATGATGATGAACTACTTGAGGAACTGGACGAGTGAGAAGCAAAAGATAGTCTTCTAGGAATTATTAGAGGCCGAGATTTTTGTTTAACCGGTGCCAAAAAAGTAGGATCCGCATCAGAATCATCCATAAAATCTTCTTGATTGCTAAGATCAGATAAAACAGGAACGTTTACCTCTCTGTTTGATACTACCTCTGCTGAAGTCTCAGCACCTGGGGTTCCAGCGGTACTTGTAACATTTGATTATATTCTGCTGTGTTCCTCCGTGCTTGCAATAGGTCTGATGTCTTCTGTTGATGTTTGCAGTACCTTTCTCAGTAACATGAGACCACGACCTGGATTCATCTGCCAAATAACAGTTTCATATTGAATTCATTCAATAACAGTGTATTATTTCACAAAATACCTAAATCATCCCTACGGATAAAGAAAAGTATGTATTTTAATTTAATTCTTATGTTTCATAATAATAGTATTAAGTTTAAATTATAAAAAAATGTTTATTGTGATTTTTAATGAAATTAGGGCATACTTTATATCTACCATTAACAGTGTATCATTTCATTATTTTTCAGCTTTTTCGAACAATACTGAATTAATTTGGAATAATACAAAAAATATTTATTTACTTTCATCAACAATGGTGTACCTATTATTTCGAAATAATGTCAAACACGTCTTACAAGCACAGTTACCAACACTGAATTAAAACTAAATAATAAGGAGTAATTATCACATCACATTCAATAACACTATTATAAAAAAATAATTCGCTATTTTGCAAGGAGTCTGCGTGCAATCTCAAACGCGGACATGTTGCAACTGGAAAAAGTTTTCTGTTTACGGTATGATTCTCGCGACACGTCATCTTCAATAGAGACTTACTACGCCATCTATAAATCATTTTCGTTAATATAATTCGAATAATGTAAAAAGTCGATTTTGAGAGTTTTCGACATAATTTAGTGTTGTTCTGGGTGTGCGATATCACAAGAATGATACCAACAAAATGAAACAATTTTTACAAAAATAAACCTGTATATGCATTCAAAGTGACGGCAGCGCAGCGTAAGGGCCTAGCACACCTATTATATTCTTGTCACTACAAACTTTTAAGGGCCCAGACCGCGCACGGATAAAGTCGATTTTGAGCGACAGCAGCGCTATTGTTGCCCGAATCATCCGACGGGCGGGTGAATGACCCAGAGAGCGCGATTTTGAAAATGTTTTGCGACAAACGTTCCACGTTGAGTTATTGTTATTGAAGTTGAATATTTACAGCATAACAAAAATGTTGAATTATTGGAAATAAACGACTGCCTATTTGTAAAATATTCCAAGAGTAGTTTTCGTTATAAAATGATCCTAATTACTAGATAAATAAATAAGAGTAGTTTGAGACACAATTTTTATGATTTTCTATTTATAATAAACAATCAAGAGCAGGTCCGGACTGACCTTTTTGTATTCTACTTACCTAAAATTCCAACTACGAGTACCTATGTATTTATTTGTAATTTTACTACCAAAGTTTATTCTTATTTCGTAAAATTTTCATTCAATAAAATAATTGCAAATTCAGTAGGAAGTACGGTCGTAATAACATCACGCCTTTCCTCGCTAGTGTTTATATCTACGCAAGGAAATGTGCCTATTGCGTAAACTCAAATACTTTTTGCTTACGATCACCTCGCAATCTAAAAAATCTTCTAGGGTTGTACAAAAAATTGTCAATAAATGAAACACGAGTATAAAAATGGTTCATATAATTAAAAGTAAACAAAATATGAGTCGCCACCTAAAAAGCGTGCTAGGGTTGTACAAAAATTAGTTATAAACAAACATGAAATTTATAAATTATTCATATACTTAATTAAACGAAAGTAAACAATAACAAAATATGAGTTTAAGAGTTTCTAATGTTTTTTTCATTTTAATGATTACTGATCAAATTCTGATTTCTACTAATTTGATGATAAAATCAATTGCTATTGCAAAACCTATCAGAATGAAAATGTTACCAGCTGCCCGATTCACGTAATAAAAACCGTAGCGCAGTGACTTAAAAATGTCACTTCGCACACTTTTTAACCGACTTAAAAAAAGAAGAAGATTCTCAATTCGCTGTATTTTTTGAACCGATTTTGATGATTTTTTTTTTTATTTGAAAGCTGGTGATCCCGTGTGGTCACATTTTAATTTCATTAGGATCGGACCTTGGGTTTACACCAGGTAACTCTTCAAAATCGTATAGGAATTGTATAGAAATTGAGCTATTGGAAGATTTATGACAATCCAAGACTAGATAAGTAAGTGCGTTAAAAACAGAAAACCAAAAGGCGATTTCTAAGTTTCTAAGTTAAAACGACTTTTGAACTGGCGTGTTTACGTGAATCGACCGGCTGGGTAGTTAAGTTACCTCAGTCTCTTTCAAAATCATTAGACGTTCTTCTCTTTCAAAACACGTAAAGCTCTTTCTTTCCTCTCTTTCATAGCCTCTATGACATTGGGCGGGTCACGAATAGGCATGCTTCGTGACTGCCGAGGATCAACTAATTCTGGAAGGAGGCAATCGTAATAAAATCTAACTAATTTCATCTCCATTTTCTCCTTCCAAAATTTGTCGTCCTTTTCTATAATATAAACTTTCATAGGTACAGTAGCACCAAACCAGATGCCAAGCATGCAAACGTTTCTTTTAGTTATATGTAGCTGTCCCTGAATTTGGAAATACCAGTAATGATTTTTATTTATGACATAACCCTTGGAAGCCTTGTCCTTAACCCAAAAGGTATGTTTGGCCATTGCTTCATCAAGAGTCATGCCAGCTAAAGAATGTGGGCACTTAATTTCAATTAAACCGTTTGCATAAATGCCATCTGGTGTAGTACCAAGAAATTCATATTGATCGTCGACGAACAAACCGCAACCTTGTATACTAATATTCTCTTGAATTTCTAACTGTCTAATTGCAGTTTCTTCGTTTTCGATACCGTACCGTACAGCAGGCAAACTGGAGATATTACTACCATAAACGATTTTACAAACAAGAGCAGCACAACTTGTGCTCTCTCGTTTTTTACAAACTTCCCCGAACGATGATGAGGTTAGTAATTTTCTCCTTGTACTCATCCACTCAGCACTACTTCTTTGCAAATGGGTCGACCTTTCAAGCTCCTCTCTTTCAGCACAAGACAACTTTAAATCAACTAAAAAAGATGACTTGGCTTTCTCATTTAATTCTGGACTCAGATCAGGTTTTTCGCAGTTTGGTCCATAGTGAGCGTCTTTCGATACAGCGCTGTGGCTTTTTTTTCAATCTTAATTTAGGTTTAGCAATTAAACGGTTTCTACGATTACTATTTTCCACTTTCGCGATCAAAGGATTAGGACTAGATTTAAATATGACTTCATGAGTTTTACTATGAATCGATCCCGTATTAAAAGACACAACAGCAGCTGCGCATCGGTCCGCATAAGAACCACGGGAAGAATAATTTACACGCTTACCCCCAACTAATTTGGCAATTACTCCGTTAAAACTTTCAACTATATTACTTGTGCAATTATGAATTAAACTTCTAGAATGATATGACAGTCTTTTACTTAAAATTTCTACCGCGTCCATTAATCCGCATCCAACAATTGCTGGAAGTAACCCAACAGGTTCTATTCGACGAGTGTCAGGTCTACAAAAATACTCCTTGCAATGTTGGTGATTACCAAATACGTGTTGTGGACCATTTAGAATATCTTCACTAAGATTTTTTATTTTTTCTTCGAGTGACTGATTTTGATCCCCCCAATATTTAATCGCGCATTTTACACCCGTTCTTAAACGCAAATACCTTTCTTTTAGGAATTTCCGCAACTCGCAAGGATACTTAGTGTCTTTCGACAATTTCTCCAAGCTATTGCAGTAGTTTCGTAAAAGATGATTTTTGCATTCAATTTTCTCTACTATTAAATTATCGTACGGACGCGAATCTAATATTTTTTTATAAGTACTGGAATCGCCGTCTGCTACAAATTTATTATAAATTACACCGTGATCAACAAAGGAACGTTTAAACCCCTCAACTATTATGGTCGATTCCATCCCGGTAGATGATCCTGAATAATTCTTGAAACAATGGTGTTCCGGGGGCTGACTGTTGTTCTTTGCGGCTCGTGCACAGACTACGCAGTATTTATTTTTAACTCCAAAAAACAATACTTTATTAGTTTTAATGCCAATTATCGCAGCTGCGCCGGATAAGGCGGAAAAATTCTTACCATAAGATCTCTTGCTCCAACAACCGTCAACAGCAACAGATATTAATGGTGTACCATTTTTATCAACACTACCTATAGACACTGCGTACTCCGCTTCTTCCTTGACAGCTTCTGCCATGGAATGTGCTGCTGTCTTTTCCCACCAATCGCAAACCGTATTATTAATTTCATTGTACAATGAAGGTGACATGATTGGTAGGGCTACTGCGGCACTTAATGTTTTTAACTGAGAGTAGCTCCCACCAGATGATATGATACCAGACACAATTTGATGATTCACTTCCATGCTATCTTCTTTCTTTTCAACCAAACACACAGTAAATTTCATATTACACATACTACATTTTATGATGAGTTTTGAGTCCAGACCAACTTTTACTTCACCTATTATACTGAGGTAACTTAACTTACAATCCATTGGACCGTGGTCCCCTATGGCCTGAAGAGCTTTAAAAAAAAAAGAAATATCCACTACTCTACGCCCAACTTCCACTTCATCCACCTTTCCCTCTTGACGGTTGTCAATAACTAGTTCCTGTAAAGAAAGATAATGGCTTGATTTTTATTATAAAAAATAATTCAAAAGGTATGGGCCAAATTTCTTCAAACATAGCTAAGAACTCCCTTAGAATACATCTTTGAAACACAGAACACTAGATCAAAATCTTAAACGTTTTTATCAGTCTTCGTCAATTATGAAAGTGAATAAATAAACATAATAAAAAACTGGTTGCTTGTAAAGTCGGTTTAGGACGATAATTTTATCGGATAACGTCATAATATTATTCTCCATCGCTTGTACTGCGCTCTCGCTTGACCCTAGCGTGACATAATGTGACACTTTTTTGTGCGTGTTGCCGGTGTTCATCGATTTATAAGACGTTATCACGTCATAAATTTAATAAATCCGACTATATGCATAAAAACTCAAAAGGTAAAAAGAAAACAAGTCTACGGTCTTGAATTATGTTACATAAAAATAAATAAGAACACTATTGTAATAAATCGAATTCAACAGTTGAGACCCATTGAAATCCTCACAGGCTCGAAGATATTCCTGACTAGCTAAATATTTCTTTAGAAATAGGCCCCGACTGCTAAATACGCTATATTACAATGGTGTTGTTATTTATTTTTATTACACATTTTCATTTTTTAATCTGTCGGGTTTTAACATTTTTATTGTTTATTTATTTATATTCATAACTGACGAAGACAAATATAAAAGTGCAAAAGAATTCATACAATATTATGTTCGTGATGAACAGAAATTATAAATTTCCTTTACGCTATACGTATTGGTTTTTTATGGCGTCACTTATTCTATGTCACTCGGGCTTAGAAGACAATTCTAATGATACTAAAAACATTAAAATCGGTTCAATAATTTTGAACTTATCGTGCCACAAAGATATATTACTTAGTATACATACATACATACGTACACCAGTCGCGTAAAAGATAATATTTTACAAAAAAAATTCTTGATTTTGGTAAAATACGAGATTTGAACGTGAATTTTCTTTTGAGAAAGTAATTGAGAAGTATGTGTTTGTCTCACAATGAAAATAATAAATATTGCAAAAAAAAACTGTAGGTACTGAGATTTTGTCTTCGCCCATCACTAGCTAGTTTGTTTATTTATGTAACAAGTCTACAAGAATTACGTATAACAACTTACCTCTATACAGCGCGTAGCAGTGTTGCTCGGAGTCTCGGCCTGAAGGTTTTCTTCATTTTCAGTACTGGAAATATTATTCATCAATATCCACTTTTTATTTATTTTGTAATTTTTGTACAACCCTACGCCAGGCACGGCGCGCGCGCGCCCGTGCAATTTCTGATAGGAAACATACCTACTTCCACTTCCACATATTTAGACATGATGAACATGAAAACTAATAATACTGTAACTAATAATAGTGTAAGCAAACTCATTGCTTTGAAATACATAAATATATGAAAACTAATACTATATTATGTAATAAAATTTATTATTATGAAAATTGTTCCTATAGAAATTGACTTTATTACTTATATAGATATTGAAATTACATAATTATTTCCTACTGGACATTGTAATTTTTCTTCTTAGACTGACATACCTAATTGTGTACCTATCTAATTACATGTCAAATCAATATTTACATGCTGTTGTAGGTATATGTCTGAATCAGGCGATCTAAATCATTGTACCTATTTGCTTTGTAATGTACCTACCCTGTTCAAAATGCAAATAGATTATATTATTATTACTACTAAGACATGATAAGCATACACACAAATAAAAGTAATAAAACTAGGATTTTTACTTGACACTAACACAAATCTAGTAAATTTTTTCTAGGTATTTAGGAGAAGACGTAGTCAAGTAGGCAGGTAAATAAATAAGTAGGGAGGAACTTACATTTTATTCCGAGATCTTTTGGCTTTCACGTTTTTATAATGCGTACTAAATTTTCTTTTCGCTGGCATGGCACTCAGCAAATTATCCTGCGAAAAGAGACCCTCGATTACCAATTACGTTTATGATACCTATTGCCTTTATCATGTTGAAAAATCTATGTATGTCGTGCAGAGAACTATATACCCCGCCAGTTCATATCTCGAGAAAATAAGGTGGGCAGGGCTTTGATTGTTTCAAGCCTGAATTGATACCTACTTTACAAGGTTCATAAAATGACCTACGCAACAAAGTAAATAATTTTGTATTTCTTACGATTTATAACTAGTTCCATCATGGTTTTCTTTCAGACTTTCATTATATCGGTACTTTCTATTTACTGAAAGTAAATTAGTTATAAAAATATTGTACTTACAGTTTTTCACAAAAAACACAAATTCACAACACGTAATTTTGCTGTAGCATCCGACACGCGTGGAGTCACTTTGAAATTCTATGGCGCACTGGCGATTAGTTGCGACGATCGTTCTATCGGGACGCGTTTGAATTTGCATACATTTTTCCATGGAGAATTTACGTAAAACATATCTAGATTTTAGGGCTTTAAAAGGGGAAGTCTTTGTTTGTAAAGGTACAAAAAAAGTACATGGTTATATTTATTGGCTTTTTCAGTGTTCAAAAAGTGTTTCTTTTTATCAATTTGTGTTGATTTATTGGGTTAAATCTGAAAAATACGAAGGCAGGTTTTCGAATTTTTTCTCAATTTTGTGCGTTTGTTGACGTTTATTATATAACAACTACAGGGTTTTAAGAGTTAAAATTAGCACTAACATCATTTTTGGTCTTTCATTTTAATATATACAAATTATCGTTGTTATTAATCATATGTAAATAGGTTAAATATGAAAAATCGTAACACTCTTTTCGGTGATTTTCACGATCTGGGCCCTTAAGAAAGGGTTTTAGAGATTTTCATACTTATTTAAGACCATATAAAGTTTGTTGTTGAAAAAGGAAATAAGAACCGTCCAAATCACAATTGGTATATTATGATGATAAAGATTTTATTGCGTACCCGGACTACTCAGAGACGGACTGTGTTGGAGGATAGGCAAGTGGTTTTTATTGGATTATTGGATACACCAGTCAATTTATCCTTTATCCCTTTTTTAAAGGTAGTATGTACTTAAGATAGGTATTAAAAAAAATTGTAATATAAAAAAAATAACTTACCTACGTCAAGCACCCAGCATATTTTTTAAGGACACCTTAACTTTAACACTTATTTTGCATATTTAGGAGTGGTAAGTTGTAGTAAGTTGACCAAATTCTTGCAAGTTTTGATTGGCCGCTAAAATTGTTCGCCTGGTGGGGACCACAGAATTAATCCCACGATGTTATAGCCGTCGTAAACTGTCGCTGAAATAAAGTCTTTAAGCACCGCGTAAACTTCCTCCGCTCAGATCCGCATGAGTATAAACAAAGAGAATACAATGGTATAAATGTGTGGCTGTGAACGGCTCTGACATTATTGTTTATTGTAGAACCAAACTGCACTCACTATGCCTCGCGATAAGCCGATGATAAACTGACAACCCATTTCTTTAAACTTTCGCGTTTTGTACACATTTCCTCATATTTGAAATCTCAATGAAAACGAATTTTGACAACGCTATAAAAATAGTCATGAAATAGTCATAAATAGTCGTACATGTAAAAAATAGTCGTATTATAGTTTCGGCGTTACAGCTATGAGTTAATGAGGATTATGGCTTTAACGTCAAGCTGTAATCCTCATCTCTGGTGCAAGCAAACGGTAAAGCCTATCGAATTGGTTTAGGTTCCAAAAAATAGTCATGAAATAGTCGTAACGACATGCCAAATCTCAGAAATAGTCCTTAAAAGGTTCCAGAGATATAAACGTAACCTGAAGAGGATTATGGCTTGAACATTTGAAAACTTCAACTTTCTCCGGAACGCCTGCTATTTTCGGTATAAAGTTTATGCCAAAAAATAGTCGTGAAATAGTCGTATGAACTATTATAAATTTGAGCTGCTTTAATTTGAAAAAAAAAGAAAGTTTTCGTTTGCCCTACATTTGTATGGAGTACAGTCGTGTACAAAATTGATAACTTCATATGATATTATTGTGATATATTCCGCTTAATATATAATATATCTACCTACTCGGAAGACGCCAATAATAATTGTTAGATATAACATAGAAATGTATAAAGACTGATTAATGCAAATATTTTTTTTATTTAGGATAATCTGCTTATAATCTGTATAGAATATGACAGTACTAGTCCACAAGGGTTTCTGACACTGACAATATTATATTTGTTACTAATAATTGTTACTTGTTTATATCTAATAAGTGCTATTTTTTATACATATATGACATTGCTGTGATTATACCAATGAAACAACTGTGATTATTATAATTAAAACTTTTTTGTAGTAGTAAGTTTTTAAGACAATGGCAAGATATTCTGATTGCTTACACTTTAATAGGTAGTTAATTTAATTAGTACTATACTTTTATTCTATACACGAATATTTTTTGACTACCATAAAAATTTCAGGAAAGTGATAGGTATTCGATACTAAACCCATCCGTGCTATAAAAAAAGAATAAAGTAGTTATGTAATTTTTTCCCTTAAACCACCTAATATTTGTACACTACATAAAATAATTTACTCAATAGATTTTCTTTCATTCATTCTACAATCGGCAGCGCGTGCACCCCGCCTCCCCACGTAACGCACCGAGTTACACGTGCGTGCCCTTTGTATGCCAAATGACCTTCAGTTTTAATTTAATTTCAATCATAAATGCAGTTCCGGTTGTGACGTCTCGATGCGCGCACGCTTCCTAATCGATCAATCCCAACTAATACTATCGGGAGGACTTCACCAGAACACGTGGTCTGGAGGTCCTCAACCGGGGGAATGTCGCCACCTGTTGGCGGCGGGGAGGGGAATCGATCGTAGACGTAACGTTCGCTTCCCCATACCTCGCCCGCCGTATTACAGGCTGGCGCGTGGAGGAGGGTGAGGAGACGCACTCGGATCATCGGTACATCCGGTTCGATGTCGTCCCCCCACCTGACCTCCCATAGCCGGTGGCAAATCCCCCGGATCCGCGTTGGGCACTTCACCATCTGGATCGGGAGGCTCTCCTGGAGGCATCCATCGTGCAGGCCTGGATTCCGGCGCCGGACCGGCCTGCCGATGTTGACGCCGAGGCGGAGTGGTTCAGGAGAGCCATGTCGCAAATCTGCGATGCAGCGATGCCTAGGGTTACACCCAGACCGGCCAGGAAGCAGGTGTACTGGTGGTCGCCGGAGATTGCAGAGCTGCGCGCAGCATGCATCTCCGCCCGCCGCCGGTACACCAGGTTTCGCCGGAGGCGTCGCCGCCCAGACGACGTGGCAGCCCGAGAGGCGGAGCTTTTTCAGGCATACAGGGAGGCTAAATGTAATCTCCAGCAGACGATAAAGCGGGCCAAGACGGCCGATCAGGCCGGCAGATCGGCCCGCGAGGAGCTCCTGGAGACCCTGCAGCAGAACCCATGGGGGCGCTCGTACCTACAGGTCAGGGAGAAACTCCGAACTAGGGCGCCCCCACTGACCCAGTCTCCAGCCGCAGCAGCTGGAGCGGGTCATGGGCTCCCTGTTTCCGACGAGCGCGGAGGAGCACGTCCCTCCGCGCATGGCTCCGTCTCTGCCCGACGCGGATAGCACCAGCGAAGACGACGTACCCGAAGTCAGCGTGGGGCAGCAAGGTGCGGCAGTACTCCGGCTTAAACGCCGGACAATCACTGCCCCCGGACCCGACGGCATTCCTGGCCGTGCATGGGTCCTGGCCCTCGAAGAACTCGGGCCTCGACTGATGGGGCTCTTTAGCGCATGCCTCGAAAGGGGCCAGTTTCCCAAGGTGTGGAGGACGGGGAAACTGGTCCTGATCCGTAAGGCGGGGCGGCCGGTGGACTCACCGTCCGGATACCGGCCGATCGTGTTGCTCGACGAGGTGTGTATCGCGGAACGCCTCGTCGAGCATCTCACGAGTGTGGGGCCAGACCTGGCGGATAACCAGTTCGGTTTCCGTCGGGGACGCTCCACCGTGAGCGCGATCATGCGCGTGAAGAGCCTGACGGAGGAAGCAGTCTCGCAGGGCAAGGTGGTGGTGGCGGTGTCTCTTGACATCGCCAACGCGTTCAAAACCTTGCCATGGAGCTGCGTTAGAGAGGCGCTCGTGTATCACGAAACGCCTCTCTACCTCCGTCGTATTGTCGGGGCCTATCTCTCGGAGAGGGCCATAGCTTTCCCCAACTGGCTCGGGCCAGCTCGGCGAGATGTGTCGTGCGGTGTTCCACAGGTGTCGGTCCTGGGGCCGCTTCTGTGGAACATCGGCTACGACTGGGTGCTGCGGGGTGCGTTGCCTAGGGGCGTCGGCGAAGCACGATACCCTCGTCACTGCGTGGGGTGCAACGTACCAGGAGGCAGCACTCAAGGTCACGACGGGTGTTGCTCGAGTCGTGGGTCGGATACGGCAGCTGGGACTGGAGGTGGCCTTGCACAAGTCCGAGGTTCTGTGTTTTCACAGACCTCGGAACGGTCCAACCGAAGGTTCCAGCATAAATGTGGGAGGCGTTAGCATCGGCATCAAGCCCTCGATGAAGTACCTAGGGATCGTACTTGATAGCCGATGGAACTTCGGACCACATTTCCGAAGTTTGGTCCCCAAGGTGACGCAGGCATCGGCCGCGCTTTCGCGACTGATGCCCAACCTAAAGGGACCCAACGCTTCCTGCAGGAGACTGTACCTGGGGATCGTGCGGAGTATGGCCCTATACGGGGCTCTCGTATGGGCGGATAGGTTGGCGGTCAAGGGGAACGTGACTCTGTTAAACAGACCACTTCGAACCTTGGCCGTCAGAACCATACGGGGGTACCGCACGATCTCCGGAGAGGCTGCATGTCTCCTAGCCGGGACCCCTCCATGGGACCTGGAAGCGAGAGCCCTTGCGTCATTGTTCCAATGGCGCAAGGAGGCGCTGGAGTGGGACCACAGGCCTGCGTCTCGAGAAATCGAAGACCAGCGGTCCCAACTCCGCCAGGATCTCATGGAGTCATGGAGGGTTCGACTTGAGCAACCCAAGTGGGGTACCACCATCATCGCGGCGATGAGACCGATCATGGACGATTGGCTGCAGAGGCAGCATGGTGACCTCACGTACCGTGCGACGCAGATCGTTGCCGGGCATGGATGCTTCGGTAGCTATCTGTTTCGCATGCATCGTGAGGTCACACCCCGGTGTCAACACTGCGAGGTTTCCGACGACGACACCGCACTCCACACGTTGGTGGAGTGCTCAGCGTGGGCGAGCCAGCGCCGGGACCTCGTAGTGGGTCTGGGCGTGGATACCCTCTCGCTGGAGACCATGCTTCAAGCCATGGTCTCCAGCCGGAGTAGGTGGAACGCGGCCGTGTCCTTCTGCGAGCAAGTCATGCTCGCGAAGGAGGCGGCCGGGAGGGAGAGGGAGCGTACCCTCCCCGCCGAGTTCCGTAGTCGGCGGCCAGGGCGCCCCAGACTCCGCGACTACGCCCAAGACTATCGACCACCATGATCGGGGCCTGAGGACGGCGGGATCGCCATCCGCCGTCCTTACAGAAGCAGGCTAGTAGGGTTGCGTGCTGCGGGGCCTTTGCCCCATAGCACGCCACCAGATTCACTCACTGACGCGGGATAAAACCCTTCCCCAACGACGCGGGATTCTCGTCCCGACCCAACACCCGAAGAGACCACAGAGGTGGTCAAAGTCCGCCGGGCGCCACATACCCTCTGCTAGTAACCAGAGACGCCCGGTAACGGACGTTAGAGCGGCCGCGGCCTTGTGCCGCGGAATTTAAAAAAAAAAAAACTAATATTATCGAGATGGCGTACCAATTTACCAATCGCGAATTAATACCGTAATTAATGTTACGTACATATTTTATATCCGGTGAAAATGTGAGTGCCGCTTTACGGATATCGCGATCTCTACCCGAACGCCCGACAGCCAAATTACTCCACGATGTGGTAATCCACCCCACTACCTCAATACGCAATTTGAAGGCAGGTGGATAGGACGGGGGGGCTCCGGTCGCGTGGCCCGCTCGGTCCTCGGATCTGACTTTTTCATGTGGAGTGAAGTGAAACGTAGAGTGTATGTCAGTGAACCCAACACCCGTGAGGACCTCCAACACAGGATAATTGACGCCTTCGATGAAATCCGGCAACAAAGAGACATTCTCCTCTGTTTGAAATCGAACTTATTAAAACGGGTTTGTTTATGCATCCAAAATGACGGAGGACATTTCGAGCAAGAACTAAAGTACTTGTAGTAGTAAGTCTTTCACGTATTAAATACATAAATTAATCATTAAGCCAATTTACTATTCCAAGTTCTTTAGTACCTGCCAGTTGATTAGGTACCTATTTAAATTTAAAATTACTACCTATCGTGTTTTATCTGCTAGATAGGTAGGTAATTTAAACCTCTTTACCTAGGTAAGTACTTAACCCTTTAATACCTTACTTTAGTAATTGCGGATATGGAGGGATATGGAATCGTAAAATAATTTTTAGTAAGTAGGCATAGGTGAAATTACGTTAAAAGTTACTACGGTTTTACTCAGTTTACCCAAACTTTTCTTAAAAAGCTATTAATAAATTACTGTCACAAAAATCAAACTCCTATGATGAACATTTTAACTAGGCACCTACCTACTTAACCATACAATAATCGTAGATGTGTTTGACCTTAAAGACTGAGGCGTCTCGCATCGCAATAATAATATCAATATCGTGCAAAGTCGGCCGTCCTCGGCTATGTTTCGTCTCATTACAATGTAGATGATAGGTACCTATTTACTATCAAACATCGTGCGTAAAATAAAATGGTGGTGTCAATGCGTGACGCACGTATTTTGAGACTTTAAAAACGTTAATAACTTTGATTTTTTGTATGGTTGGGTATTTGTATTATTCCATATATATTGAAATACATACGTTCCAGATGAGCCTCTGAAATTTTTCTGGTAGTCAAAAAATATTCGTATTTAAGTAATTAAAAGTTTTTGATATTGTTGGTGTCGGATTCGTTTATGGAATTTGTGATTTTAGAAAATGCACTTTACCTATCAGTGCCATCTATAGAAATTTTCTGGAAACAAACTGAATGAACTAATCCCATACCAACACATATTGAACTAACTGTGATAATTGTGATCAAAACTAATTGCTGTGATATAAACATATATGTACTGAGATGTATACAAGTTATGTACGTATTTGCAAGCTTTCAATTGTAATAAATAAGGATACAAATTATAAATGTTTGTTTTTTTTGTTTAATTATAACAGCTGGCATGGAAAACGTCTAATTGGAAGCAATATGCAATAAGCGGAATTTTCAACAATAATATCATATGAAGTTACCAATTTTGTACACGACTGTATTCCATACAAATGTAGGTGTAGGGACACAATAAGTACACTGTACAAGGCACTAGGCATGGAATGAAATCACAATAACAAGTTATAAATCACGTGATTTCACCAATCATAGATCACTGCAACGACTGGACTGGGAACTCACGGCGATTGTGATTGTAAACCGTGATTCGTATCGTATCGCAGTTCACACCGTTATTCGATGACTGTGAACAGTGAGTTGTATCGTATCGCAGTTCACACCGTTCTTCGATGACTGTGAACAGTGATTCGTATCGTATCGCAGTTCACACCGTTCTTCGGTGACTGTGAAGTGAACAGTGAACACTAGTGAACAGTGATTTATATCGATATCGTATGTATCGCAGTTACCGTTCTTCGGTGACCGTTAATGCGTAACAGCTGAGGAACCGGGTGCGACAGAGATAAACATATTTTTATGGTGTACATATGTTGTAAATGTTGTTATGGTTAATTAAAGTAAAAATGAATCTTATTTTATTGTTTCGTTACAAAATTTATTTTTTAGGTACGTATATTTTCTTAAGATACGAGTATAATATTCCTTTATCTCAAAATATCCCGGCCCGTATTACGGTTTTTATTTTTATTTTGTTCAATACGAATAAAATTGTATTGTGTTGTAGGTAGACCACAGATTAGATAAGAGATTTGTTGTAGACGTCTCGCCTCTTTCAAAATTGACACACAGATATGATGGATGTCGTCCAACTTTGGATTACCAAATGGATTGAGATCCATTGATTGCTATATACTATGTAAATAGAAAGACATCGATCAAATTCCGATTTATCTGGGCACAAAACATTGAATGTTGAAATCAGTAACTTTTGTCTATGGTTGAAATCTTAAAAAACAAGTTATTTATATAAAAACGTTTCCCCCATAGAAATAAATGTTTTTTGGTTTGGTACACCTGTTTTCATGATGAATATGTATTACAGAGCTAAAAGTGAAGTGATATTTTATCCAAATAAACCAGTCAAATAATGAAATTTCGGTGTCCCTTTTTTACTCTATGGTGAAACATATTTTTACTCTATGGTATTGTCCATGGTTAACCCCGGCTCCACACATTTGTCCCAACGTTGCTTGGTATTGGTACAATCATTAAGTACGTAAAAATATCCAAAACTAGACCGTACCAGCATGAAATTAGGTTTATTTTTTATACGTGCTTGACGTGAGCCCGGTGACCGGTGACGAACAACTTTTATTGTTCAATAAAAGTTGTTCGTCACCGGGACCTAATGGATGAAATACACGTAACGGCATACTTGTGCAAACCTAGTATAAAATTGGGTGTGCGCAAGTATACTGTTACGTGTATTTCATCCATGAGATTCCTAGACGCCAGCTCCACACGTTCGTGCCAACTTTGGCGTCAATTGCACTGGCCCAACGTGTAGATCTAGGAAATGGCATTGGCACCAACGTTAAGGCGAGCGTTGATAGTTGACCGTCTAAGAGGAATCAGCGCCCACGTATTTGATCCGTCCACGTTTGCGCACAATATAGAATAAATTTGGACTAGTACAGAAGCACATCAGAGCAATTTAGATTTCTGCATCAGATATCTTTACATTGGCCGGCCGCTACGCCAAATTTATAGGCACATTCGCATGTACCAATGTTGCAAACCTATAAATTTTTCAGTCAACAGTACAGTAATAATAGCATAATCTCGGTTTCACGCACGATTATCACTAGGAAAATAGAAATCACTATCACTGTGCATATTATTTGTCACTACTACTCACTAGTTTTTTTTTTTTACTACTCACTGGTAGACAAATCACGGCATGTGATTTGTCTCAATGTGTTTGGTGAAATCACCGTGACTGGAAATAATAATATCATGACATTATCGTGATTTTAAAATCACAATCATTTCCATGCCTACGAGGCACGACGTTGCTTACGCAGCGAATTCCATTCGCGGCAAGTCGCAGCGCTAGCCCGCGCCAGTTACCTCCCAATATTTCAGCCGTTCGCTTGTGTCCCCACCTCAACCCCTCGCGATATAACCGCGATGTAACCTTGTAACCGTATTAGTCTAGGTTCAGTAATTAAACAGTGCAGTCAGAATTTATAATGAAATGTTTTATTTAATCATCTCAGCCGTGCAGTTACGTTGGAAGAGGGCTTCCAGTGGGGACGTACTCTGCACGTGCATAGTAACCCAAACACGCACCTTCCAGTATATATACCTATCTCTAATATCATAACCCCACATAGGGCAAATATTTTTTTTTTAAATTAAAGCGGCTCAAATTTATAGTAGTTCATACGACTATTTTTTGGCATAAACTTTAAACCGAAAATCGCAGGCGTTCCGGAGAAAGTGGAAGTTTTCAAATGTTCAAGCCATAATCCTCATCAGGTTACCTTTATATCTCTGGAACCTTTTAAGGATTATTTCTGAGATTTGGCATGTCGTTACGACTATTTCATGACTATTTTTTGGAACCTAAACCAATTCGATAGGCTTTACCGTTTGCTTGCACCAGAGATGAGGATTACAGCTTGACGTTCAAGCCATAATCCTCACGCCGAAACTATAATACGACAATTTTTTAGACTTCTTTCTTACTATACTGACAAGTATACTATGTAAGAGAAGTCTTATAGTCCGGTCCTGTCCGTCTGTCCGCACTTTTCAACTCGAGAACTACAAGTGCTAGAAAGTTATGATTTGGCACATAGAATTTTGGTACCGAATAAACACCATAGCCGAAATAATTTCGATCGGGGGTCAAGTGGTTCCTGAGAACCATGGACCTAAAGTTTCTGAAATTCCCATAGAAAATGTATGGGTAAAAAATTCTATAAAATATTTTAATGTCGCAAAATTTTAGGCGAGTGAGAATATTTCAATAAATTTCATAAAATAAATAAACAAAAATATTAAAATATTTTGCAACATTAGGACATTTAAAAAAAGTTCCAGTGTAATTCCATTGTAAAATTTTCAACTTTGATATTGATTTTAAGTATTTTAAAAAATTACGTAGATAAAAAACTTTATATTTTCTGAATCTTGACTCCATTTTCTGTTATAAAATGTATTTATTTTATTTTTATTTAGTATGATTTTCTCTCAGTCACGATTCAAAAATTTACTTGTTCTAAAATTTCATAAGTTTGAGCCTCATTTACAGAAAAACTACACAAGATACACTGAAAATTTTCCTTATTACATAATAAGGTACATATATCTTTCAAAAAATGTTTTGTACGAGAATATCTGTCAAATAATAAAGCTAGTAACCCAGTAGTGCAGACATGTGATATCACATAATAGTAAGAAGTCGTCTTATGCCTTCACTGCGATAGTGAAGGGCGCCTTGCTTGTTTTACATGTACGACTATTTATGACTATTTCATAACAATTTTTTAGCGTTGTCAAAATTCGTTTTCATTGAGATTTTAAATATGAGGATTACAGCTTGAAGCACACGGGCCTAGCGCTATCGCCTAGACGAAAACGAAATGCAAGTGACTTTGTTCGTTATCGTCAAAGCGATGGCGAGTGTAGCAAACGAATCAAGTGCTTATATATTCTCTTTGAAACGAATCCGGACGGAGCGAATGCATTTTGTCTAGGCCCCCTGGATGTCCTATCTCTCCGTATACAAAAGTACTCTTTATCTGAACTTTAGTCATGTCTACTCATAGATATTGTATGTAGAAGCGAAGCGAGCGCCATGCGCCATCCCAAGTCTCCGTGTCTTTTAGTATAATATTCATATAGCTGTCTGTGGTCATGTGTTTACTCAGTCACAGACCACAGTCCACGAAACGGGCCGATACCGCTTGATACCACCACGAATTTTTAAGAGAATTAAGTAAACGCTCTCTTTCTCAATATCGCAATCATCCTTAGAGTTTAGATCTTCTGTCACAATGTGTCCCAAGTATTTAAACTTTGTTACCTGTCTCAAATAATAAGCACCCCCAAGCACAACAGGTGGCACAAAGTGTGGTGCTTTGTTTAAGTTGGTTTTACCTCGGAAAACCAGCAATTCACTCTTAAATGAGTTATTACAAAACAGCCCATGTTCATGTGCATGCCTTTCACTCACATGTATCCACCAGTTTCCGTAATCCATTGATTGACGGGCTCAACAACACCATGTCGTCAGCGTAGCTAATGTTATTTAGACAAACGTCGTCAATTCGGCATTAATTAAAGTTAACTGAACTCATCTCGAGTTAACTGAACTCATCTCGAGTTAACTCTATGACTACTATTAGCGCCAACTCGCGTTACATACTCGAGATGAACATCACTATGCTGGGGGTGTGCGTGACGATTGGGTGTCCTAATCGTGAATCGAAAAACTAATGTTATCTTGATTTAGTAGAAGTTGTAAAAAAATTGTAGACCCGATTTAAAAATTTGTAAAAAAAAATATGGCAATTTAAATGAGGTCTCCCAATCCTTACTCAAGGGTACCTAGTTCTTGGGGAATCGATGCAAGTAGAAGCTAAATTTTATACTCATATTTTAGTAAAAATATAGATAAACACTTCCCAAAATATTCATCAAGATTAACAAACATTCAAAACTTTTATAAATGTTTTAAATATATCCCTCAATTCTTACTGTATAGATTGAGGGACATAGTGTTTTGAAAAAGTGGCTATATGTTTTAAATTTATTTTTGCATGAAGATTAAATAAAAGTTGTATAATAATTTGTAAAAAACAAAACCGACTGAAATACATCACGGTTTAAAAATTATAACTCTAGAAACTATGTCCCTCAATACTTATGCCTCCAAAAAACACTTGATCGTAGCTCACTAGGCACTGTAAGTATATAATTAACTACGAATATATATTTTAGTAGTAATTTTCTACTAAAAGTTTATGCAGTTATTTGATTAGAAGATTCGTTATTCATCAGAATATTAACCTATCAATATTCCTAATATTACATACGTATAGGGTGACCATTAATTACTTAAATTTTACAAAGAATTTTAGCTTTCGTACATTATAATAACAAAACAAGTAGGTACCAATACTTAACATTTTTTTTTTAAATCCGCGGCCTGAGGCCACGGCCACACCTACGCCAATTGCCGAGCGCCTCCGGTAGATACTGAAAGAATTCCCAGTGGCGCCCGGCGGACCTTGGCCACCTGTGTGGCCACTGTGTGGTGGTCGGGTGTTACCCCGCATCTTTAGTGTCGGGTTTTATCCCGCGTCGGTGAGTGAAGGCGTGCATGGGGTGAAATGAAATGAAATTATTTATTTATTTGTATAGGCTCTTACAAACGTCAGTAAGTACTTAAAATAAAAAATGTCATTGCTTCTATATTTACATGTAATGCCAGATTCGCAAAGCAATAAGTAGAACCGAGAGAAATAACCTGGCAATAAAACTCTCGGTCATTCTTTTTCAATAATTTACTCATTTACACATTTTCTTAAGACTAAATGTGGACGAATGTACAGGTCTCGTGTCAGAATCAAAATGCGTGTATAATGGGTGAAGCCCCACATCACGCAGCCCTTATAGCCTGCTTCTGTAAGGATGGTGGGTTGCTAATCCATCGTCCTCAGGCCCCGATCATGGAGGTCGATGGTTCTGGGCGTAGTCACGTCTGCGGCGCGGCGCCGCAGACTTCGGAACTCAGCGGGGAGGGTACGCTCCCTTACCCTACCAGCCGCCTTCTTCACGAGCATTACCTGCCGGCGGACCTTGGCCACCTGTGTGGCCACTGCGTGGTGGTCGGGTGTTACCCCGCATCTTTAGTGTCGGGTTTTATCCCGCGTCGTTGAGTGAAGGCTTGCATGGGGTGAAATGAAATGAAATGATTTATTTATTTCTATAGGCTCTTACAAACGTCAGTAAGTACTTAAAATAAAAAATGTCATTGCTTCTATATTTACATGTAATGCCAGATTCGCAAAGCAATAAGTAGAACCGAGAGAAAGAACCTGGCAATAAAACTCTCGGTCATTCTTTTTCGATAATTTACTCATTTACACATTTTCTTAAGACTAAATGTGGACGAATGTCATTGGTCTCGTGTCAGAATCAAAATGCGTGTATAATGGGTGAAGCCCCACATCACGCAGCCCTTCTAGCCTGCTTCTGTAAGGACGGTGGGTGGCTAATCCATCGTCCTCAGGCCCCGATCATGGAGGTCGATGGTCCTGGGCATAGTCACGTCTGCGGCGCCGCGCCGTAGACTTCGGAACTCAGCGGGGAGGGTACGCTCCCTCACCCTACCAGCCGCCTTCTTCACGAGCATTACCTGCTCGCAGAAGGAAACGGCCGCGTTCTACTGGCTCCCGCTAGAAACCATGGCTCGTAGCATGGTCTCCAGCGAGAGCGTATCTACGCCCAGGCCCACAACGAGGTCCCGGCGCTGACCCGCCCACATTGAGCATTCCACCAACGTGTGGAATGCCGTGTCTTCGCCGGAAGCCTCGCAGTGGTGACCTGTGGGTGTGACCTCACGAACCGTGCGACACAGATCATCACCGGGCACGGAAACTTCGGTGACTATGCTCGTGAAGGAGGCAGCTGGTAGGGTGAGGTTGCGTACCCTCCCCGCTGAGTTCCGAAGTCTGCGGGGAGGGCCCCGCAGGACGTGACTACGCCCAGGACCATCGACCTCCATGATCGGGGCCTGAGGACGATGGATTAGCAACCCACCGTCCTTACAGAAGCAGGCTAGAAGGGCTGCGTGATGTGGGGCTTCACCCCATGCACGCCTTCAATGACCGACGCGGGATAAAACCCGACCCTAAAGATGCGGGGTAACACCCGACCACCTCGCAGTGGCCATACAAGTGGCCAAGGTCCGCCGGGCGCCACTGGGAATTCTTTCAGTATCTACCGGAGGCGCTCGGCAATTGACGTAGGTGCGGCCGCGGCCTCAAGCCGCAGATTTATAAAAAACCCACTAGATTTACTAATCAATATTTTATATAAAATGTTAAGTATCGGTACTTGTTTTGTGATTATAATGTACGAAAGCTAAAATTCTTCGTAAAATTTAAGTAATTAATGGTCACCCTATACGTATGCATTATTAGGAATATTGATAAGTCAATATTTTGATGGATAACGAATCTTCTAATCAAATAACTGCATAAACTTTTAGTAGTAAATTACTACCAAATATATATATTCGTAGTTAATTATATACTTACAGTACCTAGTGAGCTACGATCAAGTGTTTTTTGGAGGCATAAGTATTGAAGGACATAGTTTCTAGAGTTATAATTTTTAAACCGTGATGTATTTCAGTCGTTTTTGTTTTTTACAAATTATTAGACAACTTTTACTTAATCTTCATGCAAAAATAAATTTAAAACATATAGCCACTTTTTCAAAACACCATGACCCTCAATCCAAACAGTAAGGATTGAGGGATATATTTAAAACATTTATAAAAGTTTTGGATGTTTGTTAATCTTGATGAATATTTTTGGGAAGTGTTTATCTATATTTTTACTAAAATATGAGTATAAAATTTAGCTCTACTTGCATCGATTCCCCAAGAAATAGGTACCCTTGAGTAAGGATTGGGAGACCTCATTTAAATTGCCATATTTTTTTAAAATATTATTTTACAAATTTTTAAATCGGTTCTACAATTTTTTTACAACTTCTACTAAATCAAGATAACATTAGTTTTTCGATTTACGATTAGGACACCCAATCGTCACGCACACATGCTGGGGTAGTTAGGTTGTATGGTCTGTTACTTATATGGCCAAATTTAAAAAATATATCTTTGTTTTCTTGTGGTTAGTTGTGGTTTGTTATTGTCATGTCAATATGTCAATGCAAATGTAATTCTTGTCAAGAAGAATCAAGAAAGAAAATAGAGGCAAGAGCAAGATAAAGATAGATATACAGAATCAGAAATAAATAAAAAACCAACAAACAAAACCAAGCGAAATGATATTATTATATTACTCTTTGAAACGTTTATCGGGCCTAAAGACAAACTTGAAACTATTTCCAATTATCGTGGAGTGGAGAAATCTAAGTGTTGAAAATAAATTACCATTCGATTCGGATTGATATCACACTATTCATCAGCCTTTCAAAATCAAGGACTTTTCACAGGTAGAAAAAATTATGTAATAAAACCGCCAAATCCAAGTTCACTCGCGCACGAAAGGTTCCGTACCATTCTCTCTAAAACCGGCAAAGAAATCGTTATCGTTATCGTTTATCGTTGTATGTATGTATTAAATTATATTTTTAGTACATTTGTTGTTAAAGCTGCGCAACAGAAATATGGTAAAATTTTAACTGTCTAGGCAGATAGTTGAAATTTTCCCATATATCTTTCATTTTAGTTTAGATATAGATATATTGTCTGGTGACAGACGGACGGACAGCGCCAGAGGAGTCCTAGTAATAGTAATAACCTTATTACTAAGCCTCCGCGAATTTACGAATTGAGTGCTCACACTAAATACGAAGTAGGTAATCGAAGAGTGCGGCGGCATCGGCGCTATCGCTATCGTAGATCCAAATCGGTAGGTACGTTAGTAAAATGTATTTTAAATTTCTGCGAATTTCATCATTATTATGGAAGACTTATCTATAATAATATTATAAAGAGGAAAGGATTTATTGATTGTTTGTATTGAAATAGGCGCCATAACCACTGAACCGATTTTGAAAATTCTATCACTAACTGTAGCTACATTGTCCATGTGTCGTATAGTCATAAACATTGACTCATATACACGTTGATTTTATTACCGTCAGCACTACGCAAGCGTTCGCTTTCGGAATAATTTTTGAACCAACTGGCAGCATTACTTTGAAAAACAAACACATTTTTTTTGAAATCTAAAAAAAAATATTTAGTCTAGACATCAAATGAGAACCCATTGTAGTGGACTCACTATCTTAAATACTAAAGTTTGACAACGATAGTTACGGTACAGTTCGTAAGTACAATGCGCTGGCACAAAGTAAGCGTACGCCGCCGCCGACCCCCACCTCAGCGTACCCCTCCGAATCCTCCTAGCGGCGCGACGCGCCGACACTGCGGGCTGCGGCTCGCCTGTCCAGTCAGTAGACCTCGTGACAGCGCCGGTGTCTGTTGCGTAATCGTGTGTGTCAGTGAGTAAAATGAGTCGTCAGTACGAATATTCGAACTTGGAGTATCTAGCAATGGTACAATTGTATGCCATTGCTAACCACAACCTACAAGAGGCTAGGCGATTGTACTCCCAGCCGGAGCACTTAAATGCGTTACGGCTACGAGGAGTCAGTGATCCTCAAGTGCCGACACGCGGGACCATCTTGGCTGCAACCCAGCGCTTACTCGACCACGGACAGTTCCGGACACCGTTACATGCACAAGCCCGAGGACGTTTGAATGATTATTCCCAAATGGACGTCATCAAACCCGCGAAGAACTACGCAGTGCGATAGTGGATGCTTTTGATATTGTGAAAAGTGATAGAGACATATCGAACAAGTTGAAAGACAATCAATTAACACGTGCACGTTTGTGTATCGAAAGGAATGGACTCCATATCGAGCAGTTACTTCGGTACAGAGAACTGTAAATTAGTGTAAATAAACTGTAAATAGGTGTGTAAGTCTGATTTTATTTGTAAATAGCTCCAATTTTTAAATACGCCTGAAATACCTCCTCGCAATCAGTTGTAGTTCAGTGTATTTTTATTATTATTACATAGTTCAAAAGTCATTAAATCGCTATTGTTAATAATAAAGTAGGTATTACAGACGGTCCTAAGCCCGTGTAAAGTACGAAGGAGAAATTGGAGTGTGTATTTTATGTTCAAGTAGGTATGTTTCGTAGTGAAATAAAATAAAATAAAATAACGTTTATTATCTTTGAAATTTTTAGAAAATTATTTAGATTCGTCAAAAGTTGGTGTGACTCTACCGAGGGTTCCAAAATGCAACGAGACTGAGAAGAGCACTCAAGAAACTCATTTCGGCTTTTTTCCAAAATATTTCATCTTAAATCTAATACAGAGTTATTTAGAAAGGAGCAATTCGTGTTACAACCAGGCAGCCTTGTCATCTAAGAAATCATTAATACTATAATAAGCTTTATGGCACAATTTACGTTTTATTAGTTTTTTAAATTTATTAACAGATAAATTTGCTATTTCGGTTGGCAATGTATTGTACATTCGAATAAAGTTCCCCGCAAAAGAATTACTCACTTTATGAAGCCTAAATTTAGGAACAGCCAGTTTATCCTTATTTCTTAAGTTTAGATTATGATTATCACTATTTTTCACAAATTTACTTTTGTTCTTGTGGGTATACAATAAAATTTCATAAATATACTGTGAATACACTGTAAGGATGTTAATATGCTTAAACTTATCTCTTAATGACTCCCGAGACCCCATTCCATAGATAGTCCGGACAGCCCTCTTCTGCAACACAAAGATGCATTCAATATCGGCAGCGTTAACCCACAGTAGTATGCCATATGTCATGATACTGTGGAAGTAGCTGAAGTAGACAAGACGCGCCGTTTTAATGTCTGTAAGTTGTCGGATCTTTTTGACAGCATAGGCTGCTGAACTAAACCTGGCCGAAATTTTCCCGATATGAGGCCCCCATTGCAATTTGGAGTCTAACGTTATACCCAGAAAGACAGTGTCATCGACCAATTCTATTATATCATCCCTAACCTTAACACTGGTTTTAACAAGTCTTACATTAGGTAAGGTGAATCTTACACATTTAGTTTTATTTTCATTTAATAATAAATTATTAGCACAAAACCAGTGGACTATCCTAGAGAGGGCAATGTTTACATCGTCAAGTTCGCGCTGTCCACGTTTAACTTTAAATATTAAAGAAGTGTCATCAGCAAACAAAACTACCTCGTGGTCGTCTCTTATGAGGTGAGGGAGATCACTAATATATACTAGAAAAAGAAAAGGTCCCAAAATTGAACCCTGCGGTACCTACCTACCTGCGGTGATACTGGCCATATTGGCTGCGAGGGGTCATTGCTCCCTAACACATGATTTGCGCGGTACTTAGAAGCGCTCGAAGGATGGATGTGTGTGTGCGAGACGTGCAGCCTTGAGCCTGGCGTCCGCGTCAATTCATCAATGAAATATCGTACTGCTACTAATGTTAAACTTGATCGAGTGAGAAGAATTACAGAAATGACAATTTTTTTTATTATTATCAGTACAGTAATTTAGATGTTAAAAAAACGAACCCTTTCGACTGCTGACGATGATAAAATCAGCGTGTATAATGTTGCTTGCATAAATATGCCACTTTATATGTATTCCTGTGGGCTGCAGTAACTAGGAAGAAGAAACGGCTGGAACCTCACTAAAGAAGGTGAACAGTTTCATGTTCATCACCTACTAATGATGTAACTAGAACTTTACGTAGAATCAAACAGGTTTTTAAATCCAATCAACAAGTTTGGATTGGTTTCAGACGACATCAGTATAGTCCAACACTCTCATGTTGTGAGGGTGGGTGGATACATAGTGGCCATAGTCCTTTAAAGGTTGGGAATTGGATCATATATGCGTGTTCGTCATGTGATCTTCGTACGAATAGGTGTCCAAAGTGAGCACAGCCATTGACTTACTGTACTTACTGTACAGCAAAAACTTGTTGGATGAAAAGTGAAGCACAAATACATAACTACCTAAAATTGATTGTAGGTATATCAAAAGAAACTGTTTTATATTTAAAGATTTTTTTGAGCAGGAAAAAATAAAAGCAGGTTTTATTCTTTTTGAGTACGTTTAAAGGATGATGGGCAGTTTTGTAGGAACCCTGGCCGGTATAGCCAAAAGAGTTCTAACTTATCTGTTAGCTTATTCCTGCTTAATCACATTATCACTTGCTAGACCTCGGATTGTCAAGAGCTTCGGTAAGCTTTATAATAGAACTAATATCCCATGCGGTACTATTAGGATCTTACCTTTGGCTAGGTAGAGGGGGGAACATCCGCATGGCGAAGGTGTGCTCTGATTAGTCGCAAGGTGGCTACCCTAAATATACAACTGAGTTGCAAGTCTCAGGCGTCAGAGATGTATTCCCGGCACGGTGAATCCATGGAGTGCTTAGTATTAGATCTCTATTTTAGGGTTCCGTAGTTCAATTCTCGGAACCCTTATAGTATCGTCATGTCCGTCCGTCTGTCTGTCCGTTCTCGGCTTTCCTCCCATTCCCTCATTGATCTAAGACAATTTTCTGCTTTAAGCTTCCGTTTGCGAGATATCTAACATTAAAAAGCATCTTTTTGTTAAACCAGTGTCCACTTAACTGGCTCGAAAAATCTGAAAAATATGATTGTAGTTCATGTAGGTAATGAACTTTCAATGAAAACTATAAGGGAAATGAAAACTATAACTATAACTTTGTTAGTCAGGAGTTATAGAGGCTATTATGGGTAACTACGGAACCCTATTCTATGCGTGACCCGACGCCCACTTGGCCGGTATTTTTATTCCATCAGCGTAGCAGACGTTCCACTAGTTTCGTGACTAGTGGTAGTCCTCAAAAAGTTACGTATTTAGAATGACGAAATCGTGTATTCCTTCCGAACTCTTAGTGAAATTATTTTATGAGGTAATTGTGGTATTACAACACAAAACTATTTATTATTACGTAATATTAATATTGCATGTTTAATGTAATGATTTTGATTTGATAAATATAAATAGAATGGGATTGGTGCAATCATTATTATTCTCATCGTGACCGTCGTGACAAATACTTCCTCTGATAACATTACCTAGATACCTATGAGTGAATCATTATATTCTGTTTAACCATCATTAGTGTAAAAACTGTAAGTACATTACTGAATTTATAAAGTTAAAAGCGTTTACTTAACATTCCATTGGAATTTGGTCCATGGTATGTTGAAGCAGTTTTGATACTTTTAAACTATAACTTGTATAAAGCTTATCGCGAGATTTAAGTACCTACTCGTATTTACTGGACTGACCAGCGACAAGCTTTTATAATAATATAAATTTAGTAATAACGTTATAAGCTTATAGTAAAAGCTTTAAAGTTAAGTTTATTTTGGTCTTTTTAGCGCATTAAAATAAAAACTTGTTGTTTAAAAGAATTTTTTACTTTTATTTTTTTTTTACTTTTTTCGAGTTGGCTCTTAGAAAGCCCTTTCATTTGATACTCCTATTGTACAAGTACATTAAATATAATTAGTCCGCCATCTTAAATGAGCCATGTTGGATTTATAATGATGTCACAAGGTTAACTATGTATTGTCATCCAAGCCGAATGTGTACCTATACAAAATTTCAGCTCAATAGGTTAAGGAAATCTGCTTCAAAATTGAGTTGCAAGATTCCACCCGAACAAAAATATTACATACAAACATTGCAAGCTAAATAAAAGCTTTTAAAAAGAAGAGGTTCTTTGTAAGCTTTTATATTTAAATTAATTATATTTTGTTTTAGTTACCTCATCATAACTCTTGAACAATGACTTTCAAAAAGAAAAGTCTGGACGGCTACCTTAGCGAAGTTTTCAAACAGTTTATTGCCATTAAAGATGATGACTTTAATAAAGCGCAAGAAGTATTCAAGAGTGTTTTCGATCAAGTGAAACAAAAGATGGGCGAGCAATGTAACTATTTCAAGAAGTACAGTAGTCAGGTAATTACGTATACATTTTAATGTTCTGTAGCGTCTGCTCCATCTTCTTATTGCCGACAGTTCAATTATTTGATTTCATTAGAATACATGCAACTAATCAACGTTGTAGGTCATGTATGCTGGCAGCGTGTTCGACCGCATTAAAGTAGCTAAAATGGACGAGTTCGACATGGACATTGTAATCCGCCTCCCAATCAACTACGATGACATTGTCATTGAAAACGACCAACCAGGTTTCGTTAAACTAAAGATCACGGACGCTTTCGACGATTTAGACAAGCAGACATACTGGGAGAACTGTCATGTGGCGACGCGCGACTGGCGGGATTCTGATAAGTATTTACTACAGAACAAGTTTCGGAGGTGGATGCACGGCATTGTGCAGAAGGCGCTTAACGATATGCAGAATAAAGTGACTGTGAATGGTGTTGTTTATATTCTAAAGTATAAAGAATCTGGGCCCGCGTACACGCTGCACATCAGGAATGACGTCAACAAAGAGCCGTTCACACTGGACGTGGACCTCGTGCCGGTCATCAGATTCATGCTTCCGCGAATTCCGGAAGGATACAGGTTTGTGAATGATTCCTTCACCTTTCTTCCCCTTCAGGAATTTAAATCCTATATACCATTGTATTTACATCATATCCTAGGTACCTGTTTGTAGTTTTAACTGCTATTTCAGAATGGTTGATGGCATTCAGGCCAAAGATTGGCTGGTAGTGCCAAAACCGAACAAAGCGGCCTCAAATAATGTAGCAAAATCACGTTGCTGGCGTATGTCCTTTCAAACACAGGAGAGATACCTGATTAAAGATTGTCTCTCTTTGAAGATGACTATTAGACTGGTGAATATTTGAGTTATTTTTTAAATATTCTACAATAATTGAATATTACTGCAAATAAGTGTGTGCATTTTATTCTGTAAAAATTCTATCATTCAATTTACAGGTAAAAAAAATGCGAGACGCAATTGAGATGAAATCAATCGCCAGTTACTACATTAAAACATTGTTCCTGTGGAAAGTCGAAGAAAAGAAAAATGACAAAACATTCTGGCAAAACAAAGTGAGTGTCCTCTTTGAAATTATGGTCCAAGAGTTGTATTCTGCTATTCACAAGAAGAAAATTCCATTCTATTGGAATAAAAAACACAATTTAATCGAGGCTTTAAAACCAACACTTCAGAAGGTTTACTCAGACAAATTAAAGGAAGTCCTTGCTAGCATTTCAGTTAATGACCCAGATAAGCTTGTCACGTATCTTTTAACTAATGACGAACTTAAAGAATTTCAAAGTACTGAGTTTTATCGTAAACAACCTCAAATTACGATCGGGACGCCGCAGTTGGCAACACCGGAGAGTCGGGTCCCTGAATTGTCTTTGTCTGAACACGTCAGAATTTTGAATAAAGAACTTGACGATATTCGCGCCAAGAAGGAAGATGATAATAAAGTGGCTAAATTAGAGGCGAAAATCAACAATTTAAACGATAGAGTTAGTCTACTAGAAAAGAAATTTCAACGATTAGAAGAAATGCAATATCCACAAAATACTAACGCTTCTAAGACTAAAGTGCTCGAATTCATTAGTGGTGATAAAGCGGTAACGTGTCTGAACCAATAGGGATAATCGATTTCATGAGGCTGCATAATGGGACTTCATAAATCTTCATAGGACCCAAAAATATATATACATACATATTATGTACTTAGACATACATCTCTGAAAGGGTAGGTAAGTAATATCGTGCATTTAACTATCAATAGCGCCAAATTTAATACAATTTAAACCCGAATTAAGTGTGTAGTGAATAATTTAATGAATGTGAGTACGAATTTAATTTCTGATGCTGATGCAAGTGCCTTGGAATAGTCTGTTTTTCGATTGCGGGATAAAAAGTGTTTTATATTATTTTTATTTTAATATTTCCGACTGCGGGACAAAACGTGTACTATATTATTTTTATTCAAACGTTTCCGATTGCGGGATAAAACGTGTCCAATATTATTTTTAGGTTTAAAACGGCTGTTTAAAACCAAGGATGTTCTATCGAACACTTTTGGTTTTAAACCGTGTAGCCAGCAAAGCGTTCCTTTTAATACCACACTTTAAAACCGCAAGTTGCAATTGTGTATTTATCTCTTAAGAATTAGAAAAGTACCTATATATTTATTTTTTCTTTCACAATGGGATAGATTATACGTTGTATAAAAAATGCTCTGAATATTTAATTAATTTAGGTATATGATGTAACTTAGTGCCTTATCTACTGGCTAATGTAAAAGGTTTTAAATTTTGACTATAGTTTAAGTGTATGTATTCAAGTGAATGTTACGAGAACCTTAAGGTATCTTATGTTTCTGGGTCATGATTCTGTTGTAATCGATTTTATTACCTATGATTAAAACCAAAATCCCGGGCTCAAACCAAGTAAACTAATCATATTAAAATGATGAGTTTACTTGGTACGTCAATAACGGTTATTGTGAATAGTGAGGAGGGTTGTTCGGATGGATAAGTAGTTTTATTTATGAACTGTTAAGACTGGTTTACATTTGGTTAGGTATTAAGTGCGAGTGCACTGATTTGACTATTCACTTAACAGTTACAAGTAAAACATGTATGAACTGGCACTTAGCACTAATCAAAGTGTAAACAGCGTGTAAAACCAAAGAGAAATGATAAGAATGTGAAAAATGTCAGCAACAAAACATATAGGTTTAAACATTTATTTAAAAAAATGTACAAAATTTTTTGTTATAGATGAAAATATATGTATAGCTATATATGCCTATTTTATGAAGTTATTTTTAATAACCTATATATACGAGATACGTCAAGTCCCAATTTATCCAATAAAAAACCGGTCAGGTGCGCGTCGGGCCATGCATAATATAGGTAGAGTTCTGTAGTTACCCATTATAGGCTCCTCTACTAACAAAGTTATCCAGTTTTCCTTCAAAGTTCATATGGACTACCGTAATATTTTCATAATTTTATTATAGCACTTTGTCGAAATATTATTACAGGGTAACCCCTAATGCAACAGAGTAAGCTATCTTATCTTATCTATCTCTAAAAACAAGTTTCTATTGTTGTAAACACAAAACAAACAAAGTATAAACTGTGAATTCACTGAAGGTACAACTAAACAAATCGATTCCATGAGCGACATCGTTGAGTGTCCGGAGTGCGCGGGTCAGTGGCGCCTCCTGCAGTAGGTTAGTGCGTGCGGTTGGCACACCTTTGACGTCTGCCCACACTCCCGTCCGGTACATATAACTTAATATGCCCTAATATATCTGCATTTTGGATTCTAGCTCTAATAACTTTGAACAAATACATGGCCAATGCAAACTCCCTCCTCACCCTCAACTCATAGTAACCAACCATACCTAGTATAAAGAGTGTTGGATACCTTAATGGATAAAAAGGGTATACACCGTAGTACCTTAGGTATAAGTACCTAACAAATTTATTCTGTACGCGCTCCAACATAAGTTTGTATTTACTCATGTGGGCTCCAGATCGCTGCGTTGTGTTCTAGATGGCTTCGTACTAGTGTGTTGTACAGTGTTACTATTGCTGTTACATTTTGAAATGTTCTGACTGTACGAAGCAAAAATCCTAAATATTGGAATGCGTTCCTACATAACCTTTATAATGTGATCACGAAACGTTAGCCCAGTGCAGAATTGAACCCCTAAGTCTCTCACTTCTGTCACTCGTTCCAGCGGAATGCCGTCTATGGTGTAGGTATAAAGTGTGGGCGAACGCGCACGAGTGAACGTTATGGTCACACACTTCGAGGTGTTGAACTGCAGCTGATTATCCATGCTCCAAGCAACTACCCTATCTATATCATGCTGCAGTCGGTCCCTGTCATCGACATTCCTAACCTCCAGATACAGCTTCAAGTCATCAGCAAAGAGCAAGCATTTAGATTCCCTGACCACCCCGGGCAGATCGTTCACCATGATTATAAAGCTGAGCGGCCCTAGATTGGAACCCCCCCTGACCCACGCCGGACCATGTGTTGTATGGCTCAGATACGAACCCCCCGTACTCCACATACTGTTGCCTGTGGGCCAGGTATTAGCCTTATTTAATATATTCAAAGCCTATTATTAATATATGTCGGCCAGCAGTAAATTCAAATATTCGTGAAAAAAATTCATCTTTCTAGCACTAATCGTTTCGGAGGAAGGCCGAGGACGGACGGACAGACATGACGAAACTACAAGGGTTTCGAGACTTACTACGGAACCCTAAAAACCACTTGTATATGAAAATAAACCTTACATCATAAGCTGCACTTGTTATTATGGGCAGAACCAGGTAAACTACCGGAGAAAAAAGATAAATCACACCTGACATCATAGTCCTATGAATTTGTACCACTCCGGCGTATGCTATGCTCAACGCAGCGCAGTTTACAGAGAGGTATGCAATGTTTTAAAAACTTCCGAGACTCGTTTTCAACGTAATTAATGTATTGACTGATGAGCTATATTTTCGGGGTATTTTTTTTTATTTAGCAGCTCAAGGCAGAGACCGCACCTATGTCCATTGCCGAGCGCTTCTGGGTTGGATTTAAAACAGGTGGAGAGAAAAATGTACTAAAAAATTATAACTTTGACGTCCTCTAATGTACATTTTCGATCGATTCATGGCATAAACTGTTTCGTTTAGCAATTGTGGGTTGCAAGCTAAAAGCTAACAATATTAGAACTCTATTGGTTATACGGCCAGGGTTCATACAAAAATACCCATCATTCATTAATAAGAAGTCTAGACTATGCTTTGCATAGGTATCTACATTTATATAAAGATCTTTGGGACTCCCTGCAATTGGTACTACCGCCGATCAACAGACGAGGCTCTGACGAACATAAAAGTTCTCCATAAGCGACAATATGCTCGCCACCTATTATGTGGGACTATATAAAACTGACGAAAACTAGGACCGAGGAAACAGGCATGTATTTATGTATGTAGATAATCAAAGAGATTAAGAAAGGACAGAAATTGCGTGATTATTATGTAATGTAGGTAGGTATATGTACTATTGTACACTCCCGTATTGGGGTAGGCAGAGGCGTTAAATGCGCTCACATTTTGTCAGTTACCGTGAGTCTTGCGTGTAAGGGGGCGAGCCTATTGTCGTTTCCGGGTACTTAGGGTATTTATCGACCGGTTGGTCTGTCTGTCAGCAGGTGCACCGCGTGCAGCCGAGGATGACTTGGAGCCCTTTAGCCTCTCCATACTATAGTATACGAATGCCCTATAGCTCTCTTAGGTAGCCTCTCCCATACGGATATTTAAAGGCAGTATACAAACTGCTTTTTACCAAATAAAAAAGGAGTAGGTTCTTAATTCAGCTGTTTTTTTTTGTTTGTTAGCTAATATCTTTAGACAGGTGAACAGATTTTGAGGTCCCATTCTGGTAAATTGAAGTCGGCGTTTATGTCAATGTCTGCCGTGTTTTGTTTTTGTTTCTAATTTGTAGAAAATAAAAAGTAGGTAGGTACTTACTTAGTCGCAATAAATGTTTATGGACTTTTATAAATGACTTATATACTTGAGTCTTTCTTTGTTTTTTCAATAATAATAAGTCGCAATACCTACATGATAACTTGTTTATCTGCCAGCGATAGCCCACATTCACATCCTCTTCAGTCAACGGTTTCGTTATCCTATTGAGTAGGATACTGATAAGGATAACGCTTACACTCTTCAC
This sequence comes from Nudaria mundana, assembly GCA_963556515.1. Taxonomy (NCBI): domain Eukaryota; kingdom Metazoa; phylum Arthropoda; class Insecta; order Lepidoptera; family Erebidae; genus Nudaria; species Nudaria mundana. The sequence continues at coordinate 22,028,101 of OY748290.1, read as the reverse complement.
CCAACAGACGAATAAACAGAATAATGTTTTAGCAGGCTTATAGTACATGTGTTACAATATGAAGTAAGTACAGACCTACATAAAACATCGACAGACGTACCAGTACCTACGTAAGCTTCTACACGGCGCCTCATCTTCATAACACATATCGCAACTCTGCTCAAACACTGTCACAACTCTATAAATTACATAGGTAATCACTTCTATAAAGCTACATAGTGTGTGTCGCCGGGGCACAAGCCGCGCTGCGCCCGCGGTTTAAAATGACTCCGGGTTTGCGGCAAAGGCCGTTGGCACGTGTTGCGCGGCGAAAGTCGGCGGGTAGTGCCGCTGGCAGTGTGGTAGGCTTTACAGAGCCATTCGAATCAAATCAAACTGTGTTAACATACATGGTTAAAACTCCAATTTTCAGGAATTTTAGAGTATAACTAAACTATAAAGAAACTCGCCAAGCCTCGTTTGTTTAAAATCTACTCGTATTCTCCTTATGATACAGTTTTATAAGCTACTATTTTGACACTATTTGAGAGGGGAAGGTGCGATATAGTAATAGGTACGTTCTACGTCATGATTGGTTCAGTACTTTTTTTTTAATTCCGCGAGACCGCGGCCGTTCCTATGTCCATTGCCGCGGGCGTCTCTGGTACGCACCAGAAGGTATTTCCTGTGGCGCCCGGCGGACTTTGACCACCTGTGTGGCCACTTCGGGGTTTGGTTCAGTACTTACCTAAGTCGAAGTTGACTGTAGTTACCGGCAGGAAAAGGGATAAATGGAACACATACATACATATGGTAGAAATGTATTCTAACACAGGGTAGAAATAAGACGTTAGTATATCTTTAGTATATCTCTGCACGTGTAATAATAATTATATTTGTAGAAAAAGATAAGTTACAGCCATACAACATAAACGCACCTTTCTATATAAAAAAAGAAAACAATATAATAATACTATGGTATGTTTACGTTAAGAAAATAGTGACTCATCAAATAGTGACTTGACCAACTAGATCAAGTAAATCAGAAAGCCGTGTTCACATTCCTTCAGACAGTATAAACGCGCGTCCGTTGTCTATATCATGAAATGAATACCTCGCCAATTCGTTAAAACAAAAGTGGATTCATCATTAATAGTGGAGTAAGAGTGTAAGACAAATGATTAATAACAATTGTTATATTAAGGCCAGATTCGACCAAACTCAAAGTTACACTGATGTTAAATTATCACGGTAATAATACTCCGACTAAAATCTGTGGGATATTATTTATGATACTTCTTTTGTAAGATAATACAGTAAATCGTCCAAAAATCCAAAAAAAATAAATTATTATGACATTTCAAGTAGAACTAGTAGGTACAAATAATATCCCACATATTCTAGTCGGATTAAAATTAGCACCGTGATATTTTAACACCAGTGTCACTTTGAGTTTGGTCGAATCAAGCTTAAACATAATAAAAATATCACTAAGATATATAACTAATTTGTTTTAATTTTGACCTTTTCTTTGCCATTGCACTGAGTCACTATTTTCCTAACACAAATAAACTGATAGTTGAACCATAATTATATATACAGAATGTTACATAAGGGTTATATCAACCCGAAGACACCGGTATCAGCTAGTCGACCAGAACCCGTTTCGATGTGTCGACCGCCAAACAAGAAAAAAAAATCATCCAAAAAAAAACATTACCGAATAAAATAGTCTTGTTTGAACAGTTAAAATCAGCTGATTCGGTCATCGACATCAAGTAGGTACCTAGTACAATTAATGCGCGCCTGTGAAAAACCTCCCTCTCCTGGTAGGAACATTTTGTCTCTGTTACGCATCAAGGTCTGAACTTTTTTTTTCTTGTTAGGCGGTCGACACATATCGAAAGGCGTTCTGGGCGACCAGCTGATGGGGGGTGTCTTCAGGTTGATATAACCCTTATCTAACACCCTGTATAGGTAGCTCAAATAATTTTAATTATTTGGAATGCCAATTCAAATGTTGATGTATCAGTTCACTGGTAGAATATTTAGGACCATGATAGAGTCGACTATCTCAATTCCGGTCACGCGTGATCAAATAAATAACACAATATGCCAGTGCCTACCACTTCTGAGAAAACCAGAAGTGATTATAAATATAAGTTAAGCTAGGCCGGCAGGTAAAGTTTATGTATAGGAAAACAAATATACTAGACTAATAATAATATGTATTATAGCTGATAATTATTATAAAAGTAATAGTTAATAGGTACTACTTGTTACTTGTAAATATATACTTAAAATACATGGAAAACCAGCCAAAAAACAAAATATAATAATACAAACTTTTTATTCGACCCGAGCCCAGCAGAGGTCTTCAATGTAGTTTTGAATAGTACAAAAAAACGCGCCATGCGCAAGTGACATTGTTTTTTTATGTAATTATCGTGGATTACAATCATTTAATCCATATTTCATTAATTTCGATTATTAATTTTGCAATTCCCTTTAGTGAACAGTAAAAAAGCATATAATAAATAAATTATAGCGTTCTGATACAGAACCTATCCCTTTAATTGAAAAAGCATTAAGTGAAACTATTTGAGATAAACTTTTTATTATTCGCTCCTAATTATTTAGGTAATACTAAAAAACATCTACAAAAACCTTTACACAATATTGCAGTACATACAGCCAGCAGGGGTCAGCACAACCAGCGTCGAATTCATTCCAATGATATAGCAAAAAAACTAAATAAAAAAAAATGTGTTAATTGAGTCACGTGACCAACATTTTCTGCGATATCATTGGTTGAATAAGTCGATGAACTTAATCGACACTGCCATGCTCCATGCTCATAGGGCAGAGATTTGCCGTTGACTAAATTTCATTGTATTTTTAATTAACGACAAACTTTCCACGACTAAAAACAAATTATGTCAATGCTAGAATGTTCAGACCACCTAAACAAGGTGATTTAACAGTGGCAACATTTTGACAATCGCTTTTTTTTTCACTGGCAATGGAGCCTTTTCCTGTGAGCCTTATCTATAAAATATGTTACATAGCATAATATTTATATATTAATATTAACATAATAAAGTGCAGTCGAAGCGGGTAATTTAATTAATTACACGTCTAATGACTTTCCTATAATATATTCGACAAAACATAGCTAGTGTGTGGACAATGCAGTTGACTGATATATAAAAAGCGAGTACACTATTTTATAGATCACCGAAGTTTAAAGAAAGTAAAGGTTCATTTTCATGAAAAATATTTTTAAAGGAACGTTTCGAAAGTGCTGTTTTAGAATGAGATTCCACGGAACAATTTCTCCTACTCAATACTAAGTATAAAAAGAATCCTATGTATTAATGTAGGAATAGGTCTAGATATTTGCGAAGTTTCATTCAAATCTGTTCAACGGTTTACGCCTAATTGAGTAACGAAACATACTTCCATAATCTGATTCTAAAACCTAACGCACTGGACCTGTTTTAATTCAGCCATGATGTATCAAACGTCAGGAATATTAAATAAAATGGTATATCCGCTTCTTAAATTAGCATATATTTCACATATTTATATATAAGTCACATGTATTTAAGTTATATACAGTATTCATCTAATATTACTTACGTATCAACAATATTATGCTCACACCAGTAATTTTTTAGCTTAGTAATTTTTTAGCTTAACTTTTTTAGCTAACAATATGAGATAATTATATTTATAATATATAACGCTAATATTATGAAGGAATCTAAATTATCTAAAATAATACTACATCTAAAGTATAGTAACTTAAAGACATGTAATTTAACATTTTAGTTTAGAGGTTTGTTCAGTGCATCAGCGGGTCTAAAAATGCCACTTTAGATGAATCATACACACATAACATATTTAACAAAATCAAAATTTAATGATCAATATTTTAATAAGAAGAGTAGAACTACCAAACAAGTTAAGGATTACGATCTTTATTTTCCTATGGCAACATTCGGCAATTCAAAAAATGATTCTATTCAGAAGAAATCGCTAAAGTGGTTTTTTAAACTCAAGGACAGTTATATTTTTGTTTTTTAAAGCAATGAGTTTGCTTAAACTATTCATAAAATGTTAAGAAATAAATAGATCATAAAAACTGATGTCATCGGCGGACTCGAACCCACACGGCCTTTCCCTAACAGGGGGGGGGTGCTCTGACCAACTGAGCTACGATGACCACTACCGACAACATCGAATTTTTGCTTCATATCATATTCATAATTTCTACATCGTGCTATTAAGGTTAGCGTTGGATCCACCTGCCGCAGTTCTACCGAACTAACGGTACCAGTGTATCGTGTTACAACGACAGTTATATTGTCTTAAAAGCAGTACAATTATGATTTCTTGTGATAGGTGATTTTACTGATATGTCAAGTATAAAGTATTAAATTATGTGACTGTGAATATCACAATAAGGGTCCAATAGTTATGAGAATAGTTTGAAAATGTCCAGTATGAAATTAGTGCATTATCTTCAAATGAACTATAGATATTTTGACATTGTAGATTATGTGAAATTTTAATCTAAAGAAAACTATATTTTAGATGTATGTGTACATTAATTTAAATGACAAAATTATCTTTTCACATTTACATTTAAATAAATGTTATGCAATAAATTATTCAAATGAATGCAATTTATAGCTTGGCACCATTATAAAATAAAATTTAATGCAAGCCAATTGACAATGTGGTAAGATAAATTTGTCATATTATTTAGAGAGTGCAAAACTCAGGCTAATATCACGACCTGCTTAGCATGCTAGCATATATTGACGCCTCTAGAGATACGAGTCTAGACTCTGGACCAATTAAATCGCAGAAAAATCTGTCATTTGAGCAAAATACAGCATGTCATTAGTCGAAAAGTATCAAGAGACATATGTGTAGGCGCGCTACGGCAGTTGAATGAAATTGAATTTTAACTTTATATACAATGAATATGAACAGACATTCCATAACTCAAATATAAAACTTGTTGGTCAACTGGTCGGACTATGAAATAGGTACCTACGAATATTATGAGATGAATTCCATAAAATAAAATTAAAACCAAGTAATGTCAAACTTGTTGGTCAACTGGTCGGACGATTACTTAACTGTCATCACCTTTTCATTGCGATAATTATTTAAAATGTTGTGAAATAGTGTAAATGTAAAAAAATATATAAAAAAGTACCAAAACAAATAGCAATTTTATAGTGACAAATATAAATACAAAATATCGAATTATCGATAAATATATGAACGCGATTCGTTATCGATGACGTTAGACGCTATTTATTTGTCCAATAACATCTAAATCTACAATTTTAATAGAATAAACAGTATAGGAACGAACGTATATATTCATTGTAATATAGTAGATAAGTATATTAACTCGATCATAGTCGTAGCTTACATAAATAAGATACAAGACGATCTCTTTGCACATATAAGCCGCGCAAGATGACAATGGGATTGGCGGCCATGTTAGTGACGTAGATTAACCTGCAATACAGATTTGTTATTCGTACTTTTCAGTGATCGGTGACGTCACGAGCAGTTATTGTGACAAAGTTCTATCCCACTCACATCGTGCGCGGCACATAGTCGTTAAGGCGCAGTCGTACATTACTTACTAACTTTATTGATAACTTAGATGTCTATTTACAGATCTACTTTAAAAAAAAAAAGACAAAACATGTTTATATTGTTCCCAGACCGCAGTAAAAAAAACATCAATTACCTGTACTAAGAAATTAGAGCCTTAGTACAAAGGCTCATGACCAATATTGGTATAAAGTATGTTTTTCCTTTCGCCAGATGAAACCTGGGTGATAGATTTAGGACAATATGAGCAATCAATAGCAAAAAGAATGAGGTCTTTTAACTATTAAGTAACCGAATGAAGTTTCACACGGAAAGCTCTTAGTAGTTTTGTTATCATATTTTTGTCAGGCGTTAACTATTTTGTATATTGAATGAAATGGAAATAAAATTTCACAAAGAGTACTTACTCTCTGTGAAATTCTGTCCTCCGAGTGGTAATTAAAAATGGAAACAATAATATGTCCAACGTAAAATACCTTCTTTTAACAAAAATACCGCCTGATTAAACAACAATAGCAATTTATTAAACACTCTCTAACTTGGTTCGGTTACGGTTGGTAGACTTAGTTCTTTTGACAATTGATATCTCGTACAGTGCTCTTATGCTTTATGTTTCAACTTTGGCGAAAAGAAAAAATATATACCAGCTATGTATGGAAAATGGTCATTCCCCTTTAATTATGTACTCAATACATTTGCATTAAGTTCGGCACCGTTGCCGCTAGTATACTCAATATATTACATATGAGTTTCTCTCCAATGTCGCTAGAGGCGCTAGTGTACTAAATTCATTGCATATAAGTTCCTCTCCCATGCCGCTAGAGGCGCTAGTGTCAAATATATGGAACAAAAACAAAATTGTTCATGTGTTCGCAAACCTCCATGTATCTGAACGCAGTTTGAATTCACACAGCAAAACAGTTACAATGTGCAAGCGAAACTGCGCCTTAAGTGCTAAGGATGTCGAGTACAAAACGTTGAGAATTGTGTGGTGCGATTAGCGCGAGCTGCCCGACTTACTGTGCGCGATGAGCCACTGTAGTGTTATGTCAATATTGTCCTTCTCTTTGCAAGATATTGAATAGCAACAGATCTCACGGTCCTGGATAGCCGGCAGGTTCCTGGGAAATGTCGTATTGTCTATATATTTGTGTTGGCAACACTGATGGGATTGGTGTTGTCAGCCTTCTTGTTGACTAGAGCACTTGGGAGTCAATGAGGAATTCAAAAATGTAATAGTAAACTATATCGTGTCTGCTAAATTATTACACCCTATTCGGTACCCCAGTGTATGTCGAAAGACCGTCAATCTACATTACATATATTGGGAATCTATTCCTAGCGACTGTTATTTTGATATTACGGCTATTCAGCCGTTATTAATCGTTTCCAAAAAAAGGAGGAGGTTCTCAATTAGAATTTACTTTTTTATGTTTGTTAACCGGATTTCATTTTTTTTAATGGAAAGCAATGTTTCCCGTGTGATCCGACTCCGGTAATTTGGCCTTGAACGTCTGACACCTAAAAGTTAACCAAAAGAAATTGTCCTGGATAATATATTATACAGGATAGTCTAAAACCACTACCCGGGAGTTCCCGTTAATCAAATATTGGCTTAGGCCTCTAAGATCTTGGTGAGACCACAAAGCACTCTAATTTATATAAGGCGTTTTGGTAACGAGGTAACATATAACTTACATCCTTTCAATGAGGCCATGTTCGTCGAGCGCGTGGGGTAAGTCCCGTTTGTTGCCCAGCACTAGTACGGGAATCCCCGTCAACTGTTGCTTCTCTAACAAACTGTGAAGCTCGTTACGCGACGCCTCGATCTTATCCGGGTCTGCAGCATCCACCATGTAACTGTTCAAATTTATATACCGTTTATCATTGAATACGTATTCACGTATTTATACTCAAAAGTATAATAGACGATAATGAGGACTATGTAGTCTGCTCATTTCTGATATTCATTTTATTAAAGTTTCTTTCTTGATTTTTAATAAAGAGTAGGAAACATAAAGCCTTCTGTTTTTAAACGTTAAAACTGTTTTTTTTTATATAAAATGCCATACATTGACGCCTCGTGTGTGCACTGTCAAATCAGCAACTACATTCAGTTCATGATTAAAAACGTAGAAGGGAGTTCGATTTTTGCTGAGTGCGTTTGCTGGTGGCTTTTTAGGTTACCTCTAGCGCTCCGCAAAAATCGGGTTCCCAGACACTCATATACCAAACGTTTCTTGTCGCGCACCTGAAGCTAGTTAGGAATAACTAGTTCTTTTGTGCGAGACTATCAACTAATTAACACACAACATTGGCGAAATCATCGACGAACATCGATGGAGCCATGTTTTTAAAAAAAGAAGAAAAAAAACGTAGTAACACAAGATAATAAGTTTGTAACTTAAACATATTATTCCTTATACGAAATCTCTTTAAATTTTAAGATGAGCAAGTACAATCAGTACAAGTTTATAGTTTAGTTTGGGCTAGATGACGTTGAATGTGAGAATGTTCAAATAAAAAAGAAAATGGATAATCTACCAGAGTTTCTTGCTGGTATCTTCTCAGTAGAACCAACTTACCGAACCAGCGAAAGAATCATTTTCAAATGGTTATTTATGTACTTAATTTTGTAGTTTTATAATATTGCTTGACATGAAATTGTAAAATTTTGACATAATATTATGTGCTCGTGCCTAAACTGAATAAACGAAATTGATTCTTTGATTAATTCTTTATTTGGGACATTTTATTATTAGTCAATGTTATTTTAGTTGTCTTTTTAGCCAGCTTTTCATATTTTTATAGTGATGTAAGTTAACTATGCGACGCGAACAAGTGACAGTTCCCTCACAGGGGCATTGTCCGACTGAGCTACTTAAGACTCCTTTATTTTTAGAAATATTTCGTTAAAGTCTGATATACTGATTGCTTCGAAAACTCTAATTAACTATACGAGTATTAGGTATCATTGCGAGATTGAAAACTTCAGGAGCCAAGAACCAGAGATATTGTAAATTGAATAAAAATATACATACACAATTGCGTTCACTCCTCGACAATACCTCTCCCACATGGAGCGGAACCTGGGCTGCCCTCCGATATCCCACACCTGGAAACGTGAATTAATTACATTATATACATCATCATATCATGATGGTCATCACGAGGGGCTCGAGGTCTAGTGGTAACCGACAATATTAATACATTGCAAAGATTAAGCAACATCTAGTCAGGTCTCAGGATGGGTGACCATTTCTTAAGATACTGAGACCCCTCCGTGTCTCGGAGAGCACGTTAAAACGTCGGTCCCGGTTGTCATACGAACATCTATGGCAGTCGTTAGGGGTAGTTGGAGCCCTTAAAAATCCGACCGGTCTAACTACAAAACTTCGATATCGCCCATGGGTTGTGAAGGTCAGATGGCAGTCGCTTCACGGAAAATATCGAAGTTCAGCCGAAACACAGTTAGACTGGAAAGCCGACCCCATCTAAGTTGGGAAAAGGCTCGGTGAATGATGACATCATCATATCAGCCAATTGACGCCACATCATTCGCTCTTGAGTGGCTTCCTGCGACCATTAGGATGTCGTCAGTCCACCTTATGGCATGTGAATATATACATCAGAATCAATAATACATACATATAATTACGCCTATACGTCCGAAGGGTAATCAGAGGTTTACAGAGAATTACACTCCCACACTTTGCCAGTTGGTGGTCGCACGTAATACGGAGTAAGCCTATTGCCGTTTATTCACTTGTATAGTTACGTGGTAGACATGCGAAGAGGTCATAAAGCAATATTACTTTCATTACAAAAGATTTTTGTGTAAAAAAACACATTGAATATACAGTTGGGAGCAAGGGAAGAACCTCCATCGAGTTAGAACCTTTATGCGGCTAGTCGATGGTTTTTTACTGGGAGGACTTGTCATTGCGATGGCTACAGAACAATAAAAGAGGGCTGGTGTCTTAGATCAAAAATACCTAGATTACCGATCAGTGCTTTAAAAACGGCACCACTTCACCTCGGTCATTGCACACCTGCGCGCTTCAACCGCGCGCCGTACAGTCCCTATTCCGCTTGCTGACTCTCGGGGGATGCGACAACGGCGCTGTACATTGATGCGTCTGTATTTATCATTACGAATTATTTCTATGTCAACCATCAATGTACAATCTTGTTTATTTTATAGATGGTATTTGTAATAATTACCTATATAGTATTCGAGTGCCAAGATTCCGCGTTGTATTTGTACTGAATCCAATATCTATAGTATTTTTGATCTAAGGCTGGTGTGGAATATTTTCAGCGGTTAAGAAAAGTGTTTGATATTTTGTTCCTTGTCCCATGATTTAGTTACAAAAACGATTCAAGACAGTGTGTGTATGTTCCCTCTAAACATACATTTAAAAAACATAAAACAACCTAATTATAAGCCTTCTTTTGTGGAAGTCGGTTAATCACTACAGAAGTACGTAGAAAAAGTCTGCAATCGATACGTTACCTAACAGACCCGTACGATTGAAATGAACGGTTACGTGTCGGTTGATTTCACAACCGATAAATCTTGCTACTTTTGGTACACCATTGTATTTAAATTAGGAATGTTTTCAGCATATTAAGAGTCCGTATGTAGAATCGAAACGGGCGGAATTAGGTATTTGACACATTTTGTGCGTGAGTCTGGAGTTACCGATGGCGGTCAGCCAGTAGGTAGGGCGATTACATGGTTTTGATCGTTTTTATTTTATTTTATAATATTGTCTTGGTTAGCATATAAAGTTATTTATTCCGTTTGGGAGATATGAACGAGGGGGGGGACGGGGGGGACGGGGGGGACGCTATCGTCGCCATAGCGTCGAGCTATCCGTATTATAGATTGTCCGGAGGTAACGGGAAGCCTTGAGCCGCTAGCTCAGCGCCGAACAATAGCTTCCTTGGCCGCATTCTACCGTATTTACCACGGCGAGCATTCTGAAGAGCTCTTCAATCTAATCCCACCATCTTCCTTCCGATCCCGAACAACGCGTGCCGGGCAGAGATGCCACTACCACACAGTAGATGCATGTTCGCGAGAACCGAACGTTTTAAACGTTCGGTTCTGTGCCGAACGATACTGGCCTGGAACGCCCTGCCTGTGCACGTGTTTCCTCCCACATTTAATCCTGGATTCTTTAAGCGGAGCGTGAAGAGGCACATCAGTAGGTCGTCAAGTTGAGGGCTACTCTCTATAGTATAGTGTGCTGTGAGAGTGGCCCACAATCGCTAGACGTCGTCACGACTTACTACCAGGCGGGTGGCGTCAAATTGGCGAACCCAATACAAAAAAAAAAAAAAAACTACCTCTATAAAATTATTACTCAGTTTGACTCTACTCGGGAGCCCCCCTGGGGGGACTGGAGGGAAAATCTCAAAAACTCGGAATTTTCCCTAGGTCCCTGAACCCCCTTTACATTTCTGCAAAAAAAACATAGGTACCTTCCCCTCCACCATCAAGGAGAACAATAAAATTGTGTCAGTGAGTGAGTGAGTAATCCAGCTTTATAAAATATAACAGCTTTTTTTAACAAAAACACTGATAAATACATTCTACATAATCACTTGTTGTATTTAAAAAGAAGGCTAATCATCACAAAATAATAACTTATATTACCAAAGTATCAAAATCTCACGCCATGCTATATTCGTCTGAAGACGGCGTCGACTCGTACTCGAATTTTGGCGCGCAGAGCGACACGTCCTCTCCCTGTAAGCGCTTTGCGCGGACTGCCCACTTGAGGCATGCGTCGAGTATTATAAAGCGAAATTTAGGTGTTTTTAAAAGATTATTTACAGCCTATTTTTTATTATTTAGCTTTCTTTTTTTTTTGGAAATGGATTGATTTTGAACCAAGGTCTATTTATGTTGTTTTAATTTTATGAACGAGAGTTTTATGTAGCCGAAATAAGAACCAATTCATTGCCTATTTTTTCTAAAATTTGACTAACTTAAATGTTTTTTTACTCAATTTTTTTTTATGAAAGTGATAAAAAGTAATCCATACATTTGATAGATGACTTTTACAAGAATACACTGTATTTTTGTAATTCTTTTTAGACGTCAAAACGATTAGTGAATTTGTGATATTCTAGACCTCTTCCAGCAAAAGATACGAAAAACTGCCGATTGTTTTAGGTCGATTAATCAAAATTTAATGATAAAAATAAGAAAGTAGCTCACTTATTAGATCATTATTGAAATGATATTTCATGTTGTGCATTAAAACTTATAAAAATACAGTATTTTCAGTGTAAAAACACGTCTGTAAAATCAGCGAAAACGGTAAAATTTAATAGGAGGACTCTTAAGTGTAGAGTCTTCAGTTCGGCATCCAGAATTCTACTACCTATCTGCCGCAATTAGTAAAGGACTTCCATAGTAGTAAATTCACTTCAAATTTACTTTAAAATTTTAAAGGACCGAGTTGTATATCAGAAGAAGGACCAGGCTCATTGATATGGCACAAAGAGACGCCAGGCGTAAAGCATAGGGCATCGTTCGCAGGTATCATGGCCAGTGAGACCAAACAGTCCTAGATTGGTGAGCACGTACAGGAAGACAATGTCGTGGCGATCGTTGGGGGAGGCCTATGCCCAGCAGTAGCCGTCAATTGGCTGATGATGAGCATATATCGAATCGACTACACAACGCGTGTACATCCCTAGTATAATCTATGGTCCCATCACTATTGCTGGTACTCGAGATGGATTGGTTCGGTAGATTGACACTGTCATGGCCGCAATGAAACAATCATTGGGGTATGACAGTGTGTTTACTAAATATTGTTTATCACGTCCATATAACGTGAAACGATTATTCTATCTAACACTAGTTACCGACCACCAAACTACACATGGTAGCTGTGATGGTAGTTTAATTTAACCACCTATTGCAATTTTTAAGTCTGTATAAATGTCGTGAAACTCTGATATTGGCTTAATCTACTCATTGTCATTTCGTAGAATATACCAATGTATATTTATTATTCAGACTGGAAAGGCGACCCCACCTAAGTTGGGAAAAGGCTCGGTGGATGATGTGATTAGTCATCACATCATCATGTATGGTTACAGGTTACATTTCGGAGAGTGTGCGCAGGAATTGCATGAATAAATTCCACCAGCACCATTCCATCATCGGATATCAAGGCGTGGTCTGAGACTACATCCGTATGTGGTCGATATACCACCTCTTCGTACCTCTCGATTCGCTTCTTCTTTCATCATGCGAACCGCAAAGGAATGGAATTCCCTTCCAGCGTCATTGTTCCCCGATACATATTATAATCTTGGGATTTTCAAGGCAAGAGTAAATAGGCATTATTTGAGTTTGCGTGCTTCATCTTAAACCGCATCGTTACTTAACATCAGGTAAGATTATGGTCAAACGCACTCAAATTTATACATAAAAAAAAAATGTATATGTTTAAAAAAGCTGTTTAGTTTCCTTATTAATAGTGCTTTTAGAATTAGATTCCATTAAATAGTTTATCTGCTTCCCGAATCCCACGGGGAAGCATTATGTACTGGGATTGATATTTTTCATAATCAGGCAGCAGATGAATAAACTGGATGAGACTGTATCCTCTCAACTAGTTTCATGAAGTGGCTTTTTGTTTGCTAATTTTCATCCAAATGATGTTCAACGATTTTTGTATGATTGAGGATCAAATTTCCTTCCTATCATTCTAAAACATTGTAGGTACAATATTGTATTTAGTGTTTTATGTATAATAATAATAATGTTTGTTTATTTACCTTAATTGTGACATTTCCTTTGGTGATTTTGCGCATGTTAAAGCCGACTGTAGGTATCATATCTTCACTGAACTGACCGGACTGAAAAAGGTGAAATTTTCACGTTTAATAAGCATCAATTTACACAAGAATAGAGAAGAACCTTTCTCTAACCAATATTTAGAATGTCTATTTTGTGTATTTTAAGTATTTATGTAAGTATTTTTTTTTTCCTATGATATCATTACTGCCTGAGTAAGTTTATTAGTTCATTTATATTGTTATCCTACTCTGTCTTATCTTCATTTTATCATTTACTAAGCTTTATTTTTGTTTTCTCTTTCATGTATTGTACACTACCCTTTTAATTTCTTTAACTCGCTATCCATCCAAAGGTTGTCTGGAAGAGATCGCTTTTAGCGATAAGGCCGCCTTTTGTACTATCTTTAAGTTATGTCTCCTAATTGTATGTTTCCTTTTTTGGGTAGGTACAATAAAGAGTATTTGAATTTGAATTGAATTCGAAGAACTTTCATTAAAGTAGGTACGTTATACAATCTTTACAGGGGAGCCTCGTGGCTAGGTGGTAACCGGTTAGGTTAAGACAATGAAAGTGTGGCGTGTATGCAAGCAACTGAACGAGGCACCTCTGACGTCATATATTACGAAACATCTATATCATACTAGAACGCGGTTCTAGTCCCTTCGACAAGCTTCTACCAGTTTCCAGTTGCGCATACGCCATAAGCCACACCTCTTATGAACTAGCCAATTACGTATAAGCAATAAATTATAGGTACAACAAATATTTAGGTATTATACTCGATCTATTGTTTACATCCACGGCCATCTAAACCTGTTTGTGTCAAGCCATAATACACGTATCATATAAATACGAATACATTTCGATTATAAAGTCATTAAGTCACATACTGTTACTTCAAGCGTTTCAATACCTCCCAACAACCACTTCAAAGGTTAGGCAAACATTAGTCACAACGAATTTACAACTTTCTGAGACCGAAACATACAAATACCTAGTCTACTACCTAGTATATGTCAGAGTCATTGGGTATAGCGGTAGAGGTTATTAAGAAATCGGCGAAAGGACGGTTGTTTGGCCGCCTGACAAAAGTTCTTAACAGTTTTTTGTCCGGTGGTAACAAAATACGGGCTTTCAACGGTTGGGTGGCAGACTCAAACGGAACTAGACGCCCTAAATTATTATACTAATGAACGCACTAGCAGAACGTTGATATGATCAGTGCATATCACTGCACTTGTGTTTTATGGTATTTTATATCAAGTCTATTTTTGAAGCTGTGTTTGAAATAAGACTTAAGTCCGCAAGCTGAACCATGAGAATTTAAAAAATATAAGTAGGTCCGAATTGAAAACACCGTTTTGTGTTAAATAGTCTATTAAGGCTATATCTCGCCACAACCCGAACGATAGTGGCCTGGAACGCCCTGCCTGTGCACGTGTTTCCTCCCACATATAACCCTGGGTTCTTTAAGCGGAGCGTGAAGAGGCACATCATTAGGTCGTCAAGTTGAGGGCCACTCTCTATAGTATTGTGCGCTGTGAGAGTGGCCCACAATCGCTAGACGTCGTCGTCACGATTTACCACCAGGCGGGCGGCGCCAATTTGGCGAACCCAATATAAAAAAAAAAACAATACGAGCATATTAGCAAAGTACACTGTTGAAAGAAGAAATTCGCGCGAACCAAGTCGTAGAAGTCCGCTAGTATCGTTATATTTATGAAGTCTGTTTCCCAGTGAAACAATATAAGTTTGATAAAGTGTTATCATATCAGTCATGTCCTTGGTGAATCAGTAATTGTTTAAATTTGTTATTAACTAGTGGAAGTTGGCCGTGGTTTCAGCTGGAATTAGTTCTCAATTCTGAAGGGAAGACATTACTGGGATAAAACCTAGCCAATGTCACTCAGCGATAATGTAGTTAAATATCATCATTCATTCACCGAACCTTTTCCCAACTTAGTTGGGGTCGCCTTTCCAGTCTGTGATTCGGCTGAACTTCGATATTTTCCGTGAAGCGACTGCCATCTGACCTTCACAACCCATGGGCGATATCAAAGTTCTGTATTTAGCCCGGTCGGATTTTTAAGGGCTCCAACTACCCCTAACGTCTGCCATAGATGTTCGTATGACAACCGGGACCGACGACTTTCCGAGGCACAGAGGGGTCACAGTGTCCTAAGAAATGGTAACCCATCCTAATACCGGCCTGACTAGATGTTGCTTAACCTTTGCAATGTATTAATATTGTCGGTTACCACTAGACCACGAGCCCTTCATCTTGGGCTCCGCCCGAATTGTATAGTTTTGTTGTTCTCAATTCCCACAGGACCATTGTACCGGGCCAAAACAGTAACAGTCAACGATAATATAGCTACAGTGAAAGGATCAGTACTTTTAGAGTGTATTCAATTCAAAAACTTACAAACAAACAATCAAATCATTCATTTTTATAATATAAGTATAGAATGATATAAAGATAATAAACTACTATCCGGCCGTCCCTGAAAACCTGCACTGTCTGACTTGCACCACCACGCAGACAGCATTACGCTGAGGGACGGCCGTTAATTCCACGTTATTTATAAGTAAACATTGGTAAATTTTTTTATTTTCTTTATTTTTTAGTTATTGTTTTTTCTTTTGTAACCTGTGTAAGTGTTTGTTTTGTTTTGTGGAATAATAAAACTTTCTTTCTTTCTTCCTTTCTTCTTTCTATATAAGCATAATATAGACTAGAGTGGATGCCTGCGTGGAATAGTTTTCTTGTTACCAATTCCCATGGGAACACATTCTCGCGATTAAAAGTAGCCTAAGTTACTCCTTATTATAACATTGACCAGTAAAAGCTCTATTAAAATCTGTCCTGTGTATCAGACATTAGCGGGAATAAACAGACAGGCCAGTCTTATATATTTTTTTTGGAATTACAAAGACAGTCCAATTTAATTTAAGTAAATTAAATGTGTATAGATTTATATTATCAAACTAAGGAAAAGGACATGGTCAAATTATTTTCAAGGTAACTAACCAATTCATTATCGTTCAAAACTTTGATTGCAATATTATTTTTGTATATTGTACTAAGTGTATTTATAGTTTTCATTTATTTATATTATGTAGTATGTCATACTATCACTTATGTATTGCACCTCGAGTTCCATACCATTATCTCTAAAAACAACACAAGATTGTTTGTTGTATGGGAGGCCCCTTAAATATTTATTTTATAGTATTTGTTCTTATAGCGGCAACAGAAAAGCTATGAAAATTTCAACTTTCTAACTATCATAGCTCATGAGGTACAGCCTGTTGACAGACAGACAGACGGAGAGTAAAGTCTTACCTTTTGGCTATGGAACCCTTACTTTGGGTAGATAAATCTATGCAGTGTTTAATTATTATCAGTGTTTATCATGTAGCAAGAGCAGAGTAGGCAGAATAGAGTATTCCAACGTGATGGGTGTATGTCATCAATCCAACATCACTAACAATCATTACTGATCTAAAAATAACTTTTGAATATGCACTTTAATATTAACTTATCTCGTAAATATTATCTACTGTATTGCCATAATCAGTCCACAAAAGACAAACACCTTTCCAATGACATGCCACTCTGATTCTTAGCTAATGCATTTATTCTCCAAAATTGATATAACAGAAATAAATTGTATACATAATATTGTACAAATATGTGTGCTAAAATGCAGAGTTAAAATGCTCAACTGTATACTGTGTATTTACTCAAATAAATTGTGTGCTTGTAAATAATACTGTAGTAGTTAATTAGTTTTATTAAATATTCTAAACATGAGTATATTTTAACTAATTTTACCCACATATTCACAAATGGATGCAAATTTTTAAACTAGTGTAACATTGGTCTAATAACAATCTTTGCAATACCTTTGTCCAAACGGCATAGAAAGATATTATGAACGATCAAAAACAATGAGTAATACGATCACATATTACCGTAACAATCGCACATAACCAAAGATAAATTAGTAAAATTGGGTCCCTTTACAACAGTAAAAACGGTTCTGTAGAGAAATTGTAACACATGCTAAAACATAGATATTATATTCCGACATGATAGGTTAAAGCAAGAAACATAAAAATATTGTTTTCAGAGAATACTAACAGCAATGACGTTAACAAAAGTTGTTTTCCCCGAGTACTGCAATCCGACCAACGTAAGCTCCATTTCTTCCTTCCAAAATAAGCTTTTAATCCAATCAAGGATACGATTGATTAAAGCAAGCATTATCACTGATTTTAATCACTGTGTTCTAAGCAAAAACTGTAAATTATTGCAATGAACGCCTCTTCTGAAAATCTGCTGTCCAAATTATTTTATTGACAGATGAGAAGCAGACCAGACAGAAGACAGATGTAATCAATTTGCGTTTTGTTACTGCTCACTGCTCACAGCAAATGTTGGTCAGAACTAATAAATAGATATAAATTTAAAAATAAAAATGTTAGGAGTGCATTTGTACCTAAGCGCTCACTATTTAATTTATTTTAAGTAAAATTAATGTAGACGATGTATTTTTATAAAAAATAGTAAATCGAAATTTAGTAAAAAATATTTAAGCAAAACCCAAACGTGTTGGAATGTTGCCATTTAATCTACCATAAATCCGTATGATTACAATATAAATAATAAATTGAAACCGTGAGCAATATTTTAAACTTTTTACTGATGTGAAATTGTATGGTGCTATCTTTGTGGCGTATGTGATAGTAAAATGATGTTAAATGCGTAAAGTAATATACTGGAAACTGGAACTAGCTTACGTTTTCATTTCACACTATGTATAATAAAAAATGCATTTTAAATCATTAATCACTGTGTACATTCCTTTTGAGACACATTGGTTACTAAAAACGTCGAGTTCTACTATGAGTGCAATATCTTCTACGTCGGCAACCCTGGTTTAGATTTTTTCTTTGTTTTTGACGTCCTCGTATTTCGTACACTTTACACTTTCGTAGGTAGCGTTTTGGTGCGAATTTTAAAGTTATGTATTAATAATAAATTATGTTAGTTTACCACCTTATATTACTACAAAATCTTACTTACAGTGTAATACCACAGTATAAAGAAAACCTAAACCTACTTGATGACTAACATTATATTTTAAAGCTGAAAGATTTGATTAATTAATTGTTTGAATTGAATAGGCTCCGTAACTAGACTTACTGAACCGATTTTGAAAATTCCTTCACTGTTATGTAGCTACATTATCCCTGTTCCTGAGTAATAAAGTACTTTTTGTCCCGGTAATGTGTTTCCACGACAATCAGGAACGAGAAAACTATATTACGCGGGTGGAGCCGCGGTGATCAGGTAGTGGTTATTTAGGGCAGGGCTGTCCAAAGAAGGGCCCGCGGGCCGCATGCGGCCCGCGGCTTCAATTGTTGCGGCCCGCAGAATCTTCTCAGAATCTTCTCAGAATCTTCTTTCTTTAAATACATTAATGAGCAAATTATTTTTACCGCGACGTAATTCAAATATTTTGGGTATGTTTTCGATCACGCCGCAAACATCACTATTCACTCGAGAACGCGGGGAATTGCCCGAACGCAAAATAGGTACACCGCCCGTCGTTCATTTGGCATTGTTAGTCAATGCGACGAAAGTTTTGATTTGCAAGTTATTAAAGACTTTTTCATTATTTTAAACGTTTTTTTGCGTTGTTCGCTTTGTGTTTGTATATTAAACTCTTAATCTCACCATGTCTGCAAAGAAGAGGAAGTTATGTGAAGAAAACCGTACATTTAATGAGAAATGGTAGTTTGACTATTACTATAATAATAATAAAATTCAGTGTAAGTAAAGAATATAATGTTAAACGACACTATACTTCTCTACATGAAGAAAAGTATAAAAAAACATGTCGGTGAAGCAAGAAAAGTTATGGTAGCTGAGTACAAAAAAAACTGATACAGCAAACAAGTATGTTTTCAAAAGTAAGTACTGAGTATGAACAAAGTTTGGCTGCCTCATATTAAGTTTCATTACAATTAGCCAGAGCTAAAAAAAAATAATAAAAAAATGCGCAGTTGAAATGGCTAAACACTTCATGCAGCCGAAATTGGCGGAAAAGTTTGAATCTGTTGCATTATCTCATCAAACGGTGGCGCGACGAATAGAGGACATGGGTAAAATTTACATTTTGAAAAGTTTATGTGATTGCTTTGTAGATTGCGAGTACTATTCAATATGTTTGGATGAAAGTATCGACCAGACCAATATCAGTCAATTAATAATCTTCATACGTTGCATTTCGAAAGATTTTACAATCACGGAAGAAATGCTGGATTTGATACCATTATATGGAACAACTGAAGGCAGTTATATATTTGAAGCAGTTAACAAAGCTATAGTAGAGTACGGAGGAATTCGTAAGTGTTCTTGTATTGTGACCGATGGGGCAAAAGCTATGACCGGAACAGTGACAGGATTCGCGGGACTTCTAAAACAATATGGCATTGATTGCCCGTTATTCCACTGCATCATACATCAAGAAGCCTTATGTGGAAAATCTTTGCGTCAAATGAATGCTATGAAAGTTGTTGTCAGGATAACCAATTTGATTAGAGGTGGAAACAGGGCATTGACACATAGATTTAGGGAGTTTTTAAGTGAAATCGATGCAACCTATGGAGATTTATTATTACATACAGAAATCAGATGGCTAAGTGCTGGACAGAAATACATTTATTTGTAAAAAATGAAATACCATCTGACACTTCCGAACTACAAAATAAAATGCAAGATCCTCAGTTTCTGGCTGATCTTGCGTTTTTAACTGATGTGACGCAACACTTGAACGAAGAACTTAATTTGAATTTAAAGTTGCAAGGCAAAAACCATAATACAGCTAACTTGTATGGACATGTGAATGGATTTAGAAGCAAACTGAAATTGTTCAAAACGTCTCTACAACAAAATGATTTTTCTTTTTTTTCCAAGTTGTAAAGAACATTATTTAGAAACGAAAAATTTTGAAGAATTAAGTTTTTGGACCATATCAATTACATGGACGAAATAATAATTAAAAAAAAAAAAATATTTGAGAGTGATATAGCACTCTTCACTTATCCCTTAACGATCGCAGTTGAGAGTGTGAAGATTGATTATCAACTGGAACTATGTGATCTGCAATCAGACTCATTTTACAAGGGGAGAAAAGAAACGGGAATTGAATTTTTTAAGCTCCTTATTGAACGTTTTTGGAATTTCGGGCTAAAAATGGGCTCGATGATGGGCAGTTCGGCAGTACCTACCTTTGTGAAAGTGCATATTCAACAATGAAGTTTATAAAATCGAACAGGTCTTCATTGACAGATACTTCACTTAAACATGCACTGCGTCTAGCTACTACTAATATTGAGGTTGATGTTGACAGAATTGTAAAATACAAGCTGTAGTGTAGTGTAGTGAGAAAGTAGATAATAAAATAATGATACCTATTATACCTGTATTTTACCTTTTTTTTTTAATTTTGCGGCCCTCCAATGTATTTAGTCATTTTTATTGGCCCTGGGTCCTATCTAGTTTGGACAGCCCTGATTTAGGGTGTAAGTGTAACATTCAAATGGGTTAGTGTGGGAAAGTCTGCAATTATAAGACACTGGAACACGCCCGCGGCTTCGCCCGCTTGACAAATTTTATACACAAAACCTTCCTTGAGAACCACTCTATCAATTGGTGAAAACGCATCAAAGCGTAGTTTTAAAGATCTAAGCATACATACATACGGAACGGGCGATTTTGTTTTATAATATCGTCGCTGCGCCTGGAAAATCCGACAAACGCTTTTTTTGCGAAATTGACTTTTTTGGTTCATTTTACGTAAATTTTCAAGGCGGATAGGCCTGTCGAGTCCGATTTTTGATATTTTAACCAGAAACGGAAATAGTTATTTCAGCTATGTACTTACCTAACAAAAATATCAAAATCTATACATATTAATAACTAGCTGATCGCCGCAGCTCTGCCCGCGTGATATACTATACAGTTTCCTCGTTCCCTATTCCCGTGGAAACACATTCCGGTTATACAGAAATAATCTAGCTACTAGGTATGCAATGCATGCTGCTGTTGCAAAAAACTGAGCAAAGTGTTCAATTTTCAAACGACATGATTTATTTTTTTATGTTCAAACTTTTTTGTTTTTTGTTCTAAACCACCCTCACGCCACTCGTTATCACTGTGGTAAGTTTGAAGGAGATCTGTTCAGGCGTTTAGGAGGAGTATGCGGACAAACGAAATACATGAGTCGCCTAAAGATTGAACTTCGCTCACTTCGCTCAATAATTCGATTCGCGTAAGAAGAACGCTGAGGGGTAGTGGAGTGGGGTATGTTTGCGCATCGGTACCTCTCGCTTTTATTCGCTGTTACCGCCAGATCGATAAATCGCTTACTGCGCAGCTAGAGGTAAGCGTTCTTCTTATAAGAATCAGTGAAAGATTTTTTTTAAACAGGTTCAGTAGTAACCCCTATTCAGTCCAAACAAATAAACACAAACAAACAATAAAAATTGCGAGAATGATGCAATTATTTTGAAAAGTTTGAACATTTTACTTACCATTACAAACAATAAAAACTTTACTCTTCATAATATTGGCATAGAAACTGCATAGAAAACGAATGTTGCCAAGCGCATGACTCAAGAACTTTCAATAAGATTCATAAGGCATTTGCTGAGTTTCTCAGGATCGATCAAACGGGACATGTTACCCACGCGTTCGATCACAGTCTGACCCAGTTGGTACGTATGATTACGCAGATAACAAACAAGTCAAATTACACATACCTAGGAGGAGTCGCCCAGCCTAGCACAGTAAATCTAGGCTGGAGTACAGAAGCCATCTCCTACACGTCCAGTGGAAATGTCACAGCGATTACGGCACTACTCATAAGCAGACTGACACTGGCACGGACTCACGAGTTTAGCGTAACGAACGTAGATTAATTTGTTTCCGTCCCCTAAACCCAGAGTTGCCTTGCAGGGAAAGCTTCGTTGGATAGCGTGTCGTACGTAGCTGGTGGAATCAGTTTGGGAATAGATCGTTGGCACCTACCTCTGGATAGTGCAAAATATTTGTGTTTTAATGTATTTTAAAGCAAAAAACGCATAATTAGAATTAACTGTGTAATTTAAAAGTAAGCTTGGAGTTACGACGTAAAAATTATGAAAAAGTAGTGGATACGCCCTATAAAATTAAATTTTTGTATTGGAGCAAGGGCATAACTACATTTATATTACTTTACTGAAGTTATTTATGGGCTTAAACAACTACGTTAACTAAATTTAAAATAATAATAGAGCTTTAATTAATAAGTGATTTATTTAGCCCGAATATTATAAATCTGAAAGTTTCTAAGGATGTATGGATGTTTGTTACTCTTTAGTAAGAGTATAGTCTCGGGGATCGTGCGGAGTATGGCCTTATACGGGGCTCCCGTATGGGCGGATAGATTGGCAGTCAGGGTGAACGCGGCTCTGTTAAACAGACCTCTGCGAACCTTGGCCGTCAAAACCATACGGGGGTACCGCACGATCTCCGGAGAGGCTGCATGTCTCTTAGCCGGGACCCCTCCATGGGACCTGGAAGCGAGAGCCGTTGCGTCATTGTTTCAATGGCACAAAGAGGCGCTGAGGAGGGACCACAGGCCTGCGAATCGAGAAATCGAGGACCAGCAGCGGTCCCAATTCCGCCAGGATCTCATGGAGACTTGGAGGGTGCAACTTGAGCAACCAAAGTGGGTAACTACCGTCATCGCGGCGGTGAGACTGATCATGGACGAGTGGCTGCAGAGGCAGCATGGTGACCACACGTATCGTAAGACGCAGATCGTTACCGGGCATGGATGCTTCGGTAGCTATCTGTTTCGCATCCATCGTGAGGTCACACCCCGGTGTCAACACTGCGAGGTTTCCGACGACGACACCACACTCCACACGTTGGTGGAGTGCTCAGCGTGGGCGAGTCAGCGCCGGGACCTCGTAGTGGGTCTGGGCGTGGATATCCTTTCGCTGGAAACCATGGTCTCTAGCGCGAGTAGGTGGAACGCGGCCGTGTTCTTCTGCGAGCAAGTCATGCTCGCGAAGGAGGTGGCCGAGAGGGAAAGCGAGCGTACCCTCCCCGCTGAGTTTCGCAGTCAGCGGCCAGGGCGCTGCAGACTCATCTACTCCCAGGACCATCAACCTCCATGATCGGGGCCTGAGGACGGCGGGATAGCCACCCGCCGTCCTTACAGAAGCAGGCTAGAAGGGTTACGTGCTGCGGGGCCTTTGCCCCACAGCAAGCAAACAGATTCACTAACGGACGCGGGATAAAACCCAACCCCAACGACGCGGGATTTTCATTCCGACCAAACCCCCGAAGAGGCCACACAGCTGGCCAAAGTCCGCCGGGCGCCACCGGAAATACCTTCTGGAGTCTCCGGAGAAGCCCACAGCAATGGACATGAGAGCGGTCGCAAACTCGAGGAATTAAAAAAAAAAGAGTATAGTCTACCATAAGATATAAGATACCTTTTATCGCAATACTCCTACGGGTATATTGGAAATGTAGTAAAACATTCGCAAGCAATTAAGAAGCTAGTAGCGTAAACATTTAAAGGTGTAAAAAGAAAATTGTACTTTTAGCGAAGTCAAAACGGCGTAAACGCCAGTTGATTGATATTTACTGTTACAGCCAAACTGTTAAAATTTGTGATACGCCCAAATTACTAAAAAGATAAACTTAAAATGGGTTTTAGACATTTTTTATTTAAAAAAAATGTTTAGGATGTAAAAAGTACTGGGGTGTAAAAGACATTTTTATTAACTTTTTGAAACTTTAAATATACAGATCGATAGAGCGCGAAATTCTGAACAAGACTGCATTATTAAGTCATTTTCGCCAAAAGTGGCTTTTACGACCTTTCTTCCCCACGGTATCGATATGTCCAGAATTTCCAGCAAAAACAGTCGGCATATCGCGCCTGGGTCAGGTGACAGGTCCATGTGGAGCGTTATCTGACCGTGGGGCACTTCAAGGCAGCATATACTAGAGCTACTGGGCGAATATTCAGAAATGATTTAGTTTGTTCTAAAACTTATTGACTCTTAAAAAACTGCATGCATTGTTAAAATTTATTGAAAGTGTACATATGCAGGTTAAGACAATAAGATTCTTAAACGAGTTACTCCAAATATCCAAGCAGTTCATGAAAGAATCATGCTTTTCTTTAAAACGCTGTTGAGGATAATGATAAAATATGAGAAAAATGATTTTCAGTAATCAGGTGAATGACGATATGTTGAGGATAATGATCCCTTCTCCAATTTAGTTAGTTATTACAGCTGTAAACGACGAGGGTACGCAAGAATGAATGAAATACATAGCATAAATATTTAGATTATATATTTTTATTTTAAACTATTACAATCAACAAAATAAAATAATGTCAAAATGATTTTAGAACAAAAATATATTAAGTATAACAACTTCTAGTTATAGGTTTCAAACCATGATTGCTTTGTTTCAGACTACTTATTCAATTACGTAAAATTAAAAATATCAATCTCAAGAGTGAGCCTGACTCTTCAGATCAATCTCCATCTCTATGGTGTGTCTAAGCAATGCTTAAGTATCAATACTTATGCACTGCTTACTAAGATATAGTTCGTGCCATTTACGAAGACGCGCGGAACTATTTTCGTAAATCGAGTACAGGGCTAGTGTGCAATCTTTTGTATGCTATTTACTATGAAGATACAAAAGCAAATCACATACAGAAGATAGCACACTTGCACTGTATGCAGTATTTCGCGCGTCTTCGTGAATGGCACGAACTATACACAGTATAATAAATACAAACATACCCCTATATATATATTTACTAATAAAACATAACAGTTTACGTTAATTCGACATATTCATTATTTTTTAACTGAGTTCAATAGTAGGTAAAGTTATAAGTAACAAAAATATACCAAACAAGATATCACAAAATGAATACAAATTTTCAAGTTTCAAATTAGTGTAATGAAACATGATCAAAATAATGAAGATGTTTCTGTGGAAAACCCAAAAAAACTTAAAACACCTACCTATCTAAAAAAACAATAAAGCTTTTGGAAAAGGTTGACACAATCATCCATAACACCCTCAGTCAAATTTTAAATGTGGCCTTGGATGACCGGGCCTGGCTTCAGGCGTCCCTACCAGTTCGCATGGGTGGGCTCGGCGTCCGCAAAATTAATGATATTAGCCTAACGGCGTTTCTGTCATCGGTTCACAGCACTGAAGACTTAACCAGGAAGATTTTAACTAACACACTGATGGATTCTGAGGCGCTGTATAAGACCGATGCCATAAATGCCTGGAAGGTTACAGGCCCCTTCACTGATCTGCCGTCTCAACCATTCGCTCAGAGGCAGTGGCCGCTCTGTAATCTAAGACGAGATGCACTCATTTATACTTCGCGAGCGCGTTTGCTGGCTGTGGGAGAGTGGGAGTCTGGATTGTGGATCAAGGCACTTCCTTCGCCCAATATAGGTACTATGTTGGACGATACGTCGATACCACTTTCCGCCTTGCCACCTTGTCTTCGTTTAGGTGCGCCATGTGTTTCTCCGCATCGTTGCCACTGTGGAGAAGTAGTCGATAACCTTGGTCTTTCATGCAGAAGAAGCGCAGGTCGTATTTCTCGACACGCTAACCTTAATGACATAATCCGTCGGGCTCTTTCTGCCGCCAGTATCCCAGCAGTTCGTGAACCAAATGGGCTGGCACGTGGCGATGGAAAGAGACCTGATGGAATGTCGTTATTGCCATGGAAGATGGGAAGGCATTTAGTGTGGGACGTAACGTGCGTTGACACTCTGGCGCCTTCTCACCTTCCTAGTACAGCGCGTTGTGCCGGCGCTGCTACTGCATCAGCGGAAAGCCTCAAACGTAGAAAATACTCAAATTTAGCAGGAGACTACATATTTGAGCCGTTTGGGGTAGAGACGCTGGGACTTTGGGGTCCGAGCGCTCGCGGACTCTTTAAAACCATCTCAAAACTTTTGATCGACTCTTTTCAAGACCAGAAGGCTGGTTACTTTTTAGCTCAAAGAATACGCATTGCCATACAACGTGGCAATGCTGCCAGCCTTCTAGGAACATTGCCAGTCGGCGACGAGACGGAGGAGTTCTTTGACGCCTGTAATATTATATAATAATAATTTTGAATTACTGACTACTTAACGAGACTTACTTACTTTTTAGAATTTTCCTTCCACTTTTTACGTTGCTTTTTAATTGCCCGAGGGGCATTATTATCCCACAGGGTGTCATTTTTCTCGACATGCGTCATTATCCTATCAGTGTAAATTCAGGAGAATGATGTTGAGAAAAGTGACGATTTCGACAAAATCTTGTCGTAACATGTTTTGCGCACGTGGTACTAAACAAAATGCATAATATTTCACAATGTACATAAGACCTTCATACTTTTTCGTGAAATACATTGACTACAATTTACTTTTACAGAAAATATACACGAAAATGAAAGTGACGAATTTAATAAACATTCTAGGAGAATGAATTTCAAAGGCTTACCTGCAAGAATCGCGGACGTCTGTAGCCACCGAAGCACGTCGCTCGACTAAGGTCTAAGGAAATCTGTTGGCTAGGGTCACAAGTTTCCCCCCCTCGCACCTTTATTCGATGTAATATTCAAAACAATGTTATGGAAGGAGAATGATGCACATTTCTTGAACACAAGTTTTTTCTTGATTAACTTTACGGGTATTGGTAATTTTGCAAGGCATATGTAGATTTATGTATTATAATTACAGCACCTATACCAAATAACACATTAAATTTTTTAAATAATCCAAAAATAGGCGCGGGTTTTGCGTGGATACACATGGAAATCGGGCATTTTTACTGCTTTTACTCGATACAACTTTTTTATTATCAATTTTATAGAATTGTCATTTGAGCTACTTTTTCGTTAACTATTTAGCTATTAATAGTGGTGCTTCGTTTAAAAATAAATGCACACGTTCCCGAGATATTATCAGATACATTAATTCAGACCCCCCTAAATATTCACCCTACTACTACAATAGGTCCAGCAAGAGTGCCTTAAAAAAACGAATGCATAGCGCGTTGATCGGCCAAATCAAAAGCTGACGTTAAATCCTACGGGGAGCCGAGGATTTTGATAACTGACTAAAGCCGTGCAAGACAAGTTTTGCGAACCCTAGCTGCTCAAGAATGGCAAGAGCAAAAAAATGCAAGGTGAGCCTTTTCGATAGAGTAGAGTATTCCTCGCTCCTCTCCAAACTTCCAGCATATTGTAAATTCCCCTGGCTGGAGGGCCAGCTTCCTAAACGGGCACCGTTTATGGGTCATCTGTGACCGCCGAGGTACTCGCTTTTGCAAGTACATAATATACTGTCATTGTCAACAGATTCTCTTTATTCTACCTATACTTACTTTGCATGGGAGTATTTTGCTCGTCCGACAGTGACAACTAGGAGGAGAGACGGCAACTTGTGGTTAGTTTTGACCGAAATCTCGGAAACCATTTCATAGGGCCCCGAGAACCTGGTCATTTCAACACCCGCAAAAACTACATCGAGAGTTGTAGTTTCAGGAAAACTAGGAATCCTTGTTCACACCTAACCAAAGGTGTCTGCTGTTCAAGACGCAAATAAGACCCTACGTCAATACTGCTCTACCCTTGGAATGGCTTTACGACGTTTTTGCTCGACGCACTTGATGCTATGCACGACGGGATATTCGCATTAAGGTAAGGGTATCTAATTCCGTGGGGTTCATAAATTGGCACCTAATTCCGTGGTATTTAGAAAAACAGCTTTATAAACCAAATTACTAGTTATTTTTAACTGCAAGACCCATTAATCAATTAATAATTTATCTGTTCATATTTATATAAACACAAAAGTACCTTGGTGTGTGTATATTTTAAAATAATCGGTTAGTTTGCCATTGCCACCTGAGTCGAACGCACGCTTCATACATTTCGAACCTTATGCGCGTGAGTACTACCATTTGCTAAATAGTGTTTTAAACGATATTTTTATACTACAAGAGATTTGGTTTTGGAGGGGCTCGTGGTCTAGTGGTAACCGCCAATGTTAACACATTGCAAAGGTTAAGCAACATCTAGTCGGGCCGGTCTTAGGATGGGTGACCATTTCTTAAGACACTGAGACCCCTCCGTGCCTCGGAGAGCACGTTAAGCCGTCGGTCCCGGTCGTCATACGAACATCTATGACAGTCGTTAGGGGTAGTTGGAGCCCTAAATCAAAAATCCGACCGGTCTAACTACAGAACTTTGATATCGCCCATGGATTGTGGAGGTCAGATGGCAGTCGCTTCACGGAAAATGTCGAAGTCGAAAACTCTTCAGAAGCTCTTACCTTTTCAAACCAAAGTTACTCTTGCACAATCTCTTCTTCTATCGTTATTAGACTATGCTGATGTCTGTTTCTTAGATGCATCGGAGGAGCTTGTCACCAAGCTTGAGCGCCTGCAGAATTTGGGTATCCGCTTCATCTATGGCCTACGTAAATACGACCATGTGTCTGAGTTCCGGCGTAGATTTGGGTGGCTTCCTATTCGGCAGCGTCGTAAAGCACATATCCTATCTCTTCTATACACTATCCTTCACAATCCTTGTGCTCCAACTTACCTGCGTGAGCGCTTTGAGTATCTGGTCCCTAGGGGCAAAGCGTGCCGTCTTTCCTCATCCCTTCTCCTTCGTACTCCTTCACATTTCACTTCCTGTTATGATAAATCCTTCACAATCCAGGCTGTCAGGTTATGGAACTCGCTTCCACACGACATTCGTGCGAGTCCGTCACTGGACGTTTTTAGGAAAAGAGTTAAGGAACTTTTTCTCTCTCAACCATGATTTTTATTTATTTTATTATTTATTTTACTTTGATTGTATGTATTATTATATCTCTTCAAATAATAGTATAAGTAGCATATATTTATGATTTTTAATATTATATAATATAAATGTGTGTGTTTGTATGTATGTATGTATGTATGGACACAACCTATTAAGTATTATGTTTTTAAACGTAAGTTATAATGTTTTGTTTCTTTTGTGCCTATTTACTCTGTAGTTATTTATTATTATATTTTTTTTTATATATATTATATGTAAGTATTTAAAAACACGATAAACACTTCTCCCTTAAATAAAACCTGGTCTCCTCTACAACTCTAAGGTCTGCTGGCAGATAAGTCACATTGACTTAAGCACGCCTTTGTGCATATTGTTTGTATTAAACGTTATAGCGTGTATTTGATTTAACTATGTACAAGAAGATTAATAAAAAAAAAAAAAAAGTTCAGCCGAATCGCAGTTAGACTGGAAAGCCGACCCCAAATGCGTTGGGAAAAGGCTCGATGAATGATGAAGAGATTTGGTTTTGGATAAAATATTGAAAAGGTAACACGTTGTATCGAATACACTTAACATTTGAGTATTCTATTAACAAATTGGGGAGAAAATAAGTGTTAAAAATACCGCGGCATTAAGTGCCAAATATTTTAGTGGGTTCCTAATTACCGCTGTATACCACGGAATTACACTTTTATAGAGCTTATCTTTTTTGAAAATTTTAGTAGTAGATTTTTTATTACAAACTTCATATTTCAGTTTTGATAACTTAAATACCTAACCAATAAATACAAACACTAATTCCGTGGCATACTTTGGAGTCGCATTTACAAATTATAGCCGGTCAAACATTGTATACTTAGGAACTTTCTTAATTTTTGTATGGATTTTTAATGTAACTTTACAATAATATAGCTTACATATCAGAATAATACATAGGCTACTTTCTCGTTCTAGGCGTTTTTCTCGTTCCCGCGGGAATTGGGAAACGATAAACTATTCCACGTGGGCGGAGCCGCGGGCGTCCGCTTGTTATGATATAAAACCAAAGAATACAAAAAATATATCAATATCGATTATTACTTTGTTAATTATATTTTATATCTTTTTTATAATCATATTATGTTCTATATATTGTTAATACAAATAAATATGCTTGCCAATTATGATTCTATTTTGTTAGACATAAATGATAGAGACTGATTTGAAATACAAAGCTAAAATAAATACATTTCATTTTTTGAACACCATGTATTATTCTCTCCACGTCATTTCGTTTATAATGTTTACACACGGAATTAGAATTCAAATACCACGGAATTAGAATTTTTACCACGGAATTAGGAGCTTCTGACTTTTTTGTTTTTTTTATTATTTAACAGTTTTAATGAACTTTTAGAGTCAAATTGATGGTATTTTTCAAAAATAAGATAGCTTACACTTCTAATAAAAATAGCCTTATGTAGAAAAAGGCACAATGAATACTTAATTTTTGAGGTTCTTTCGAGATTTGGTGAAAATACTACGGAATTAGATGCCTTTACCTTGTAGATTGTCCAGAGGTAACTGGAGGCCTTGAGCCGCTAGACCAGCGGCTAACAAATTGCTTCCTTGGCCGCATTCTATCGTATTTACCACGGTGAGTGTTCTGAAGAGATCTTCAACCTGATCCCACTTTCTCTTTTTCGATCCGCGGCAACGCGTGCCGGGCAGAGGTGCGACTGTCTAACATTTAATTCGCCAGATGTCGCCACGGCTTTCCATTAAGTGGCCGACGTCTTTTTGGCCAACTAAATATAAAAAAGCGCCCAAGTGCGAGTCGGACTCGTGCAAGTAGGGTTCCGTAAGAAATCATGTACCGTTAATAAGCGTTTTAAGTATTTGTTGTTACATCGGCAACAAAAATACACATCATTTTTGAAAATTTCAACTGTGTTACTATCATAGTTCAAGAGATACAGCCTGGTGACATACAGACGGACGGACAGCGGAGCCTTAGTAAAAGGGTCCCATTTTACCCTTCGGGTACGGTACCCTAAAATAGTCGTTTTGTTTGAGTTGGCTTTTGTATGAATGATGGACATCTTTATTATTAAACCCATTCGGCCGTTTTGGACATAAGCTATTATATAAAACAAGTTAAAAATATGGCAAAGATTTGCCATATATTTTAGAGTTTTCGAAAGTTTTTTCATAAAATCTAAAAAAAAAATTTAAAAAAACACTTCAACATCACTTTAGAGGTCTTTGACCATGCGGAGTTGATTGCAGCTGGTCTTGAGTCTCTAACTATTTTTTTTATAGATTTGACCTCGTTTTGACCTTGACCTTGAGATTAGAGGTCAAAGGTCAAGTTTATTTTAGAGGTTTTTGACCATACTAAGTCGATTGGCGTTTACACTGAGTCTCTAGCTCTTACCGTTCTCGAGTTGAAAGTTGTTCACGGACGGACGGACGGACGGACATTACTGTTGTATAAGAGATTTTCGTTTCGAAAACTCTAAAACCCATAAAAAACTTTCTGTAGTGCCCGGTGACGGCAATAGGCTTGCCCCCTATTACGTGGGACCAAAAAATTACTGGCAAAGAGTGGGTGTGTAAGCCACCTCTGTCTACCTCTTCGGGCATAATAGGCGTGATATATGTATGTATAGCTTTGGTAATAGAATAAAAATATTTTAAAAAGTAAGAAGAGAGTAAAAAGGCGGCCCTGGGAATTGCAATGCGTTATGTAGCTGTATAGAGCGCCGTCAATTGAAATGTACTTCTTGAGAGAGGATGGATGACAGGAGATTGGCAAAACAGATACATGATGCGAGTGTGAATGGACAAGCTAGGAAGGGTCGACCAAGGCGAACATACTGCGACCAAATCGCAGATGTCCTAAATAAAGGCCAGGTTAAAAGTACCAGTAACCAGCGAGCATGCATGAAGACATTAATGAAAGTTGAGGAAGCGAAAGAAGTATGCCAGGATCGTAGCAGGTGGAAATTTGTGGTCTCTGCCTACCCCACTGGGAGAGAGGCGTGATGTTATGTATGTATGTATGTATGTATGTAATTTAGGAGACTTATTTCTGAACTAGCTGTTGCCCGCAGCTCCGCCTGCGTGTTATAGCTTTCTTGATCACCAGTTACTGATTTATTATGTAAGTATAGCTGTTGAGTGATATTGTATCTTAAGATAAAATATTATAGTATCTTAGCTGTGTGCAGCGCCCCTTAGTGAACTCCACTGCGGGGTGCGGTCTAGGGACCGAACCGCAAAATTATTTTTATTGCATATACTTTTCCGGGATAAAAAGTACCAGCAGCTTTTGCGTGATGCCTGAACAAACAGACAGACAAAAAAAAATTTTTTTAATCACATTTTTGGGTTCGGTGTCGGTCTAGTAACACCCCCTGCCATTTATTTTTTTGATATTTTCAATGTACAGAATTTTCACTTCTACAGATTTATTATAAGTAGGTATAGAAGATAAAAAACTAGTACTGTAACTTCATAACTACTTTGCCTAATTTATGCATATTTAGAATTTACCTCTGAGCCCTAATTACAAAATAAATCAGTTTTTACCGTCTCCTGAAAAATTTAGATTTTACGTTTGTCGGTTTTTCCAAGCGCAACGATCAGTAGTTAGCGATATTGATAGTGATAGTGAAGTGATACGAACAAGGAACCATGTCATCGATTTTAGAAAAAATGGAAACTGCATTCACACATTTCAAAAAAACTTGTACTTCGGGAATCGAACCCGTTTTCAAAAAATAAAACTTACACTATTTCAGAAGTAGGTAGTATTGCATTTAGTAACAGTATACGACGACCGTGTAGCGACCGTGTATGTATGACATTCGTATTTGCGATCAAAAATTATCTAATAATTAAATCAAACCACATTTGTGATATTCGGTCTACACACCTTGTAATTTTTTGTCTATGTAATTACAAAAAATACATTTTGTAGGGTGATATCCTTTTCCTACCTAGTACCAGGGCTTTTTTTAAGTCCGCCCAAGAGCGGCCGCTCTTACGTCCATTGCTGGTCGTATCTGGTATGCACCAGAAGGTATTTCCAGTGGCGCCCGGCGGATAGTAGCATGCTAGACTAGGATAGGATGTCGTGATGGTAGTTTCGTTCGATCATCCCCGATAATTGTCAAGGATTGCCGAGCGCTAAAGTGGATATAATACCAAACTACCGACATGACATACATCAACAAAAAGATACTTGGAATTTGCCAATGCATGTCCCTTATTCGGATTGTTGATAGCTCGGATTGCTGAGATAATATTTAGTGGTACCTATGTCACCTCAGTCCTAGCTGTTGTAATTTTGGTTTAAATTACAGGTGGATTTTGGTAGATTTTCTATTCTTAGTACCTACACGGTAACGGCAATATCAGTGGCAAAGTGTAGGTAATACACGTCTGCCTACCCCTACGGGGATATATTATACGCGTGGTGTATGACTGTCATGTCCTTTTATTTTGACGCCCGTCACATTCACATGATAATAAAACCGGCCGGTGTTTAGAGCATATCCCACTACCGTTCGTTCCGTTCGGCGCTCAGCCGGCAACCGCTCAGACTGCTCAGAGTGGCCACGAAGTCGTTCGAGTATCGACGTTAATTACGCTCTTTACGCAGTTAAATACGTCTACGAAAACAACAATCGACACTCAATGCTATCGTTTAACTAAAATGTACAGCGATGAACTAACTTAAACCCTTATTTGTGATTATAAAGTGCTTGCAACTAAACCTGTGGACAACTAAAATGTAAATAAGACCAAACTTGTATTATATTGTTAGTGATAATAATAGTGATAGTGATACAATAACTGATATTTAAACTGTGACAGAAAGTCACACAGTTAAACATGGAAACAAGGAATTATTGGGAAGAGAACGGACATTCCGTCAAGTATGACAAGTAAGTAAACATACCTACTTTGACCTACCAACTGTAGCTAATATTTGCAACGCAAAAATAAATCGCTGTAGATGTTTTTGTATGGGAAATCTATCTACAATATGAGGTCAATGGTCTTTCTCTATTAGCTATCTTCAGTTCGTTACTCAAAGTATTCGCCAATTCTGCATCGTGTGAAATCTTAACCCTTATCGTGCACATCGTGTCAAATTAGTTCCGTTTATGACTTGGTGACCCAATTCTCGTTTGTGTTTGTGTCACCTACGTAAATATCGATAAATAAATGGTCTGAACGACGTACTTTGTGGGTGGAAAATAGACGCGTGTCCTTGTCCTTGACTGATAACGTAAATTTATTGACCTCGTCATCTCAGTTCGTCTTCTTTTCGTCAACTTCAGATTTATTCAAGAATACGAACCACAGATTTTCTAAGTAAGTATTATTGTAAACTAAGTAGGTAACTATTAGTAATTCTAAATTTTAGGCATCTCCTTATCTGTCATATTATGAAGATTGCTTGCATTAGACTTCCATGATATTTTTTCTCAAATCTTAGCTAAGTAGACACGGCACGTTTATCGATACCACGTTTTAAAATATAACTTTATGAATTATGTAAGGCAGTTTATTTAAATTAGATTATTAAAATAAATGACATTCATATCACTTTTAAATTGTTTTGCGTTAAAAAACACATTGGTATATATATACCTTTTCATTTTCATCAATGAATTATGCAGTTTCGCGCCTTTTCTTGCTCGGATTGCGGAGATTCTATTCAGGGCACCTATGTAACATTTGTCCTGGCTGTGGAATTTTGGTTTGATTTACAGATTGGCTATGGATTGTCTAGTGCTAGTATTACGTGGGAACAAAATTACTGGCCACCTCTGCTCAGCCCGTTAAGGATATAGGCGTGATGTACGTCTGGCTCTCTGATCAAATAAGCTATGATCGAAATGTTCAACCCAAAATCTCCTTTGGTGTAGAGACTTCTGCTCTTAAAATAGAGCTGCAAAAAGGAATCCTTTCAGAAAAATAAGAATAAGGACAAGAACGTCATAATTAGGTATCACAAATATTTTATTTTATTAATTATTGATTTGGCAAACAAATTGAAACGTCACCCTTATGGAGGTTATATCATACACACATCGTGGTGTGATGAAAGTTATCTTAATGTAGGTAGGTACTCATATTTGGATGCGACTGTACTGTGATTGAACAATGACATTACGGAATGCATTTTGCGACATGACATGTAGTTTACACTACAGCATAATAATTATAATAGTAATAGTAGGTATAATGTTATAGCCTGAGAGGAAAACGTGGAACTGCCAATTATACCTAGGCAGGAATATCTTTCTTTGTATAAGTTTTAGTTCCGATTCAGCTGAGGTTACCTTTATTCTTTTAGACCACAGAATTCCGGGTCCTTCGCTTGTAATCCATTATTAAGTGAAATCAATAAAACCTGTTTGTATTTATTTTTGGGTGAGTTTAACACGTTTTGTATGTCTTAGTGACCCTTGTACATATGCATAGGTAATTTCTAAATAGGTAGGTAGTAAGTACCATTTAGTATCCATCAATTTACCTATATACCTATTTTGGAAACTGGAAAATATCACAAAATCTTTCAAACCTTATCAACTGCATTTGTATTTGCCTTACATAATAAGAGCATGCAATACCTACTATAAACTCAAATTCTGATTAATCAACACCGATTTATAATATTTATTATTACCAGCGAAAGTAACGCGAAAATAGCACCTCCAATAACACGTGACAAGCTCAGTGGGGTCGTAAGCGGTGTGGCGGGGGGCAGAGTCGCTTGCACGCGTTGCCGCCGCATCCTCCACAGTCCACACGCCGCGCGAAACGTGACCGACTCACGAACACACTTCCAAAGCGGAATATAAATACATAACGTACTCACACTGACGTACACTTGTCGCTCACGTTTGTATCGTCTGACGACTCGCTGGTTTTTATCAAACGAATCCAGTATTTATATTAAATTTTTGGACCATGGCATTAAACGTGATAGCGATCTTACATTTAATGATCATTTCTGTCAATCATCATTCACCGAGCCTTGTCCCAACTCAGTTGGGGTCGGCTTTCCAGTCTTACTGCGATTCGGCTGAACTTCGATATTTTCCGTGAAGCGACTGCCATCTGACCTTCACAACCCATGGGCGATATCGAAGTTCTGTAGTTAGACCGGTCGGATTTTTGATTTAGGGCTCCAACTACCCCTAACGACTGCCATAGATGTTAGTATGACAAGCGGGACCGACGGCTTAACGTGCTCTCCGAGGCACGGAGGGGTCTCAATGTCTTAAATGGTCACCCATCCTAAGATCGGCCTGAGTCGATGTTGCTTAACCTTTGCAATGTGTTAACATTGTCGGTTACCACTAGACCACGAGCCCCTTCTGTCAATGACCTTTATCAATAATCTGCTCTTGAACGTGTAGCGATCAAAGGGTTAATAATTAGGCGAAAAAAGGCAACGATAAAAACAATATCAATGCCAATTATGCTGCACGCAAAAAACAGGATAATAGTAAGCTAATCAGGTCAACTGACGCATGTTCGGTGAAACAATTTCAATTATGGAAAAGCATGACATGTGCCACTTACCGCATGTGACCAAATGCATTGCTTCTCGCTCAGCGCACACCTCGCATGTAAAATATGTAGTGTCTGTCTCTGTACACTATGCAGTGCAGCAGACATACCCATACCTCACACATGCGTAACTGTAGCACATGCCTCACCATAACACGCATGCTTCTATCTAAAGTGAGTGAGCCGACATATTTTCATTAGGATAGTACAACGTCTGTATCCGTCTTATAATAACGAGATTGTTAATGTTACTCTACATGACACCAAACACGTGTTAGTTATTGTGATATTGTAGTTAAATGGGTTTTTTGCCAAATTCTATTCCTGTACGTGAGTAAGAATTACACATTACCAAGATCACAAAAAAAGGTTAAATCTAAAAGTTT
The DNA here is from genome assembly GCA_963556515.1 of Nudaria mundana. NCBI lineage: Eukaryota > Metazoa > Arthropoda > Insecta > Lepidoptera > Erebidae > Nudaria > Nudaria mundana. The sequence goes on along the minus strand of OY748290.1, from coordinate 21,990,731 downwards.
TTGAAAAAATGTATTACTAAAAATATATGTAGGTACTGTATATCATCATCTGCCTGCCCTTATCCCATTTATTTGGGGTCGGCGCAACATGTTTTCATCTTCCATACATCCCTGTCACACGTCATCTCCTCAGTCACTCCTTTCCGGGTCATATCCTCTTTCACGCATTCTATCCATCTTTTCTTGGGCCTACCTCGAGTTCTCAGGCCATCTACATTCATACTTTGTACCTTTCTTACCACATTACTTTTCTCTCTTCTCGTAACATGTCCATACCATGATAGCCGTTCGCTTCTCACTTTTTCATTTACTGGGGCAACTTTCAAACTTCCTCTAATATACTCGTTCCTTACTTTATCCATCCTTGTTACACCACACATCCATCTTAACATTCGCATTTCCGCTACATGCAGTTTTCTATCATCCGTCGCTTTTACGGCCACACATGAAAGTCCATACAGGACGGCAGGTCTGACGACAGTCTTGTAAATTTTCCCCTTAAGTTTCGGAGGAAATTGGGGGTCGCATATTATAGTGGCTTTGACCTGCCGCCATTTCATCCAACCTGCGTCAATTCTGTGCTTCACTGTACGATCGATTTCCCCATCGTCCTGGATAAGAGAGCCGAGGTATCGGAAGCTGGAGCAGACTGGGGTATGTAGGTACTGTATATAATGTATTAAAATATAATGTATTAATAAAAAGTATCATGATCACAAAATCACAATCTCTTTCTTCAACCGAAAATTTGGTGGCTCATTCATCATTTTCTGTTTGCTTTTTTATAATGTTTCGAATAAGGTCGGTAGCGATCACGTGTAATAGGTACATATCCAGGGGAACCCGGGGTAAAACGGACACCTCCTCTTCCATGTTTGTTTGTAATCCGAGACCCTCGAAACTAACCGATTGGTATTTCAGTCGAACTCGCCCAAGGTAGAAAAGTAGTGACGTGCTGCACCTGTATGTGTACCGTTTGAGTGATAACTAAATTATAAGTGTGTTAAATGAACTGTCATCATTGATTTCATTAATATGTCAAATTATGAAACTAAATATCTAGAACATGTTTTCTTCAAATAACCAGATAGTTTTATAATTGTCTTGACTTTACTTTTATTTTTCGTCGGGGGCATTATGGGCGAGGTAAAATGGTCATGCCCTTTTTGCCAGAAAAATAAACCAGCAGCTTGTAAAAAAATACACGTCAAAAATTGACACAGCAACCGACTTCAAACTACCGAATTGGGACCAAATAGTTGTCGGAATGGGACCAAATAGTTGTCGGAATGGGACCAAATAGTTGTCGGAATGGGACCCAATAGTTGTCGGAATGGGACCAAATAGTTGTCGGAATGGGACCAAATAGTTGTCGGAATGGGACCAAATTTAAATGGGACCACTTGGGAATTAGTAAGTAGCTTTCATAAGAATCGGTTCACCCAGTCCGACGATATGACCCTTGCCTAGACTCCTAGGAATATTTTAAGACCAAAATTAACCAAATCGATCTAAGCATGTCATAGTTTTAGCGAGACAAACGAATGGCGATTCATATTTATTTGAATAAATCTATGATCTTTAAGTATAGAATATCATTGGATTGATATCTTAGAAATGAGCACCATATGCTGATGCATATGGTGCTCATTTCTAAGCTTTTAAATACCCGTAATAAACGGCACATTTAAAATAAGTACTTTCATTCCCCTTTCATAATCCTTTTTTTTTCTAAATTATAATTTGTATAAGGTTTTAAGAACAATTACCAGACTAATAAATGGGTGTATTTTTTTTTTAAATATATTTATGTAAATCTACGGTTTTATTCACAATTTCCTTGTTGCCCGCTATGCCCCGGTTCCCCCTACATATAAGTCGGTTACGTAGGATCACGCACTAAGTAAGGTAGGAAAAACGTGTCAACGTTTTTTAATCTAATGGCAGAAGGTACATACCTAGTCTAGCAAAGAACACGATACAAGTACATGACTACTCTAGCAAAAACTAGGCATCCAAAAAGACCCCGAACGAATTCTGAACCTGCTTTTTGTCTAAAGATTTTTTTAAGAAACAAAAACACAATTTTGACATAACACAAAAAGTAAGTAACCGTGTGTTCATTTTGGTCGCCTTCGAATTTCGAAATGTTGTCAAATGTCTGTCAGTAGCTCTTAATTAGGCCGCACACTCACCTCACATGTCTTTATTATCTCTGGTCATTGTCCGTAGTACCGTTTGACTAAAAGCATTTATATTAATCACCAAGTTCGCTATAATTATTTTATTACACGTGTCAGGTATGCAGGCGGTTAGCCACGTGCCTAACCTGATTTAGGTGTAGCTAGCTATACGACAAAACTTCTGCGAATGTTATGTCTACTTAGATATTAATAGTTGTAGTTTCGATAAGATCACGTTATTGAGGTACATAGATACACTTTAGATTTAATAAATATTATTATTTTTCCTTTATTAATTTTTTTTTTATTTATTATTATTATTTATTTAATTTCTAGCTGTTGCTTGCAGCTCCGCCTGCGTGTTATAGTTTTATTGATCACCAGTTACTGATTTATTATGAATAGCTGTTGCCCGCAGCTCCGCCTGCGTTTTACTTTAGTTAGATCGACATAACTTTTTTATTATTTACCTTAAATGTTAAGTTGAATAAACCACAACGCATTACTAAAAATCGCATTCAAATCGGTTAAGCCGACAACAGTTTCTCTATTATATCTTCATTGTACAGACATCGACCACTTACAATTTTATTATATGTATTGATTTTAGGTACTAAAGATTTGGACATTCTTTCCCCATAGTAATTGTTCACTTTTGCCAAGGCCCTCTCCAATCCATGATCGGGGCCTGAGGACGGCGGGATCGCCACCCGCCGTCCTTACAGAAGCAGGCTAGAAGAGTTGCGTGCTGCGGGGCCTTTGCCCCATAGCACGCAACCAGACTCACTCACTGACGCGGGATAAAACCCTACCCCAACGACGCGGGATTCTCATCCCGACCTCCCTCGCAGAGACCACTGAGATGGTCAAAGTCCGCCGGGCGCCACTGGAAATACGTTCTGCTTGTAACCAGAGACGCCCGGCTACGGATGTTAGAGGCCGCGGCCTTGGGCATTAAAAAAAAAAAGGCCCTCTCCAAGGCCCATGTCACACACACATATCACGCCTATAACCCCGAGGGGGTAGGCAGAGGTGCATTACATGTGCATTTATAATGGGTTATGTCCAAAATGGCCGAATGAATTTAATAAAAAGTAGCAGCTTTATTGCAATTTTGAAAAAAAATTAAAACCATTGCTTTGCGATTAAATGATGATGGCAATTAAAGTCCTGGGCGTCTCGGACTGTGGGGAATAAAGACGGGATTTGTGTTGTTTTCCTCGCGGCTAACCCCAGCTAGTGTTCATTAAAACCTAATTGTAAGCTTTATCAAATTCCTCACTATAATAATAGGTCTTTACCCTTGAAATTGCCGTTTGGACTTTGGTCGACAATGACGAATTAAAGATGATTGTGGAAGCCGATGATACACAATCTACGGCTGAATTAGCAGCAGCTTTCGACGTTACCGTCAAAACAACATTGGTCCATTTGCGTCAAATTAGCAAAGTAAAAAAGCTTGACAAATGTGGGCCCCACGAACTCGTCGAGACATGCCTTGCATTGCTCAACAGACACACAAATGAAGGAATTTTGAACCGCATTGTTACTTGCGATGAAAAATGGATTCTGTTTGATAACCGCAAGCGCTCAGCAAGTTGATTGGATCCTGGTTCAGCACCTAAACAATGCCCTAAACTAAAACTTACCCCTAGAAAAGTGATGGTCACTGTTTGGTGGTCTAGCGCCGGTGTGATTCATCACAGCTTCTTACCAAACGGGGTGAGCATTACTGCAGATGTGTACTGTGAAGAACTAAACACAATGATGGAGAAAATGGCACAACTCCAACCAGCATTAGTTAATCGCTCGTCTCCGCTGCTCCTGCACGACAATGCGCGACCTCATACTGCACAGCAGACGGTCTCCAAGTTGCAAGAACTGGGGTTGGAAGCTCTCCGTCATCCGCCATACTTATCAGACCTTGCGCCTACAGACTACTACTTTTTCCAGAATTTGGATAACTTCTTGGCGGGAAAGAAATTCAATACCCGAGAGGCAGTAAAAAATGCCTTTGAAGAATGTGTTGCCTCCCGTCCAGCTGATTTCTTTAAAAAGTGCATCAATAAACTGCCGCTGCGTTGGCAAAGATGCATTGATTGCATGGGTGATTACTTCGATTAATACAAATATTAAACATTAATCGTTTAATTTTTTTTATACAAAACGGCAATTTCATAGGTAAAGACCTAATATATGCTAAAAGAGCAAAGCACGTGCGCTTGACGTCACAGAATACCTACTGTAGGTGTAAATATGGCGGGTCTTCACATTAACAATGTAGGTACATATCAGGTTAAGCGTTGTGAAAATGCACTTTCCTGTCTGACATACTATAATTTAAAAATAGAATATAGATTATGATAAATATTATGGGCTCCTCCTCCTATACAACAAACGTCATACTTTTGCCGTTTTGTACGGAATCCTTTGTGCGCGAGTCCGACTCGCACTTAGACTACAGACACGGTCCCCGATGTTCCGCACGTTGACGAAGCTCTGGAAACTTGGGATAAATAGGGCACTTTTCGTTGGTAAAAGTAATGTAGTAAATAATATGGCCTTGCCTACGTCTTCAGGGAAACAGGCGTGATTATAAGTAAGTATGGACCTAACCTACATTATCAATCACCAAAAACTTCGACTAGATAACTAATATGGATCGTATCAATTCGTATCAATGAAATGTCTTTTTTTTTTAATTCCGCGGCCGCTCCCAAGTTCATTGCTGCGGGGTCTCTGGTGACACCCAAAGGTATAGTATTCCAGTGGACGCCCGGCATCAATGAAATGTCTGTCATACATTAAACCGACGTCTGGTAAACCTTGAAATGAAAAGGAAAAGTACCTTATCATAAATAAATTCATAACAGTTCATAATAATGATAAAGGGTGGACATTATCGTTGCTTCGTTACGTCACCTCCGGGGGGCGGGCCGAAGTTTCGCAACAACCCGGTTTCGTGACGTAGGCAGCAACGTGACCGAGTCGCCGCACGACACACGTGTCCTCCCAACGACCACCGACTGCCAACTAAAACTAACTTTAATTATGACCGAATTGAACGAAATAAACTTTTGTTTCTGAACTGTATTTATAACCGAGCAATTATTAAAGTGGTTCTATTTTTAAATAACGGGGCATATAATGTTGTTTGAGGATAAACACAACCAATTAATTATCTGTTATGAAGAAATATATTTATTTTAGGAACTTTTTGGCTAAACGTCATACTTAATAAGGCCTCTTTTAGACGTGCGTATTTTTCACCGGACAACGGACCGTCATTGTTGTCACCGGATCCACCGATGGTGTATGGCTTAATATTATTATAATGCATGTGTTTACACACACCGGAAACAGGTCCGTCAAACAAATTGCGCCGAATGCACCGCGACCTAACCCTCCGCACCCCCCGGTCCGGTGTCCGGTGAAAAAAAACGGCCGTGTAAAAGCAGTCTGACAGCTGTCATCGTCCTCGTAATACGTTAATTTAGTAGTTTTTAAAAACGTTTGTATTTGTTATGCGTACTTAGATTCACAAGCTATAGTGTCTCAGCTATAGTCGCTCCTCGCGTCATGTCTTTATATTATTTGACTTTTTTTATTACTTGACTTTGATTACTTTGCCCTGCTATCCTATTAAATGAAACAAAGCCCTGAGTTGAACCTCCAAGAAAAAAGTAAATGCTCTAATGGCGCACCATATTAATTCATTTATAATTATTTTATTAGGAGCTGAGGTATCCGCCACCGCGGCCCTGGCCCGAATCAATTTTCTTTCTTCCATTGTCTTCATTTGTTTGATTCTGTTTAAATGTTTTTTTAATATTTAAATTGTCTGATTCCTTCCAGCCAATACAAATTTACAATAAAGTCAATGAGGTCGTATGCGAATGTGCAGGCACCTTCACAGTACCTACCACTAACCATATCACAGAATTATAATATGAAAACGAGAGTCACGTGTCTTGAATTCTGATTGGATAATCACCAAACAACAGGCTGGACTATAAATATAAATGTCGGACGATAAGTTTAAGGGGTGCCACATTATATTGAATAGGTACGTCAAAAACAAGATTACAGAACAAAATAAATAATAACTCCAGTATAGTAATCAATCATAATTATATCTGTGATAATACTAATAAATTTGTTCCATTTTTCGCCACACGCCAACTTATAATTGGCAAGCTGTAATGATCTTACTGTAGAGTAGAGCACCCTACACACAAGCAGAAAATTTGCAAGATTGAAGCCAAGGGTGTGGACCCTTGGCTCCATAACCCTTTGCTTCAATCATCATCATTTCAGTTTTTAAGAGAGATAATTGTTCAGCAGTGGACAGACATAATATCCGCTGCAGAACATAGGCCTCTTCAACTAGTTTCCAGTGTGACCGCGGTCCATTCCCTCCTTCGCGTTAATCTCCACATCGCGCGCCCTCGGCGCTCGGCAATGGACGTAGGTGAGGCCTTGGGCCGCAGAATAACAAAAAATAGGTTGGAGGCTTATGGATACGATACGATACCCTAAATGTAAAGTCAAACATAATGTTACACGTGTCATGTTCATATAATATCACGTAGGTAATGTGGTTGTTATCTAGAAAGGCGAGTTTGTTTGTATCTTTTGATAGGTAATATATATATTTCATCATTATCTAGGTAGGTACGTACCACTTTATCCAAATCACGGAGCAACGTTGTAAGGCCTCTTGCAGAACCGTTTTTAACAAGTTAACATATGGAAGCCAATCTTGTTTTAAAAAATAAAGCTTTTCTATGTTTTAACAAAACCAACTCTTACTCTATTTAAAAAGAAAGTAAAAGCACACTACCTCTCCTCTTTATCTTAGTTATATTGGGTCTGCTTGTAACCAGAGACGCCCAGCAACGGACGTTAGAGCGGCCGCGGCATTGGGCCGCGGAACTAAAATAAAAAAAAGTTATATTGGGTAATAGTATTGTAGTGTCTTATATATTTAAGTATATTGTACATGTATCTATCTATATATAGAAATGGGGAATGTCCCCCATAGCTCTGCTCCAATGATTATGCTCCAATGATGGTTGACCCCTCTACGGATAGCCCTCGATCTGGAGGCAAGCCAAAAAAATTTGATTTAGCCCTAAGGGGTGAAAAGTTATAGGCCAAAACTTATGACGTGGTGCGGCGCGAAGCACCGCGAAGACACCGTACTAGTATATTATAATGCACCTTTAGTTTATGTAAGTTTATTTTTATTGCACTGTACACACGTTGCCTTGTCACCTTTACATCTCTCTGGCCTAAATATATATGAATAAGTAGTGCCCTTGTACTAACTGCTCACTGTTCTCTTTGTATTCTTCTTATTGTTTTATTTTTATCTGTGAGTTGTACATAAATAAATAAATAAAACAACTATAAAAAAATAAATAATATGCTTTATTTCTAGGTATACCTACAAGAACTCCATAAAATCGCTCGCATAAGATAGATATATATTGAATTAAAAATATTAAAATGTCAGTTAGTATCATTAAAAAATATCTGGACTATTTGGAAAAGAAATACGAGCCCTGTCTTGTAGGAGAACTTAAGACACTGTGTAAGGGCCCTAGCGGTTTCAAAGCCCCGCCTCCGGTCCGCTTTGAAACCTGCCTCGCTAGTGTGAAAGGACTGTTACTAGTATAGTACTTGTACTGTAACATGTTCCATTGTAAAGTATTATTTTATCTGTGCCTACTCAGATAGCACAGGATTTGTTCTTTCTGTTCTCAGAAAGTGACTTACTAATCAAATTGGTGAGTTTTGGCAGGTGGACAGAAAATCAGTCTGTGAAGTTTGTCATCGGGCATTAGAATAGAATAGAAGACGTTTATTCATGAAAAATTACATTACAGCTTTTTATCTTAGCCAAACTGCATAGAGTGATAGCAGTTTGTTGGCAGCTTGAAAAATTATTCCACTGCACTCATTCGACAAAGTCACGTTTGCGTCCACGAGGTTGTCGGAAATGTCGAATGCCGAAGAACTATGCTATGACGGTTGTAGGTACTATACATAATTTGATTTATAAATAGACCAAAAAGTAATTAAGTAGGTAGGTACCTATTTTCCTAGTTTATTGACGATACAAATGCGAAGCAAAAATTTTGGCTGTTTTTACGAAAATTGCGCGGACCGTGGAGTGGGGTTCATTTTTGTTGTTTTCTTTGCCAATGACCTTTAATTTGGTATATCTAATTATTCGTTACTGTTTTAAAGGTCTTTACCATATTTATGCAAGAGCTAAAAGCTGTCCGCTACTCTCTGAATTTATTGAACGAATTTTTGTTTGAATTTTTCACAGATAGACTAAAGCTGAACTTGGGGCAACATGGTATTCTTTCAAAAATAAATAAAATACAAAAATCGGATGGCACGAAAAGAGTTGTCATCATCACTCACCAGGCCGGGTAGCAGCAGCTAGTCCTAGTAACCAAGAATCGTACGAGTATTAATGAAGTAGTTCATGGTTTTTCGCATCAAATAATGTGACGTAACGCATATTTTCTTTACGTATCTAATTTTCGCTGCGGATATAATATTATCTATCATGTGACAATATCACAATACTATGTACGTATCTATACCTACTAAAGCTATGTTCACACATATTGTGGTACAAAACAAAAAAAATGTTTCAAAAGTAGAAGCATGTAACACAGATAAAATAATACTTTTTTTTGGAGTTTACTCCTTAAGAATCGATTTTCATATATAAGGCGCCCGGTATGAGAAAAATCCGAGGGGTAAAACCTACTAACAAGTAACGAAAATCGTGTCACGTTTTTGGTGCGCAACTTTAGTGCGCAACTTTCTAATTTGTTATGGTTAGATACTCGTACTTAAGGAGTAAACTCCAGTCGTGCTGACACACACACTTTTTTAAGTGAAATTATTTGGCAGACACGATAATTTACGGTTCCATTTTTAATGTTCCCGATGGACCTATGTAACGTACAGTCAGCGCCAAATTCAAATGAGCATTCAAAGTGGTCAAAATTATGTGAACTTCAACAATTCAATTTTATGTTAGCCCGCAAGGTTCAATAAAAATGTTGTATGTGTCCCAGTTTAAAACCTCTTAAAAATTATGATTTTTCAATATTATGTAAGAAAAATTAAGCTAATAATAATGCTGTTACCGTTTACTGAAATAGGGGTCATCATTTAGGACTTGCAAAGAGGTTCGATGACCGGACGACGTAATATAATGACTTATAAAAATTATTACTGATCTTGGTCTCCGACAGTAGATGTCGCCACTTGTACCAATTAATTTTAAATGTAATCGCCGTCTTTTTCTGTGGCTGACGGGACTTTTACAGGCAGATAAGTGATGTTCTAAGGGGTATATATTATATGTACATTCTGGGAATGTGAAATAATATGCACACTAGAAAACTATTTCACGCGGGCGTAGCAGCATTGGCTAATTTATAATACCTATGTGAGGTGTAGCGATGGAGAATGCTTGCCTACTTAGTTGTTAAATCCTGAAGATGACTGTCCTTTATTGTACAGTATCCCTTTCATTTCCATGTTTTTCTAATTCTATCCATCCAAAGGATGCGTGGCAGAAATTGCTTTAAGAAGCCTACACACAAACCTGTCGCAGGAGTAATCTAGGGTGCGTGGGAGATAAAGTAGCCAATGTCCTTTCTCAGGCTCTAGACTATTACATACCTCTACGAAATTTTATTTAAATCCAGTCGGTAGTTTAATCGTGATAACGTACAGACAGACGCTTTTGCATTTATAATAATAATAAATACAAATTATTTATTATTATTTACCATTTTGTAACAACCTGCACCGAGACCACTAATAAATACAAAAACATTCCTGTCTACTTTGTGTATGGACTGACGCATACCTATAACGGCATATGTATCTCACATCAGCTTTATTTGGATATGCGCCAAAATTACGACCCTTTATAACACTTTTTATTATCTATCGTCGTATCGTGGCTACAAATGTGAGTTCGGTAGGTATAATGGATAACATTTTAATTCTACTGAGCCACGTGCAACTGTACAATGTCAAGGTTATTTTTTAAAGGCCACCATTTAATTTAGATACCTACATAAATATATTTGTTTATAGTTTGCACTACGAGTATAATTGTTACATTGCGTTTAGTCTTGAAGAATCGGGATGTTTGTTGTTTAATGCAAGTAAAACCATTGCACAGATTAGGATATAAATTCCTGAATTGACAGAGAGGAAACTACCCTAAGATAATGCGTTCCAGCGGGATTTAGGGGCGAAAGAAGTATTCTAGAGATCGAGTGCAATTACTATGTGACTAGAAAAAATATTCGAGGTCAGATCATGGGTCCCTCTCCTCCTGAAAGAGAAAACAGACACTAGTTCATATCCAGCCTTTCGATTTCGCTGTTTTGAACAATATTTCGTTGGGCTTCATTTGATTTCGATGAACATGTAAGGAGTTTTCGTAGATTAATCAATTAACACGTGAACATTGATGATGTGCATGAGGGCGTTACGCGAGGAATGGAAACTGAATAAATAAACGGGGTAGGGCTGCGGACATCTCGTGCTGCAAATTATCTAGCCTAATTATACGTATGTGAAATTTTATTTATAAACGGTTTTTCTTGAAGGCCACCTATTTTCGTATGAGTATTGGCCGCTTTTTACCCTTGAAACGGTAATAAACAGCCCCTGAAGTCTGTCTGTATATTAATGTATCTATCTATGTAGTGCAAAATTACCACGCGTATATAGGTATATCACGCGAGTATAGGTACACCATTAAATTATAAAACTTGTAGGTACAATATACTTATCTCAAAGCTGAAACATGGGTGTGCTTGTTTACTGCTGTATTAAATAATCTTTGTTATAACTTCTTAGAATTATCATTTCTTTAGTAACTAAATGTCCCCGTGACTTTGGTCACATGAAATTGATACAGGTTCGGCTGGTGCCCGTAAAATTTCAATGAAATTCGTTTGAAGGCTTGAGTAGTTATTAAGCAATAAATTTATTCCCGATAATGATTAATGTTGTGTTTTCCACGTGGACATAACTTTTAAATAAAAAATCTCGTCTAAACGACCTATTTACATACCAATTCAATTAAAACATTGACATTCCTTTGTTTTGTATTAAAACAATCTATTGCGCGCGAATTACTCCACGTCTGACCTCACGCGACCGCAACAAAGTTATATCGCCGCATATCTGTAGAGTAATGTAATCTATTTAATTTATAAGAAGATCTAAACTCGTAGAATAACATTATCTGCACGTACGCCTATGTAATTCTGTGGATTGACGCGCACGTGACTTGTGCCCGATCTATAAAACATGACTAACAATGCTCACACACACAGATGCCAAAATAAGACTACGTAGAAGGTACTATGTACCTATTGTATATTGTTGATCGTAGTTTTCATTTTCATGTAGCTCAAAAAACTCATTATCGCTAAACAGAATTTTACCTTAGGAACGTAGTGGATCGTATCTTTTCTTGCAGAGGGAGGGGGTGAAGGGGGGTACCTAGTACTCTAGTGTTAGGTACTTAAAAAGCTATGTGCGCAGAACATACTCATTACTTTAAGAGAAAATTATTTCTCCAAATGAATTTTCACATTTCCCTTACTGTGCTGTGGTTTACCCTACTTTCATAAGACGAGTAAGCCAGCTTCAATTAGTTGGTCGTAGAATATCAAATTAGCCATAATCCAAATAGGCAAAACACTTTTCACAAACAAATACTACGCGATCCCTGAAGACTTTCGCCACTGCCAACGCTGCGCCCGCGTCGCGCCGCTCGCGTTCGCGTGACACGTGAGTAGATGTTGGCACACGTGATCTCTGATGACGTCACCGCATTGCAACTGCACGTCTTGATACGTGTACCATAAACCGGAGCGTTGAACTCATACTTTTTGTGATGAATATAATATAATGATATTATTCCATGGTTTACTATTGATGTACATAATATGAATATTACATTTACTACTATAAAAGTTATCTACATAAAAGAATACGTTATTTATACTTAATCTGCATACAACACGCGAAGTATTTCCGATCATATAACATTTTTATTTTTACGTGTTATACTGTCCAAATACAAAGTGAATCATCATAATTAATAATATCTACGTATTGCAACTTTATAATTATAGTACTATTGATTATACGAATGGTTATTTTTGTACACGTTTTAGGAACGGAATCAGTTGATTTAAATAATTATAGCTCTTCTGACAAGTCCAACTATTTCACATGTAACTGAGCGCCGAGACACGTGCTGCCGATGTTATGACCACAAATACTGATTGAATAAACGGGACAATAAGTCTTATTCATACGGGTTGTCAAGTATGGCATTCCAATAAGGGGCGCCACATTAGCTACATTGAAAACGAGATTTAAGAACGATACCTATACATTTAAATTTGTTTTGTTTTTGCCACACGCCAACCTATACTTGTTACGTGAATTTTTCGAATGAAGCTAGGAATAAGATAGAGTTGTTGCTGACGGTACGCTCCTCTGAGGTTTGTCTCTAAACCAAGGTTTTGATCTAGGCCCGGATATTCTGTATCTGCGCCGACGCCACAAATACTTCCGAGTATAAATCCCGAAATACTTCCGAGTACGCCCGGCAATAGGGTTGAGGCCGCCGCGGTCTTAAAAAAAGGATAATATGAATCATTCTCGAAAACAATATTTTCACAATTTGAATTGTTGTTTTAATTCCGATAACGGTAAGGGATGCTAGTTAGACCTTTTCTAGACCTATTTTTAACAAACTTCAAAAAATGGAGAAGTTTCTCGTATATTTTTTTACGTTTGTTTCCTCATAATATTTTTCGACTGGGTCAATTGATTTCGATTTTAAGGGTTCCGTAGAAAATGTTTCGGAACCCTTATAGTTCCGTCATGTCCGTCCTACCATATACGTCCGTTGTATAAACGGTTAGTGCTAGAAACATGAAATTTTGCATGGATATGTATATTTAGTGCGCCGACAAAGTGCTACAATAAAATTATGAAAAATATTTTTTTGGGGTATCTCCCCTACACGTAAATTGGGGATGATATTTTTTTCTCACGTCTACACCATCGTGTAGGGTATCATTAGATAGGTCTTTTAAAGATATTACGAGGTTGCTAAAGTGACTTTTTGATTTAAGTATCCGTTTGCGAGATATTTAGCTTTAAAGAGCTTATTTTTGCCCTCTAAAATCTAAACGGCCGGCGTGAAGAACTTGAAAAAATTCATGATCCATGTAATGAACTTTAAAGGAAAACTATAACGGATGGTATTACTCTGTTAGTTCAGTAGTTATAGAGGTTATCATGGGTAACAACGGAACCCTATCTTTTGCGTGGTCCGACACGTACTTGCCCGGGGTTTTTTTGTAATTGAAATCTAATGCTTCCCGTGTTTAGTTTGGTCCCATTGTGTAATTTTAAGTCGGTTTGTGTCAATGCTTGACGTGTTTTTTTAGGACTCCAATATTTCGTCGTCGCAAGAACAATATGGACACCACCGTGTTAATGTTTTAAATGTTATTCATTAATCCTTGCTGCATTTGTTTAATCAAGTGTAAATATTAAATAAATTATATACTGTAGATACAAAATTAACGTATTGACATTACAGTCTGTGTTAACATAAACCGGTACTTAGTTGCCAATAGAAAATTAGCGTGACACTGACACCTGACCACCTTTTTTTTATTGTCAACAATCATTTCATGACCTCTTCGTGACGTTTATCATTTCTAGGAATGTATTATCTGTTCATGATTAAAATAAATTATTATGCATGCTTACGGCTTATGAAATAAGATATAAGATAAAGATATTAACCGATATAACATTTTATTATTATACCTAAGTAAACAATTATTCAAAATATAAGATGTAACAATAAACGTAGGTATTGTGTGTTTTACAGGATTTGGGATTAACAGTCCTATTAAATCAGAACAGCATACTCACTCTACAGCACCCTACATTCAGAACCAGATAGATAACCGACTCAGTGCGTAGTAGACGTGTGTATACGGAATTAGGAATTGTTAAAGACAGTCCTTTATTTTTCAATTTTCATATTACTCCTACTTGAACCAGTGAAATTTTCGGTGTCTTCTTGCATTTTGTTAGTTTGTTATTCAGTAATGGTTTTCAACTGTAGTGTAAATTAAATATTTGTGATGAATGTTTTATTGATGCCGTTTTCGAGGCCCGACCCGTGCGCCACGGATCATTTACCAGGACTCTTAGCGTGAGTATTAACTTGTTGATTATAATTATTTTATTTATAATTCACTAGAATTCGCCCGCATGATATAGTTTTGTAGTTCTCAATTCCCACAGGAATACATTCCCGGGATAAAAAGTAGCCTAAGTTACTTCTTAAAACATCAGCTATCTGCCAGTGAAAGTCCCGTGAATATGGGTGTAGCCGTTTCAGAGATTAGCTGGAACAAAAACACAGAGAAAAAATTGAAAATTTATTTTTAGTATGTACTTAAATATATAATTTCATATGCATTTAGCGAAAAGCTGTTAATTTGGAATTACCAACAGACAGTTTCATTTATTGTTTTTGTGTTAGACTAGCTAATATAATCTTCAAACAACCGCACGTGTGGAATAGCTTATCACAATCGAATGGCACGATGTACGATAACTAGTTTCCTACTTACCTTCCGATTGTTAACCGACTCCAAATAAAGAGGAGGTTCTTAATTTATGTTATTAATTTAAATTTATGTTTGTTACCTGTTACTTGTCGACTGGGTGAACAGATTTTTTTTTTGTTGAAGGTTTCCCTTTTGGTCCCTTTTCAATTTGGTCCCAGTCCGCTAATGTGAAGTCGGTTTGTAACGAAGTCTATTTTATTTTACATAATTACAATATTTGTGGTTTGAAAAGACATACTAACTTCAAGTAAGTTAGTATGTCTTTTCAAATCGCAACAAAACCTTTCAGTATCATCGTTCGTCATCCACTGAACCTTTTCCCAACCTAGTTGGAGTCAGCTTTCCAGTCTAACTGCGATGCGAGTGAACTTCAATATTCTCCTTGGAACGACTACAATCTCACAAACCATGTGCGATATTGAAACTCTGTAGTTAGGCCAGTCAGATTTTTGTTTCGAGCTCCAAATACCCTTGACGACTGCCATAGAGTTTCGTGTGACAACCGGGACAAACGGCTTTACGTGCTCTCCGAGTCTCAGAGGCACTTCTACTGAGTTATTGACCATAAGTAATCATTATTGTACTGTACAGTCAAAAACAATGACATATACATATGTATGAATAAAAATATTTGTGTTCAATAATTTAACTTTACCATTAAAAAAAAAGTTTTTGTTTCAAAATTATCTAACCATCAATTTGTGTCAAAACTAGGTATACAGGGTTACTTTTAAGATTGAGCCAAAATTCAAAAATAAGATCTTAAGTTAAATATAAAGGACAGACTTTATGATTATCACAATTAAACACGATGTTTTTGAAAAAAAAATCGAGTTTAGGGTGTACTTAAAAAATCTTATTTACTGGACCACGGGCGACGCGGTGTATACGTAGGTCACACTATAAGTTTTGCGTAACTTAAAAAAACAACATGTTAAAACCAAAATACTCTTATTATGTTTATTGCTTTCAGAATACTCTCCTTTACATTTTAAACATTTGGTCATGCGATCGAACCATTTTTTAAAACAGGAGGACCACAGATCTGAAGGCATGTTTTCTACGTGCTGATTGAATGCTATCACTGCCTCTTCGGAGTTGGTAAAAGTGAAACCTCTCATCAAATCTTTGATTTTGGGGAAAATACAGAAATCACAGGGTGCTAGGTCGGGGCTATGCGCAGGATGGGTGACGAGTTGTACTTTTTCGAAGCTAAAAATGACTTTGTTTTGTTGGCCGTGTGTGAAGAAGCGTTATCATGATGTAGGAGAACGCGGCTTTTGGGTCGTCTTTCGCGAACTTTTTCTAATACCCTGGGTAAACAAATGGTAGAATACCACTCGGCATTAACACTGTTTTGATCTTCAAGTGGAATTGTACAGATGGGACCCGTAACTGAGAAAAAAAACACGATCATTTTTTTACCAATGTTTCTCGCCTGCCTCTGTTTTGTTGGCTTGTTCTCATTTTCAAACACCCATTCACAAGATTGCTGTTTTTTTTTCGGGTTCAAAACAATAAATCCACGTTTCGTCTCCTGTGACAATGTCATGAACTGCATTAGAATGTCCGTGGTCGTACTTCAGTAGGATCTGTGTGTGAGCACCATTCCACGCGAGCCCGCTTCTGCTCCGCTGTCAGTTCATGAGGGATCCAACGACAACAAAGTTTCCGAACTTTCAATTCGTCGTGTAAAATTTTCTGGATTTGACTCATACCAATCCCCAATAGTCCTCGAATTGTCTCATAGGTAATCCGCGGGTTTTCTTCAATTAACCGCTTAACAGTAGCCACATTATTTTAAACAATTGACAAATTATTTCCCGCCAATTGTTTTTTTTATTACTAAGAAGGTTGCAACGTTTAAAAAAATATAACATTCGAAATTCAAATAGTTCCGATTAGCTAGAAGTGCAAAACTTTTAGTGTGCCCCGTACATTGCATTTAACAGTTTCCCTTTAATGTTTACTAGTATTTTCGTTACGAGGCGATTTTTTTTTGGATTAGGGTAGAATACCCAGGCATATTGTGTATTTTTAGGCGGATTGATATAATAAAATTAAAAAATATAACTTGTACTGTGTAACTGTAAAATAGCACTTGTATCGTTATGCGACTTTAATGAACAAACAATTTTGAGGTTTGAGTATTTTGAAAAAATAAAGGACGAGACGCAAGCCTGCGGTCCCGCTCCAGCACCTCCTTGAGCCATTGAAACAATGACGCAAGGGCTCTCGCTTCCAGGTCCCATGGAGGGGTCCCGGCTAAGAGACGGTCTTATTGTTTTGACGGCCAAGGTCCTCAACGGTCTATTGAGGAGAGTTAAGTCAAAGAATCAAGAATCAATTTCGTTTATTCAGTTTAGGCACATTAAAAAGCACATATGAATGTCAAAATTTAACAACTTTATGTCAAGCAATATTATAAAAATACTAAAAAGTACATAAATAACCATTTGAAAATGATTCTTTCGCTGGTTCGGTAGTTTGGTTCTCCTGAGAAGATACCAGCAGAAAACTCAGGTAGATTTCATTCCATTTTCTTTTTTAATATTGTTTTGTTTACATTTTTTTTGATCATGAGTTGTTGGCCGTCAACCTCGCCACCCATACGGGAGCCCCGTATAGGGCCATACTCCGCACGATCCCCAGATACTGTCTCCTGCAGGAAGCGTTAGGTCCCTTAGGTAAAATTTTTGGCTCCTGTCTTAAAAATAACCATGTATATGAAATAATAAATAAATTTATATTAAGTAATCATAAATAAATATGTATATTGTAAACGAAAACATACATATAACAATACCATACAAGATAACACAGATATAGGAATGCCACGACCTCGGAGGTCGTGGGTGGGTTCGAATCAACGACCAGACAGTTGTACGAATATCTTAGGAGATAAGAACACATACATGATCTGTGAATGGGGGGGAGGGGGAGTAAATGGGGTTTTATGGGTATACCCGAGTTTGCCCAATGGGGCAAACGCTTAAATAATGTTTTTTAATTAATGACAATAAAATGTGCTGTGTGCTCGCGACGTCTAGGTATTGTATACCCGCGTAAAAATCTGTACCTACTCGTATTATGAACAATTATAGAACAATACAACATCTTGTGACGACATTATGAAGTGTCAAGTGATTATGATTGAAATCGATGCATCAACAATTTGATCTAGATAATTCTGGTTAGTATTACAATTTGTACCTATGTATCGTCAACAATATTAGATTATACGAAATACACGTTGTTTGAATAAAATATTATTTTTCTCACGTGGCTTTAGTACAATACTACATGTGTGTGATTATTATTATTTGTTAAAGATTGCGTCATATAGGTATAATACCTAATGTGTAGTTATATTATGTACTTACTGTGCCTATTTATCATCTCATTTGACGCCCACTACTGGGTATAGGTAGGCCTCCCAAAAAATATGGGGGATTTCAGCCTACATTATACAGTTCTCACAAATATTGTATTTGACCTGAGAGACTTATGGATGGCAGTCGCATACACATTCCACTGCGCCATCGAGGCAGTTTACATAGCTATAATGCCGGGCGCCACTGGAAAGTCGGGTGCCACTGGAAATACCTTCTGCGTGCGTACTAGAGACGCCCGACAACGGACGTGAGAGCGGCCGGGGCTGCGTGGGGCACTTGGGCAGCGGAATTAAAAAAAAAAGCTATAATTAATAATAATAATAAATAATAATAAAAATCATTATTTCCCCAAAAATAAGAAGTTCTTAACACAAATTATAAAAACTTAAAAGACTAGATACAAACATTGATAAATAAAACAAATGAATCCTTTATCTAAAATTCTTGGGGACTGGGTGCCTAAACTAGATACTATGTAGTAACTGTATTTATAGGTCACCAGGGATCCCGCATAGTACACAAAAAATGGCTTTAATTTAACACAATAATAAAAAAAAGAAAAAATAATAATAAGTTAATGACTATGCTATGAGTTTCTATTGTACAAAGCAGAAATATTTTAAACATTATTAAGTAGGTACTAAGTTTAAACCCGTAAAAGGTTCTTCGTACAACTGTAATCCAGGTGAAGTAACCAATTTGTAAGCACTCTTTTGCATTGAAATTTTGGCAATGGATAATATGTTTAAAAATTTATTACTTACATACTTACACACTCACAAACTTTCGCGTTTATAATATTAGTAGGATATTATAAAACCTTGGACCCAGTACATGGAATTGGCGCCCCGCAAGTGCTGTTCTGTGAACCATCACCCTGCACACCGCAGATTTTTGCCGAACTGTGGATATAGCCACTGGATCATATTCTGTTATTCAAGTGAGGAATGAGTAAGAACGATGGCCATGAGCACAAACAGCTGGCAGACTGTCAGAACTTTGTAATTGAACGAAAGTCTAAAGTGAACTTGCGTTTCGACGATGAGTACGTTCTCCGTCCACCTTCGTTCGCGTGTCCGTTTTTGCAATTGCAACATTTTTTTTAATGCCCCGCTCATATTGGTCGTAACATGATTAATGTAAATATTGTGAAATATTTCGAAAAAAAAAAATACTGACACTAGTATCATATTGTTGTTGAATTGTGAGTTTTGCAGTAATAAGTGTAATTTGAATTCGTTTTACAAGCAGGTGGATTATATTGTTCTCGACGTTAGGTATATATTCTATCTATAGTTTAGTTACGAATATACATTACGAACAATCTATGTTTAGTTATAAGTAGTAGTTAGTAGTAGTGTAGTTATATATAAGCTACTAAGCGGACACCTAAAACGCCTTATCTCTCAGCTGATGACCGAGACTCCACCAGCTTGTACCTGCCTTCTTCATCCATTGGTGAATACCGCATCACAATCCGTTGCGTAGTTTTAACGATCTACGCATACATACAGAACGGGCAACTTTGTTTTATAATATGTAGTGATAAACAATTGCACGAGGTTTTACACTTGAGCATCTAAATATATATATATAAGTACATAATATCTATTTAAGTACACGTGTCTCTTGTCTGTCGCGTGGTCGCGTCGCGCGTCACACACAACACGTGTGCGGAATATATTTACAAGTTGCCGCTTCGCGATCGGACACGCTTTATGTATACGGCGGATACCCTACAACTGCTACGAGTACAATACCGAATTACTCCTTCATCTATTTAAAAAAAAACTTAATTATAATACATACAGAAAGCTGGCTATTTTCTGGCCCATAAAATAAGTATCGGCATCCATCGTGGCAACTACTGGCAACACAGCCAGCATTCTGGGAACCTTCCCAGTCGGCAATGACGCGGACGATTTTTTAAACGATATTTTGTTATGTAAATATTTTTAGTATCTAATTATGTATAGTTGTAATTCTGATTGTAAATAAATGGTATTATACATAGAAAACACCCAAACTCCGAAACAAAAATTTTGTGGATCGCACAAATATTTGATTCACCTCGGGAATCGAACTCGAGGCTTCTGACTCGAAAGCCGATGCACTACCAACCACGCCACCGAAGAAGAAATTGTAGGGATATTTGTAACTATTTAATTACGTAGTAATTCTGTGTAAACGGGATAATTTGCTTGACCTTTAAATAATATTAGCTAGCTGTATGTATACTTGTATAGTAACCATGATCATAGGGGTCATCAATTTTGGGGTATATACTCGGTTTTAGATGTGTAAACGTTTGTTTTTTTAATGTCCGCCATTGTTGTTTTTTATACATTTGAAAGGTGTGCTATGCATGGTCGCGAGCACTTGCGAGTGGTGTAGCTATCTGGTATATGTATCTCGAGCTGCCTGTTTCCTTGTGCAGCTATTTTGCGACGGCGCGGCGGTGGCGAATCTTTCTTCATAGCACATCTCTGGATCCTCGCAGCATAGCACATCTCTGGTGGAAAAGCACCCTTAGGATATAAATATATAATGTGTAGCCTGCTACCAGCCGACTTCAAACATATTTGTTAAGCTAATTTAATAATAATAATAGGTACCACCTTTATTATGCTTTTTTTAATAAACGAATAGTAGAAAAAGTCGATTAATAACTAAAATAAGTCGACTTCATTTGATTTATCTATGATCTTTAAATCTGCGGGACATATTAGAAATAAAAGAAATGGAGTCGATTGACGCTGGTGAAGACCGTCTCGACCTTGAGGAGGGTCGTGGAATGTAGTCGAGGTTCGCTTTGTAGGTCACACACGTGCTCTGTCCGTCTGTTGTTATTTGTACTCTTACCTTCACCTATGTGTTTTTCAAACGAAAGATTTGATTGTTTTTGAACCACCGATTTTGAAAATTCGTTCATTATACAACATTTATAATATTTATGTAACTCCGTGCTGCGTAATGCCCCGCTAGTAACTGCCTCCGTGGCGCAGTTGTATGAGTATGCCGTTCAGTTCTGGGTCACGGAGTTTGGGTGTTTTCTATGTACATACATGTAATGTGATATGTAGATATGTATTTAGAAATGTGTTTATCAGTTGTCTAAGTCCCATAGCACAAGCGTATAATTACATAGGTACCTAATATCATATAAACTTAATTTGGGCTAGATGACGTTGTGTGAGAAGAATGTCCGAAAAGTATAGGTATCAGATTAATATACGAGTACTTATTATTCCTGAGTGTTATTCTGTGCTAAGCAATTTTTTTTCGCGGTGATGTTTCCGTGGGAATTTATTGAGAACGCAGCTAGATTTTCAATAAGTTTCAACTTGTATTGAGGAGACATTCGAAGCCGCTGCATAGGTACTCTTTTTTACTCGTAGTAGGTAACGTAAGCTGGAAACTTGCGCTCATCATTGTAATCTCTTATCAGATTCGGGATAAATCAAATACGATAAAATTTGCCAAAGGGTTAATTCGACTTACCAATTAAATTGTAAGGAACGCTAACCGAATACGCAGCGTATGCCCAACATCTTGTTCAAGACCGATCTCAAAGTTAACACATCAAACAGTTCGCCTGCAGTATCCAGATCGTTCAGGCATATTTTAATATTGCCGCTAACTGCCAACCGGGCAATTTCGATTCCAATACCTACACTAACTACCTATAGGGATATAATGTACCTCCTACTAGCTTACGACCGCTACTTCGTCCGCGTTATTCGGTATAAGGGTTCGTTTAAGGCATAGATAACCTCTTAATAGATTCCGCATTACTGTAATTTTGTTCCTTACCGAGTTCACCTGTTTTGGCGGAATGCGAGGGGCGCGCGGAAACGTACGTGCGCTATGATTGGCTGTTTCAAGGTCAATCTTCGAATACACCGAATACTAGAGATGGGATAGGGATGAAAATGTGTCGATAAAATTTTGATACTCGCAGGTATATTATAGTTATATTTTTATAATTTTATTATATCGTTTATTCCTTAATATTCTTATTATATACATTTTTAAATACATTTATAAAAAACACAAATACATTTAAAAATATAAAAAATATTATTTATTATTATAATTTTTATAGGAATAGGTATCAGGACTTAATCAAGCGGGACAGGTATTATCAACTCTCAGTTCCTACTTACTACCTACCACTAAGCCGAGCACCCCATCTCTGATGATGATACATTATAATTTTATATTTTTATTCAATAGATGTAAAGTAATATAATTTATATTAAGAAAGAATTTATAAATAAATATCAAAAACTGATGTCATCGGCGGGACTATAATTTCTTTCTTAATATTTTACGTTGTTATTGGTGGGAAACCAACTCTCCCCACGAGATGTTGCATCTACCCATTTCTTTTTCCTCTCGGGGCATCCAGGAAACCTATAAAATAATATATATCTCAGTTACATTGCTAATACTAAATCACATTAGCTGCGAAAAAAAATTATAATAATGCCAACACACAAATTGGTCGCAAATAATTCGCAGCTTACCGAAATTCAACCGGGCGCAGTCGCGGGCGACAACATGTTGCTTATTTATAGGTACTACTTTTAAAGCACCTACGGCAATAATACTGCAAAATATCGATGACGTACTATATCATACCGATATCCCATCACTATCGATTCAAGTGCTATTGTAATGTATTGTTAGAAAAGGATAGCTATTATAATTTGGCTAATGAGTGAAAGAGTAATTTCAAAAAGACATCAACGGGTTCTAAATGGTTTGTGTTTATGTTCTATTACCAACCAGAATAAATTGAACTCCGGTGCCTAGTCAATTTTATATTTACATTTATGTCTAATTTACTTACCGGTGAAATGTAATGCCATCTTTTTGGTAATTTGATGTCTTCGCCGACTTGCCATACCATTTCACGGAACAGGAAGCCATTTAAAATGTAAAATCCTCGCAAAAACATTTTTTTTTAATTATAAAATCGCACGTGGTCATAGGTCGCGAAGTTGGTTGTCACTGACGTCGTGATTTTAGGCATAGCTTTACATGCTTGCGAAATCAAGTATGAGTGGCGCGCGTTTGTTACCCTGCATGCGGAATCTATTAGGAGGTTATCTATGGTTTAAGGAGACGCGGGGCGTCGAGCTTCACGTGTGGCGTGGCTTGCCGCGGCACGTCGAGCGATTTAACCGTTTATAGTGAGGCGGCGCGTGAAGCGGCCCGCGTCGTGTCACGCGCAAACTCAAACATATAGAAATACAGGAGCTCGTTAAGGAAACGCGGGGGGGCGTCGAGCGGTGCGGTCCGCGAAGCGGGCCGCCAGAAACACAAACATACGGCAATGTTTGGAGCGTTCAAGGAGAAGCATCTTTGCAAGCGTTTGTTTGAGTTGTAGCTGCCTAAGCCACGAGCGGCGCCGCGTCGGACGCGGCAAATATATCGTATTAGTTTCACGAAGTTCACAAAAAGGATAGTACAATAGGTACTATTTTTATTTTTTTTACTAGTAGGTATATATCTATGCCTGGGGCGGATTCGGATTACCAGCTATTCTCTTTCCAAGAGGAATGCTCAGTCAAATAGACCCAGGACTTCACATTATTTATTTTTATTGATACTATTGGCGGAGCATTCATCATTCCTCCTGGATAGGGAATAACAGGGCGGTGATTTAAGACCCCAGGCATAGAACATACCGAACATATAAATACAAGCACCTAGTGGAATACTGTTTTTGCGATTCATTTGATAAATTATTTGAAAAACCAGGCTTCAAAACTGTCTAAAATTTCGCATACTTATTTATTGCGATGTTGGGACGTATTGTATTTTGTACAAAACGACTGTATACCTACGACTAATCCAGTCCATTCCAGATCCTTGACACTACTCGAAGCTTGACAGTATAAATTACCATTCCAGTTTATAATCATAGGTTCCTAGGTAGAAAAAAATATTAAGATTTATGAGTACCTACCTAGGTACCTATCGAGTACCTACGCCCGCGCCGTCAATTCGTAAACACTAGAATTATTGAGCGACCTTGAGTTGTGAACCACGTTTCGTGATCACACATGTCCGCCAAAGACAACCTTGAGCCTGTACAATTTAACTCCCTAAATGTTTACTTATTTATTATTATGTTTGTTTCCCATCTAGCACCGACGGACACTCGTGTGTTTTTGAATTAAAGGACCAGAATTAAAGATCCATTTTGGTCGCAACTCCGCTCCACTTCGCACTTCCACTCAAGCAATTCTATGGTGCTTTGTTATTCTTTTTATGTAACGCATTAATCTATTTTTTTTTAATATTTCGTCTGTAAACATCTGAGTTAATTACTTACCTAATATATTATCTGTGGTTCAAAGGAATTTTCTTTTTCAGTTACAATTCAAACGACGGGTTCGGCCGCGTCGGTGGCGACCAGCTCAACTTTGCCGCTCATTCAGAAGACGAGGCAGAGTATCCCGCTGGCGCTTATCTCAAAAAGGCTAAGGTCTCTAGGGCAAGTTTATACTGAAAATGCCCAATTTATATCTTTTTATACAGACACACACTGCGCTAAACCTTATGCATACTTACCTAACAATTTTTGGGGAATACCCAGTCTGGGTATAGTTATTATTACAATAATTGGTAGGTACATACAATGCCTGTTTGGCAGTTGCGAAAATTACAGTCCCTCATTTAGTCAGTAAGTAGATATGTTTGTTCCACGTAGCAGGGGGCAAGGCCACAGCAAAGCTATTGAGTATTCCCATTACTTTACACTGGACACCCTACTAGACAATAAGAGTGTTAAGGGCCCCCCCTCCTAACATCTTCGGAACCCAAGTCATCCTCAATCCTCACCTGCACGCGGTTCACCTACTAACAAACGGAGGCTCTGGTATGAGATATCTTCCAAAAACGGCAATAGGCTCGCCCCGTATTACGACGGGGTTTACAAATTGGTGAAAAGTGGGAGAAATGAGAGTATCGGTCTATGCCTTTGGGGATCAAGACCTTATCGGGACCCCTTTTTACACAAGGTGGTGGTCCGTTCGCAATAATATCACCAAACGTATCTAATAAATAATTTGATAAATATTTTGTACACAGCAAGACCCAATGTCGCACCGAATTATCGAGAAGCGTCGCCGAGACCGCATGAACAACTGTTTAGCGGATCTCTCTCGGCTCATTCCACCAGAATACCTCAAGAAAGGGCGCGGCCGTGTGGAAAAGACAGAAATTATCGAGATGGCCATTCGCCATCTAAAGTTTCTACAAGAGCGAGCAAACGGTTCGTAAGCAAGTTGTTTTACTTCCATACGAAACTAACTTATTGGGCTCCTTGTATGTGTCCCAAAGTTAACCGAGTTCAACCATAGTGTAGAAAAAACGGATCATTCTGGTTCTACTCTGTGGTTTAACTACGGAACTAAGGTGGTCCTTTTTTCACTTCAACTTAAGCACTCTAGAAATCTCAAAGACAACTGACCATCTTAGATCCTCATAAATGTATGTCGATGTTGTCGTTTAAATTAAAAAACAAACACATCAACATTGAGTACCTATCAGTCCCCTATTCTTAAAAAAAATAGTATGTTAGCGGAGTGACGTTCATGATATAGTTTTCTTCAGCTTTTGAATGTTTTAAGATTAATGTTAGAATACAACCTACGGGGGCTAGCCTAATTAAATAATAACAAAGGCTTTAGTATTCCCACAATGATCTCTGAATATTTGAAATTATTGTTGATGCAATAAGTATAGGAGCATTTTGTAAGCGAGCCTTTTGTACATAGTTCAAAAAGAATTTCCTTCCATTTCATTTTCTCATATAAACATGTAATAAAATACAAATAGAAACATTAATTTGTCATGTTGTTACATTTATACCAACCTTTCCAGAACTTTCTAATTGATGTTTTTGATAAATTAGCCGCATTTGCAGTTGTTTATATCACAGGAAGTTGATATGACCAAATATATCACTCAATGCAAATTCGAAGTCACGTTTTTATAGAATTGCTGACATATTTTGTTATCGTGCCCTCAATAATTATAGATTACTAGCTGCACATTGAGATTTTTTTTTTACTGATCCAAAAATTAGATAAAAACAATCCTTGATGCGGATAATATTTCTTGGTCAAATTTCAGCTCGATTGGTGCAGAACTTTTTGAGTTTTTGAAGCGTCATAGTATAGTTAATATCGTTTTTAGGGTTCCGTAGTAAAAGTCTCGGCACCCTTATAGTTTCGTCATGTCAGGCCTCGGCTTTCGTCCCAAACGGTAAGTACTAGGAACATGAAACTTTGCACGGATATGTGTATTTATTTACTACGCCAACAAAGCGCTAAAATAAAATTCTGAAAAAATAGAGTAGAGTAGGGATAATATTTTTTTCGCGTCTACTCCATTGTGTGAGGTATCATTATTAGCTGGTCTTTTAAAAACATTGAGAGGTTGCTAAGCTGAATTTTTTATTTAAGTAGCCGTTTGTGAGATATTTAGCTTTGAATGTTTTTGCGAAAACAGGGCGTCCACGCCGCCTCTAAAATCTAAACAGCAGGCGTGAAGAACCTGAAAAAATTCATGATGATAATACATGTAATGAACTTTGAAGGAAAACTATAACGGATAGTATAACTTTCTTAGTTACAGTTAACAGGAGATAAAGAGGCTTTTATGGGTAACTACGGAACCATTATCTTGTGCGTGGCTCGACACGCACTTGGCTTGACTTTTATTTAATAATTGAGTATAGGTATACAGACATAAAGGTAGTTTGATTTTGGTTCATCAAATCCGTATTTTTTATTTCCTACCTTATTCCTTTCCCGATATCCTAAGGCTTACTTAATATAAATAAAATAAAATATGCTCAATGACACTTACTGCACTGAAGAACACTAATATTGTTGAAAGTCGCCCAGCAGAAGATGTTCCATCTTTGCGCGGGTTATGTTTTAGGCGCTGACCGTCAGCTTGGAGAAGACCACTTCAGGGCTGGCTACCAAGACGCTGTCTCTGAAGTGTTAAGGTTCCTCGTAGAAGTTCACGGCTACGGGCCTAGCGATGGACTGTGTGTGCAACTTGCCTCGCACATGCAGAGGCATAGTGATTCTATTTCACAACGTAAGTCCGTACCAAATACTAAACTTTCGTAGTTCAAGATTTAATTCCGAACTCTCGAGATGATTCTGGTCCCAAGTCAATTTAAAAACTAATACGGTTGCAAATATCTAAGGATTTCAAGACGGACGGGGAGTAAGAAATTCAATCGCAAAGATCATTTTCCTAACCTGGTATCGGTCCAGATTCCAGATAAGAATCACTTTGTCGTAAGCGGTAAACGGGTTTGTAAAAGCTGATTGTCGTGTCTTCACGAAGACTTATTTGACATTTCCAGGTGAGTCCATTCCTCGGGAGAAGTTCCGTAACCACGGCGGCTCCTCGTCCGAAACAACGAGCTCGTCTAGCAGTTCCCACGGGTACGCTATGAAACCTAGCGTGATTTCCCAAGCGCCGCTGCCGCCACCTGCCTTCGCCAGTGAACCTTACGAGGAACGGCCCACAGACTCCTACTCTATGGACTGTGATAGAGGTACGGTACCATCAGTTACGGTTATCATCATCATGATCATCAATATTATCTTAGTCACCAGCTTTTTTAATTTGTTATTGTTTATGAAATCGACACATTTACAAGGGATTATATAAATATATAAGCAAGACAAACTATGACATCTTTATCTCTGGAATTGGAATTGGTGGACATATTCGACAGCAAGATACCTACACATCTTTTTTATTTTTTTCCGCAGTTAAAACTGTCTTGCCGGTAGCAAGTGCTACGTAATGTTTTTTTTCCACCTTTTTATTTTGTGGTATTCTTTTCTGTTAGGATGGATAAGAAGGATACAAATTCAAAAAGTAAGCGTATGCGCCCCGACTTTTCACCTGACCCTGAGTGGACAGCAGCCTTTGAAGGTCGTGTCATGTCCATGTTGAACTCATGGAAAAAGGACCAGGACGAGGTGCTGAAGAAACTTACGGCGGATATAGCTGACGTAAAGTTGCAGAATACAGCTATCCAGAACACCAACAGTGAAATTGAAAAGTCTATTGAGTTCATTAACAGTGGTTACGAAAACATGCGAATATTAATAGAGAAATTGGAAAAGGAAAGAAGGGAGCAACTACACTATACAGCGAACCTAGAAAAAAGAATTGTGGATCTTCAACATCAATCGCGGCCTTCGTCTATCGAGCTTAGAAACGTCCCACAGAGTGAAAAGGAATCTGCAACAGAGCTAACCTCGACTGTCATCAATGCTTGCAGATCTATCCAGACCACGGTCTTAGCATCTGAGGTGCGAGATGTCTATAGAATGCCTGGAAAAAAGGGCACCAATACCAACAGACCCATAGTCTGTGAATTTGTCACAGTTTCAACGAAGAACCGTGTCCTGGAGGCAGCGCAAACTTTTAATAAGGAAAGACCTCGTGATGATAAGCTTAGCACTGTACACCTAGGAATAGGTGGACCCCGCATTCCTATTTTTATCGCCGAGCACCTGCCTGGATCGCTGAGACAGTTATTTTATGATGCTCGGAATTTTGCTAAGAATAACAATTACAAATTTTGTTGGATCCGAAACGGTAAAATATTATTGCGCGAAAAAGAAGGATCAGATCCCATTAACATTAATTCTCCACAGTGCCTCGAGAAGCTCTCGAAACCTTGATTTTGTTCTGGACATTATTTATTTTCCTGTTTGTTTTTTCATTCTATTTTTTTGTCGCATTGTTTCTTTTTTGAAACTATATTATTATGTAATCCTAAGACACACAACCTGCACTTACACTTACTTATCTACACAACTGACACTGTCTTTCAATCATTACTCAATCACTCAATTCATTAGTTCGAAGTTACATTATATTAATCAAATAGCTACTTATCCTTACTCGCTAGATTTTAAATTGACGAACTTAATTTTTTTTCACACTTCAGTTTACTGGCCTGTCCGTACTTGCAGAATTGGGCTTTACTCTCACACTTTATTGTTTACTATGAGCAACTCACTTATAGGATGGCTAATCCCCTTTGAGCATCGGTTTAGTTACGATGCGGATGATGTATCCTGCTGTACAGTATTGGGATACGTAAATATTGCTAGGTTCCACGTGTGTTTTGTGCATTTTAGTGTTGTTTATATAATCTATATAAATGCTTGATATAGTTAATTTGTCAAACGACATAGACGCTATAGTTAAAACCCAGGCATATTATTGTAAACCAGAGGATTGTGTTGATTTACTCAACAATAGTGACAAGTCTATGAAAGTACTACATGCCAACATTAGAAGCATTAACCGTAACTTTGACGAGCTCACAGTATTCCTGCAAAGAATTAAGACACGACCAGATATTATTGTTCTTTCCGAGTGCTGGCTAAATAAAAATAGAAATATCCCTTACATCAATGGCTATGCTACATATAATACCCAAAACAATATGAACCAAAATTCAGGCCTTGTTCTTTTTGTGGCAGACACGCTGTCGCATTTGGTGGAGGAAAGGCCCTTGTTGGGATCTAACTGCTTAACGTGTAAAAGATTGAATCTATCAATAAAACTAGCCATAATTGCAGTATATCGTTCACCTTCTCTTCCCAGTAATGATGCCTTCTTGGATAGCCTTAATGAAGTTTTGTTACCTTTAGCTAATTACAAAAACCTCGTTCTTATCGGCGATGTCAACATAAATATAGTTCCCGACCGGCTTGATGACCAATCAAACGCGTACTTAAATCTTACTGCTTCTTACGGTCTCCTGCCTACTCATACATATCCGACTCGAAAAGGCAGTTGTTTGGACCACATACTTCTAAGGTCCAATCATAATGCAACAACACTAATTTTTGACGCACCTATCACTGATCACAGTACAATATTTGTAGACATTGGGCTCAATTCTTTACCAACTAGTGCTCGCACTAAATTAGTCAGAGTGGACTATGGGTCTGTGGCGAAAGCTATTGCGAATTTCGATTTTGGTTCTATCATCGACACCCTAGATCCTAACCTGGCTGCAGAAAGGCTGATAACTTCTATCAGATCGATAATTAAAACCTTTTCTACTAACATTCTTATTACTTCTAGGAGAAAAATTTGTAAACCCTGGATAACGAGTGGCTTATTGCGGTGTATTCGCAACCGTGATTCTATGAGCCGTCGGCTAAAAAATGACCCTAATAATATAACCCTTAAACTCACCTACATAAGATACCGCAATTTTTGTAATAAATTACTTAGAAGACTAAAAAACTCGCATGAAAAAATGGAATTATTAAAGGCAAAAAATAACGCAAAAGCCACATGGGCAGCTATAAAAAATATAACGAATTCAGAAACGCGGAAAGTCTGCCCCAAAGAGTTGCTGAAAATTGGCCCGGACCCAGCCACATCCATTAATGAAATAAATACGTACTTCGCAGGTATTGGTAGTAGCTTGGCACTAAAGTTTGGTTCTACTACTCAAGGACAAGATGCCTCACTAAAAGACATCTCTACGCTAAATTCTTTTGTGTTGCTGCGGACCGATGAGGGAGAGGTTGAGAGCATCATAAACGGACTCCGCAGGGATAGTGCTGTTGGTTGGGACGGAATTCCAACGCGATTGCTGCAGACATGTGCTAAAGCTCTGGTTCCTGTGATCACACATGTCTGTAACTTATCAATAGAGAACGGTATTTTTCCCCAATGTTTTAAAAGGGCTATTGTTCATCCTATTCATAAGAGAAATGAGACAGTGTCAATAACTACAGACCAATATCGGTCCTTCCTTCTCTATCAAAAGTTCTAGAGAAGCTACTAAATACACGACTTACTACCTATCTTGACAGAAATAAGATTCTCGCCGAAAACCAGTTTGGATTCAGGGAAGGCAAATCAACTCAGGATGCTGTAGCCTGTCTGGTTGATAAAATCGTGGACAGCCTTGACGCGGGCCAGAAATGCGTGGGTATTTTCCTTGATATCAAAAAAGCTTTTGACACTGTCTCGGTACCGTACCTGCTGTCTAAAATGGAAAAATGTGGTGTTCGTGGTGAGGCCCTCTCTATTTTTGCTGATTACCTTACAGACAGATCGCAGTGTGTTAGGATTGATTCATTGCTGAGTAACAGTGCTACTGTTAGTTTTGGTGTGCCGCAGGGTTCCGTGCTCGGTCCAACGCTTTTCCTATTATATATTAATTCCCTATGTAAGCTTACCTTGCCGGATTGTTCTATAGTGACATATGCGGATGATACCGTTTTGCTCGTTCGTGGTAGGGACTGGCGAATACTGTTCGATCGTGCTGAGAAGTCCCTAAGTCATGTTATGCAATGGTTGCGCATTAATCGTCTGACACTTAATCTTGACAAGACTACCTATCTAACCTTCTCACACACAAATGTGACTCAGCCATCTAATGCCTTCGCTCTTAGAGCTCACTCATGTTCACTCGCGACTCACTGTGATTGCACCACTCTTAATAGGTCTAGGGAAGTGAAGTATTTGGGAATTTACATAGATAATCATCTGAAGTGGTCCCGTCAAATAACGCAACTAACTGCCAGAGTGCGCAAATTAATTTATATATTTAAAAAGTTGCGTCGTTCTGCTGATCATAATACTATGAGGACAGTTTATCTTGCTCTGGGTCAGTCTATCTTGGGATACTGTATTGTTGTATGGGGAGGTGCAGCTAAAACATATATGCTCGCCTTGGAGCGAGCGCAGAGGGTGGTCCTAAAAGTAATGCTCTCAAAGCCTTTACGCTATCACACAGCGCAACTTTTCGAAGATTGTAAGGTTCTCACTGTTAGGAAGCTCTTTGTGCTCGAATCTGTGGTACGGAAGCATTGTTCTCTCGTGTACGATCCTGTGGTCACAAATAGACGTCGCCGTCGTCGGCCAAGGATATGTGATAGTGAATATCATAGGACTGCATTAGCGGCTCGACATTTTAGGGTTCTCGGCGGTCATTTATATAAATTGGCTCATAAGAACTGCAACGTGTACGGCCTACTCCGATTTCAGTGTAGAAAAGAAGTATCAAAATGGTTGATGGGTCAAGGCTATACGGAGGTTGAAGACCTTCTCACCATATCAACATTGTAACTGATGTAACTCACACACACACACGCACACACACACACACACACACACACGCACGCACACACACACACAAACACGCACACGCACACACAAACACACACGCACACACACACACGCACACACTCGCACACACACACACGCACGCGCACTCACACACACACACACACACACAAACTAATTTCAATATTTTATTTATACCATATATGTTTGTTAATTTCGTTTGATTGTTATATTTCGTGTAATAATAGACTCGTTGAAATATGCTGTATGAGTGATTCCACGTACCTATTAACACTTGTGGCTGTATTATATAGCAAATCTGTGGGGCCTGGTATCCCACAACACAAGTTAACTCTTATAGTGGGTGCCAGGGTTTCTCTTTTGGTGTTGTTTCATTGTCTTTAACTGTAAATTGTTCTAAGATCATCTCATGTATTGTTTTTAGTATATAAATAAATAAATAAAAAAATGTCCTTTAGTAGGATAACGCCAAAAAGGTACTTACATCCTGTTAGGGCACATTCTCATCCTCTCATTTTCTCAAGCTCTACCCAACACAAGAAAAGCTTCTTGGACTGATATTTTTACGTTTTTTTTTCAGTACTAGCCCCCCTGGCGATGCCGGTAGAGGACGAAGATAGAACCGATGCGGAACCTTTACCTTTGGACGGGCGACGAAGAAGGGAATCCACACTTCGCACGATCCGAAAACCGGAACACAATGAAGACTTCCTCCATTCGTATAAGTTCAAGAATTCTATAGAAAGGCGATTCTCCAAGTCGCAGGACACTAAGGTAACTACTTATAGAACTCACGGTTACCGACAAGGGGGTCACGTTGAACAGCAATGCCAAATAGAAATACAGGGTGTTACGTAAGGGTTATATCAACCTGAAGACACAACCATCAGCTGGTCGACCAGAACCCGTTTCGATATGTTTCGAACGCGAAACAAGAAAAAAAAAGTTCATCATAAAAATATTATATGCGTTATTTCAAATCAAAACAAACCTGTCCCAACACTATTCTTTACACCGGACCAGAGGTGTCTGCTGTACAAGACGCAGATTAGACCCTGCGTCGAATACTGCTCTCACCTCTGGGACGGCTCCGCGAAGTATCTGCTGGACGCTCTCGACGCTATGCAGCGACGGGCTATCCGTATTATTGGTTGTCCGGAGGTAACGGGAAGCCTTGAGCCGCTAGCTCAGCGCCGAACAATAGCTTCCTTGGCCGCATTCTACCGTATTTACCACGGCGAGTGTTCTGAAGAGCTCTTCAATCTGATCCCACCCTCTTCCTTCCGATCCCGAACGACTCGTGCCGGGCAGAGATGCCACCCCCACACAGTGGATAGCATGTTCGCGAGAACCGAACGTTTTAAACGTTCGTTTCTCTGCCGAACGATAGTGGCCTGGAACGCCCTGCCTGTGCACGTGTTTCCTCCCACATATAATCCTGGGTTCTTTAAGCGGAGCGTGAAGAGGCACATCAGTAGGTCGTCAAGTTGAGGGCCACTCTCAATAGTAATGTGTGCTGTGAGAGTGGCCCACAATCGCTAGACCTCGTCACGACTTACCACCAGGCGGGCGGCGTCAATTTGGCGAACCAAATATAAAAAAAAAAAAAAAAAAAAAAAAACTAGTGCTTGACGTACTTACTAAAAGACAATGGTAGGCGGGGTGGGAGGCGGTGTCGATCACCGACCGACACGCGACCTTGGCGCGAAACAGAGACAAAATGTTCCAACCAGGAGAGAGATAGAAGGTTTTTCACAGGCGCGCTTTATTTGTACTACTTACTTTGATGTCGATGACCTTATCAGCTGAATTTAGCTAGTGTTGTTCAAGCAAGAGTGTTTTATTCGGTAATAATGTTTTTTTTCTGTATGATTTTTTTTCTTGTTTGGCGGTCGACACATATCGAAACGGGTTCTGGTCGATCAGCTGATGGTTGTGTCTTCGGGTTGATATAATCCTTACGTAACACAAATTTCTGGGTCTTCGGCTAGTGGAGTCTTGGTCAGTTGGCAGAACGTTCCTCCTAGCAAGGGAACAGTCCCAGTCGCTGGGTAGTCCAGCCCAAGACTATCGTTCTTAAGCTAGCATTCGGATTTCGGCAGTCGCTGCCCGGCAGCCGCGACCCTGCAGCCGCGACCGTGGTCGCGCCGTACTGCTTTGTAGAGATTTGTATGCGATAGTTTCCAATGCAAGCATGTGCAGCGCTGCCGGGGGGCGTGCCAGGCAGCTACTGCCGTAATCCGAATGATAGCTTAAGAACAATAGTCTTGGGCTGGACTACTGGACTACCCAGCGACTGGGACTGTTCCCTTGCTAGGAGGAACGTTCTGCCAACTGACCAAGACTCCACTAGCGAAGACCCAGAAATTTGTGTTACGTAAGGATTATATCAACCCGAAGACACTACCATCAGCTGGTCGACCAGAACCCGTTTCGATATGTGTTGACCGCCAAACAAGAATAAAAAATCATACAGAAAAAAACATTATTACCGAATAAAACACTCTTGCTTGAACAACACTAGCTAAAATCAGCTGATAAGGTCATCGACATCAAAGTAAGTAGTACAAATAAAGCGCGCCTGTGAAAAACCTATCTCTCTCCTGGTTGGAACATTTTGTCTCTGTTTCGCGCCAATTACGATTCATATTGTAAAATTAGTTCGAAATCTTCCGTTGTGTGCGTTGCATTAGGCACCTTTAACCTATGGCTATACATATTATTGAAATTCTGTAAAAAAACTCTATCACACTCCATGATTTGATTTGTGACGAGTATCTATGAATTCCACACCAAGAACTCACGTTCGCAAATTATTCAATAAAGCATAATACATTCAGCAATATCCTCACCCTGTTCTCTCCATACTAACTATGGTCGGTCGTCCAGGCGGCGGAGACAGCCCTGGCGCGCTCGCACTGCGCCGCCCCCAAGCCGCACTCCAAGCGCCGGCGCGCCGCCAAGCCCGCGCCCTCCACCTCCACGGAGGAGAACAGGGACACTTCGCCGCAGGTCTGTATTGTACACTACATATACATAACAACATCATTAGCGCTCATGCACTCGCCGCCGCCGCGCAGCCACCGCGTGGCGAGGAGGCCGCGCGGTGGAGGTGTGTTTACACATCAGATTTGATTGTTTGTTACCACTTAAAGAGGATGTACTAAGAACTTGCCATTTTCTGTAATACACCACTATTTTTTAACTTACTGCACACGACGCCTTACGCTTACACTGATACGATGACGATACATCAATCGATCCAAATCTATCCTCTTCCAAAAAATAAAAGACAGATCTTCCATTTGGATGGACGTTGCGTCGTCGTCCAATGTGACATTCCAAATAAAAATTAATAAAATATATTGAGATCCATCATATTATGTAGTTCAAATGGACGTCGACGTCCCTAGTCGGAAGCGGAAGTCGGAATATCGTCAGTGAGGACCTTTAGATTATTGAAAAACATATTTTGACAAAACAAACTTGACTTGGGGTTATAACAATCGGAATTTGTTCTTTTATCGAGCAGTTTTACACATTTTTAGCACTAATTGTAAGCAATGTTTATAGGTAAAAAAAATGCTTCGTCATAGGAAATATTTAGTGACTCAAATTGATAATTAAAAATAGCTACGTATAACTAAATTGTTATTCCAGGACACATCGAGCGAGTCCCCGCGGCACCACCACTACGAGAAGCCGCCGCTGCCGACGCAGTACGTGCCGGTGTTCGCGCTCAACGCCGTCGGTGAGTCCTCGTCACTCCTAGTCACCACAACACTGATCGAATTATCTTCCTTTACACGATGCAAGACGTTGTTGTTGTTGTAGCTTCTAATATCTTGAATCATAACCTAAGCCTTCATCATGAACACATTACGGTGGTCTAGTGAAGCTTTATTTTTTTTTTGTATCAAATAAAACCTACCAACACTAAGCAAAAATTGTATAAAGTTTTACATTAGTTACATCTATACAGGGTGTTACGTAAGGGTTATTTCGACCGCGAAACAACAAAAAAAAGTTCATCATAAAAAAAGTTATATGCGTTATTTCAAATCAAAACAAACGTGTCCCAACACTAGTGCTTGACGTACTTACTACGACCTTGATGCGAAACAGAGACAAAATGTTTCAACCAGGAGAGAGAGAGAGAGAAGATTTTTCACAGGCGCGCTTAATCGGCGCGGGAGGCGGCGTCGATCACGACCTTGATGCGAAACAGAGACCAAATGTTCCTACCAGGACAGAGAGAGAAGGTTGTTCACAGGCGCGCTTTATTTTGTACTACTTATTTGATGTCAATGACCGAATCAGCTCATTTTAGCTAGTGTTGTTCAAACAATAGTGTTTTATTCAGTGTGATTCAGAAAAATACCATTATTACCGAATGGTAATAATGTTTTTTTTTCTGAATGATTTTCTTTTTCGTGTTTGGCGGTTGACACATCGAAACGGGTTCGGGTTGACCAGCTGATAGGGCTGTCTTCGGGTTGATATAACCCTTACGTAACATCCTGTATATTTAATACGACATTTGTCTGTCTGTCCGTCGGTCGCGTTATTCAATTATAATTAATAATACATATGTACATTTGCATGGGCCTCGTGGTCTAGTGGTAACCGACAATGTTAACACATTGCAAAGGTTAAGCGACATCGAGTCAGGCCGGTCTCAGGATGGGTGACCATTTCTTAAGACACTGAGACCCCTCCGTGCCTCGGAGAGCACGTTGTCGCGTCGGTCCCGGTTGTCATACAAACATCTATGGCAGTCGTTAGGGGTAGTTGGAGCCCTAAATCAAAAATCCTCGTGGTCTAACTACAGAACTTCGATATCGCCCATGGGTTGTGAAGGTCAGATGGCAGTCGCTTCACGGAAAATATCGAAGTTCAGCCGAATCGCAGTTAGACTGGAAAGCCGGCCCCAACTTCAGTTGGGAAAAGGCTCGGTGAATGATGATGATTTGCATGAAATATTAAAAAAAAAATTCTATATATTTGAGGCGATACAAAGTTCGCCGGGATAACTAGTAATGTCTTATTACAGGAAAATACTATGTCCCGCTAACTGTGGACTCAGCATGCCTCTCGCGACACCTCGGCCCCTACGACGTGTTGGACGCGCGGGCGGCGCACGTGGCGGCGCCCCTGCATCCCGTCACTATACATGTCAACTTCCAGCCGTGCCTTAACTATCACGTCAAACGGGAACCCAATGACCGCGAATGGCGGGGTGTCAACTAAATTGCTGACATAAAAAAAGTTAAACGAACATTTTTTTTTATTTTATGGTTTTGTTTCAAGACCTTTATGCCAAATATGAGAACATTATTGAGCATGTCCATAGATAAAACACGAAAATGTGAATGTGAGTTCATTACGGGTTGTTAATTAGTAAGTATATATTTTTTAAGTGTTTGTAAATAAATCTATAATAAATTACTTATAATAAATTTTAAGAAATATTTTCATACCTATCTTATCTTTACCAACTTTATTATATAATTCCACAGTTGAATATTTTTGAGATTACCTACATATTCAAAACAAATGCATAAATTTGAAATATTACCTATTGCAAATGTAACTACTAAGGTTAGTGGCGAAAAAATCACTAATATTGAAGATACATATTTACTTAGATATATTGTTTTTTACCAGTTTCATGGGTCCGACTAAAAATCCATACCTACATTGTTGGTACAAACCGCTGGCTTTTTCTTCGTAAACTAATCAATCATGATCTAAATATAAATAAAATCTTAATAACATTGGTCTGCGATTCTGACGTCGGATAAGTATCTTTCTATATTGTTTGAGTTCTCATTAAACATACGATTCCTACCGATGTTGTTTATATTCTTAAGAAAATTGGACATAATTTTTTGACTCGCGCTGTTAGATACATAAGTTTAGACCACTTCTGGACTAAAGAACCTTATAGATGCTGTAAATATGATCAAAGTTGCTAATTAAAACTATTGAACATCGTGACGTCAGTTTTTTTTTTTTTTTTGATAATTTTTGGCATGGCTTCAAAGGCCTTTGTATCGGTATTTGTTTCAATGGTGACGTCAGAATAGCTAAGCTAAGTTGCCATTATAATGAAGTTAGAAAATGGGTCTCAGAAATCTCTTTGTGGAAGGGAGGCACAGGTGTAAAGTAAATAATGTAAATAAGTATAACTGCTTCGTCTCGACTGTTCTAGTCAAGTGCGAGTCGAACTCAAACTTAACGTATATTAAACTCACTGATAAACATTAAGTGTCAGTTTAAATCAGTGTTACCATAAAGCCAATTCAGTATTTCGTGTTGTTTTTATCGTTAACTGATAAAGGGCAATTAATTCCCGCCATGAACACTTGACTTCTAGACCAGTGTACCGTAAGTGATATATAAAATAATATTTGGCTTGATTGTTTCAATGTTGATAACAACGGCTGTGATTTGTAGCAAACTACTTGAGGTGTAAAAAAAAAAATAAACATTTTTGTCTTCTGCTGTTGACATTTTGTTCGCGTTTTCCCGCGTACATTAGTGCTGTGTCAGTGTCAACCTATGTAACTATCGAAAACTTGTTTTCTGTTTTGAACTGATAATAATTGTTAAGCTCACAAAGACCAAATGAAAAATAAATTGAAAGACAAGTACATTTTAATTTCCCACCAAAAATTTTCAGCCCCATGCACGTTTTGATTCCTGCGTGAAACGTAACGTGTTATGATAAGCTGGCGGTTAATTTTAATATTGTATGTAAGGTAATGGTGGAGTGAATTTGTAAGAGAGTGGTGTCCAATAATGGACATAATAAAGACTGAGGTTTTTATTTAGAGTTATAATTAGTTATGATTGTCTTTTATGTCGAATCCTCATCTCCAAAGAAAATTCGCGGGTACTTTAATTAGCTTCTGAAAGTAGGTACCTAGTCTACCTAAGTGGGGTGAATTCTAATTGAACTCTCAAATTATGAGATAGAATTCGATATAATTGAAGTGTAAAGTTTACGTAAATTTAGTTGTAAACCGTTAAAATAATTATCTTGTTAAATGTACGAAATAAGTGTAATAAATAAACTCGTTTAAAAAATGCAGTGTTTATTTTGTTGTTCCCAGTGCAGTCAAAGGAAAGAATGATTAAATCTTATATAAAATGAATTGCTGTTCGTTTTTCTCGCTAAATCTTTAGAACGGCTGAACCGATTCGGCTAACTTTCATTCCATGAAATAGAGTTCCCCTACGAACAGTATCAAACAAATCGGATACTTTACAAGAGAGTTGGTCTAAAAGCAGTGATAACCGCTTCTTTTGACCCCCTTCTTATTATTACGTACACTTTAGTTTGATCCACGCATTTCATTCTTCTTTTTTAGGGTTCCGTAGTAAAACTCTCAGAACCCTTAGGCTACGCTCACTTTGCACAGGAATTCTTGACGTGCGTCAACCCACGAATGTGGACGTACGAGTTGAGTGCTCACACTGCATCCATTTTTATCCGTCTGGATGTTGCATTGCCACCGGTGATATTGCATTCGGTAAATCGTCTCTAGTTCAAGCGCGAAGAATAATCTTTACGGCGCGGGCGGCGTCGTTGCTATCGAAATATATTTGAATAGAAATGCCATTTTATGGAATACTTATCTATAGGTACTAATATTATAAAGATATTATTGTTTGTTGGTACTGAAATTCCGTAACTACTGAACCGATCTTGAAAATTCTCTAATAGGTATGGAGCTATATAGGTAATCTACGAGTCCTACACGCTACTTTTATTCCAGGTACCTAATGTGTTCCTGTATTAATTAGGAAGAAAAAAGCCGACGGAACCGCTTTAATAAACTGAACTGTTTCATGATTATATATGACTTTATGAGAAATGAAAACAAAAACGTTTTATTCTATTATTATAATTTTTCGGATAGCTTATGAACTGTGGCAGTTTTAGGGTAGGTACTATCAGCAAAAGCTGAAGAAAGTACCCTTATACGCCCGTCGTTCTCCGTCTGTACGTGTCACTTTTCAATCTGACACTGACATGTTGATAGTACCCTTGGAGCATTTTTCGCGATTGCGCGCTTAGCGTAACCGCACTCCAGCCTTGTTTCTATCTATACGGTTAAAGTAGACAGTTGAAATTTTCTCAGATTATGTATTTCTGTTGCCGCTATAATAACAAATACTAAAAAATTGAAAATAAATACTAAAGGCAAAAAAAATCACGTTGTATGGGATTTTTTTTTTGCCCTTTTTGAGTGGTGTTCGGAACCCTTCGTCCGCCAGTCCGACTCGCACGTGTTTTATTCAGCTTAGACCGTAGACACCAACGGCCATAGCCCAAATAAATAAAATAAAAATACCAGTAGGGTAAGCTGTCGAACAGTGGCCCAGAAAAAGTTTGAAAGCTCAAAACTCCACCCAGAGTGATTATAATCGTGATGTTTTTGACATGTATTACTTGTTGTTTATTAAACTTTGAATTTGCATTAAAATTTCAGCTTTATGTCTATTGCAAATTTGCCCGTTACTGTTTTTTTAAAAGTCGGGAAATGGTTAACTGTGTACCATATGTACACACTGAACCAGGGGGTTAGCCTACAGTGAACCACAGAGTTACATTCTATCAGAAAGCCATAAATTAACTTCCGTTTAGATGGCAACACTGTACCTATAACTCGCGGGCAAATATTTTGATGGTAAATTTAAAAAAAAATCGGTTGTCTGTAAAGTCGGTTTATTGACGATAGTTGAACGGTTGAACGTGACAACGTCATAACTGCCGAACGCGGAGGTGTCCCTTCGTCCAGGATACTCACCATGGAATCCTGATATTTCATGAATGCCAAAAATTGTGCTGAAATAGTGCTAATTAGTGCCCAAAGGAAAAAAATAGTGCTCTTTTACTTGAAATTACAGCCATAGTTCGATGAGTATACTGGACGAAGGTTTCGCCCAGCATACTCACCTTCGTTTGTGGAATCTGTGTACGCTTCAACCATAATTCATACTTAAAAAAATTGTGCCCAAATAGTGCCGAATGGTGCCCAAAAAGAAAAAACGGTGCTCTAATAACTCCGGAGTTATAGGCTTCGTTAAGTGAGTATGCTGGGCGTAGGTTCTACGCCCAGCATACTCAGGTACAATTTACGGCTTAAAAAATTGTGCTTGAAATAGTGCCCAATATCAGTCCAATTTTCGCTTGACTTTTGACCTAGAACACCATTAAATTTAATTGTAAACTTTTACATAACATTAGATTTAGTACAGTCGAGTTCAAAACTTTCTAATAACTTACATTTTGTTTAACAATTTTTTAACCCCCGACGCATTAACGGCGGAAATTTGACGTGACTGTGTTTATGTTTATTTATTTATTTGTATAAATCTTACATGAAAAACACATACATATGAATTGCAATAATACGATATAACAAAAACTCCTTCGAGTATTACCGTACATTCGGGTCGTCAATCTTATTAATTCTAATGTAGGTATTCTAAGCACAATTTTTTTACGTTAAACACCTAATGAATATTATCATGGGAGGTAGAAAAATATAAAGTTGGCCCATATCTGTGACGAGTGAGTCGACACCACACTGGACGCAACCGCCGCCGCCACGTCGAGCAACAGCCACACATAGATGTAGGTACCATAAGTACAGCGCATAGCTGTGACTATACAGGTGCTCCATCACTAAAAAGTCACATTTAGTAATTATTTATTTTAATTTGCAAGAAAATATTTTTTGAGATTTCGTTTTAAATTTTTGTTGGTGATTCTATCTTTGAGGGACAGGAAGTTGGTTTATTAAATGGGGTACATACTATATATTTAAGTGTTATTTTCCCGTTCAGGTTCGTATAGCGAGGTAGTGAAAGTTTCTTATTAGTGACACTACGGGTTACACGATTAGTGTCCTCCGATGATTTAGGGTTTTTAAAATTCTCATTGAAATACTCTTCGTTAAGTATGTTCAATTTCACTTTCTCATGTATCGGTATTATGTTGCAGAACTGGAAGAGTTGATGATAGTCATTTGTGTAATTCTTTTTTATATTTTCAGGAACAATTTCTTTTAGGATTCTTAATTGAAGTACGTATATTTGGTCAAGGTGGCATTTAAATGTCCTTCCGTAGCTTGATATCATTCACCGAGGCTTTTCCCAACTCAGTTGGGGTCAGCTTTCCAGTCTAACTAGGATTCGGCTGAACTGATATTTTCTGTGAAGCGATTGCCATCTGACCTTCACAACCCATGGGCGATATCAAAGTTCTGTAGACCGGTCGGATTTTCGATTTAGGGCTCCAACTACCCTTTACGACTGCCATATAGATGTTTGTATGACAACCGGGTCCGACGGCTTAACGTGCTCTCCGAGGCACGGAGGGGTCTTTATTAACACGTTTAATATAAAGTTTTATGTATTATTGCCCTAGCACGGCGAGTAGAATATTTTGATCCAAAAAAATAACAATCTTGTTTGTTCGGCTCATTTTATGGACATAACAAAAAGAGGTCCGATCTTTATGAAACTTGCACAATAATCCCTTGATTGAATACAATTTTTTCTTTTGATTGGCATGGAGGAGATAAGCCCAAAATGTTTTTAATTTTCACAGGGTATCATTGTTTTGTCATAAATATAATTACATAATTACACATATCATTTTATTTCGTGTATGTACCTCTTATTTTTTTATTTGGATACTCGGTAATGTATTCCCATGGGAATCGGGGCCTAGATAACTATATCTCGCGGGCGGGGTCACGGTGATCAACTAGTAGCCAATAATTTCGAATCCCAAAAATTAACCTTATAAATATAGATAAAAATAAATTAATGACGGGCAGTTTTAGCAACTAATTCAGTCACTTGAAACACGGCTATCTTATAGTAGACGTAGCGAAATAGCGTTATGAAAATTGTAATGAAAGCGGAAGAACTTTGACACCCGCAAGAAGTTTGGTATTTATAATATTATAATTAGTTAAATTCATTAATTCCCTTTTTTTATTCATACACTACAGTTACTTATTATGAAACTGACTCGAAAAAAAATACTTAAGGGTTTCGATATTAAAAATACTTTCTACGTATCTTTGTCAGTCGTTAATTAGTTTCTCAGTTTATTTCGTCTAATATAAACAAATAATTACACTTTATAAGATTATGGAATTTATTATAGTCTTACATTAATTATTATGTACGTACCTACATGGCATGGAATCCTTAAAAGACTTTAACAAAATAAACCTAGTCCATTGTTTCTATGTTCACGTAGCTCAAGTAGAAGCTGCATAAGGTGAATTAGTCAGGCGAACAGATAGAAGCTACGTAATGCGATAAATTAGTGCAAACAAAAGTGAACACTATTCCGTTGAATCAAGGTTTAAATTTTAATATAAAATTTGTTTATATCTATGTATGCCTATGTATAATGTATAGGTCGACTCGGGACATTATTTTCTTGGGATTTCTTCGAGATCCATCGTCCATTGTATATAATGTCTTTGGCTGCAATAGACTATTAGTGCCCAGACATTTTTTTGGGAAATATTTCACCCTACAAGCAATGAAGTAATACGAGTAGATTTCATTTACGCTTACAATTTCATTTATTTATAAAAAAAAAACTAAAAATTAATTCATAAAAAATTAAAATAAATTTAATTAGCATTTAATCGACAAATTTTTTTAGTACAATTCTTCATACTTTAACCCCATATTATTAGGCTATGTGAACTTGGCACCGAATATTTTTTTTTTCATGATTTTTTCGGCTTATTCGATAGCTTATCGTAAGTAGTAGATAGTAGTAAAATCGATTTCGTTTGTAGTTGTGCCAAAAACAAAAAATGACCGGTCGAAAAAATGTCATCCCCCCGAAATGCAAATAAAAACTTTTGACTATACATATCTATAGTAAAAGGATAGTAGATGAATGTAGTAAACTTTTTTTCGATTATAGTACTAAAAAAAAAAAAAAAATTGTGTTTGAAATATTGCATACTTACCAAAGTGCAAAAAACTTGATATTTAGAGCTTGTACGGTTACTACAAACGCTTAAAACGACCTAGAAAGACCCCTAGAGGTTTGTAGTGGACATATTTTCGTTTGTAGTAGACCAGAAACTGACGAAAATAGGTCACTTTATATAAAACCTAAATTTCGGATAAAGGGTTAAAAAAACATGATATTTAGGACTTGTACGATTACTACAAACGCTTAAAACGGCCTAGAAGGACCCCTAGAGGTTTGTAGTGGACATATTTTCGTTTGTAGTAGACCAGAAGTTGACGAAAATAGGTCACTTTATATAAAACTTTACTTTCAGATAAAGGGTTAAAAAAATCGGATATT
Organism: Nudaria mundana; assembly: GCA_963556515.1. Lineage (NCBI taxonomy): Eukaryota > Metazoa > Arthropoda > Insecta > Lepidoptera > Erebidae > Nudaria > Nudaria mundana. The sequence goes on along the minus strand of OY748290.1, from coordinate 21,945,859 downwards.
TAAGGGTTGTACGATTACTACAAACGCTTAAAACGACCTAGAAGGACCCCTAGAGGTTTGTAGTGGACATATTTTCGTTTGTAGTAGACCAGAAGTTGACGAAAATAGATCACTTTATATAAAACTTTAGTTTCAGATAAAGGGTTAAAAAAACATGATATTTATGGCTTGTCTGGTTACTACAAACGCTTAAAACGACCTAGAAGGACCCCTAGAAGTTTGTAGTGGACATATTTTCGTTTGTGCTAGACCAGAAATTGACGAAAATAGGTCACTTTATATAAAACCTATATTTCGGATAAAGGGTTAAAAAAACATGATATTTAGGACTTGTACGATTACTACAAACGCTTAAAACGACCTAGAAGGACACCTAGAGGTTTGTAGTGGACATATTTTCTTTTGTAGCAGACCAGAAGTTGACGAAAATAGGTCACTTTATAAAAAACCTAAATTTCGGATAAAGGGTTAAATAAACATGATATTTAGGATTTGTCCGATTACTACAAACGCTTAAAATGACCAAGAAGGACCCCTATAGGTTTGTAGTGGACATATTTTTGGTTGTAGTAGACCAGAAGTTGACGAAAATTGGTCACTTTACGTAAAACTTTAATTTCATATATGAGGATAAAAAACATGATATTTAGGGGTTGTACGATTACTACAAACGCTTAAAATGACCAAGAAGGACCCCTAGAGGTTTGTAGTGGACATATTTTTGTTTGTAGTAGACCAGAAGTTGACGAAAATAGGTCACTTTATATAAAACTTCAGTTTCAGATAAAGGGTTAAAAAAACAGGATATTTATGGCTTGTATGGCTACTACAAATGCTTAAAACGACCTAGAAAGACCCCTAGAGGTTTGTAGTGGACATATTTTCGTTTGTAGTAGACCAGAAGTTGACGAAAATAGGTCACTTTACGTAAAACTTTAGTTTCATATGAAAGGTTAAAAAAACGTGATATGTAGGGGTTGTACGATTACTACAAACGCTTAAAATGACCCAGAAGGACCCCTAGAGGTTTGTAGTGGACATATTTTCGTTTGTAGTAGACCAGAAGTTGACGAAAATAGGTCACTTTATATAAAACTTTACTTTCAGATAAAGGGTTAAAAAATCGGATATTTAAGGGTTGTACGATTACTACAAACGCTTAAAACGACCTAGAAGGACCCCTAGAGGTTTGTAGTGGACATATTTTCGTTTGTAGTAGACCAGAAGTTGACGAAAATAGGTCACTTTATATAAAACTTTAGTTTCAGATAAAGGGTTAAAAAAACATGATATTTAGGACTTGTACGATTACTACAAACGCTTAAAACGACCTAGAAGGACACCTAGAGGTTTGTAGTGGACATATTTTCTTTTGTAGCAGACCAGAAGTTGACGAAAATAGGTCACTTTATATAAAACCTAAATTTCGGATAAAGGGTTAAATAAACATGATATTTAGGACTTGTACGATTACTACAAACGCTTAAAACGACCTAGAAGGACACCTAGAGGTTTGTAGTGGACATATTTTCGTTTGTAGTAGACCAGAAGTTCACGAAAATAGGTCACTTTATATAAAACTTTAGTTTCAGATAAAGGGTTAAAAAAACATGATATTTAGGACTTGTACGATTAGTACAAACGCTTAAAACGACCTCGAATTACCCCTAGAGGTTTGTAGTGGACATATTTTCGTTTGTAGTAGACCAGAAGTTGACGAAAATAGGTCACTTTACGTAAAACTTTAATTTCATATATGAGGATAAAAAACATGATATTTAGGGGATGTACGATTACTACAAACGCTTAAAATTACCAAGAAGGACGCCTAGAGGTTTGTAGTGGACATATTTTCGTTTGTAGTAGACCAGAAGTTGACGAAAATAGGTCACTTTATATAAAACTTTAGTTTCAGATGAAGGGTTAAAAAAATCGGATATTTAAGGGTTGTACGATTACTACAAACGCTTAAAATGACCTAGAAAGACCCCTAGAGGTTTGTAGTGGACATATTTTCGTTTGTAGTAGACCATAAACTGACGAAAATAGGTCACTTTATATATAACCTAAATTTCGGATAAAGGGTAAAAAAAAACATGATATTTAGGACTTGTACGATTACTACAAACGCTTAAGATGGCCTAGAAGGACCCCTAGAGGTTTGTAGTGGACATATTTTCGTTTGTAGTAGACCAGAAGTTGACGAAAATAGGTCACTTTATATAAAACTTTAGTTTCAGATAAAGGGTTAAAAAAACATGATATTTAGGACTTGTACGATTAGTACAAACGCTTAAAACGACCTAGAAGGACCGCTAGAGTTTTGTGGTGGACATATTTTTGTTTGTAGTAGACGAGAAGTTGACGAAAATAGGTCACTTTACGTAAAACTTTAGTTTCATATGAAAGGTTAAAAAAACGTGATATATAGGGGTTGTACGATTACTACAAACGCTTAAAATTACCCAGAAGGACCCCTAGAGGTTTGTAGTGGACATATTTTCGTTTGTAGTAGACCAGAAGTTGACGAAAATAGGTCACTTTATATAAAACTTTAGTTTCAGATAAAGGGTTAAAAAAACATGATATTTATGGCTTGTCTGGTTACTACAAACGCTTAAAACGCCCTAGAAGGACCCCTAGAGGTTTGTAGTGGATATATTTTCGTTTGTAGTAGACCAGAAGTTGACGAAAATAGGTCACTTTATATAAAACTTTAGTTTCAGATAAAGGGTTAAAAAAACATGATATTTATGGCTTGTCTGGTTACTACAAACTCTTAAAACGACCTAGAAGGACCCCTAGAGGTTTGTAGTGGACATATTTTCGTTTGTAGTAGACCAGAAATTGACGAAAATAGGTCACTTTATATAAAACCTAAATTTCGGATAAAGGGTTAAAAAAAACATGATATTTAGGACTTGTACGATTACTACAAACGCTTAAAACGACCTAGAAGGACACCTAGAGGTTTGTAGTGGACATATTTTCTTTTGTAGCAGACCAGAAGTTGACGAAAATAGGTCACTTTATATAAAACCTAAATTTCGGATAAAGGGTTAAATAAACATGATATTTAGGACTTGTACGATTACTACAAACGCTTAAAACGACCTAGAAGGACACCTAGAGGTTTGTAGTGGACATATTTTCGTTTGTAGTAGACCAGAAGTTCACGAAAATAGGTCACTTTATATAAAACTTTAGTTTCAGATAAAGGGTTAAAAAAACATGATATTTAGGACTTGTACGATTAGTACAAACGCTTAAAACGACCTCGAATTACCCCTAGAGGTTTGTAGTGGACATATTTTCGTTTGTAGTAGACCAGAAGTTGACGAAAATAGGTCAATTTACGTAAAACTTTAGTTTCAAAATATGTCCACTACAAACCTCCAGGGGTCCTTCTAGGTCATTTTAAGCGTTTGTAGTAATCATACAACCCATAAATATCATGTTTTTTTAACCTTTTATTTGAAACTAAAGTTTTACGTAAAGCGACCTATTTTCGTCAACTTCTGGTCCACTACAAACGAAAATATGTCCACTACAAACCTCTAGGGGTCCTTCTAGGTCGTTTTAAGCGTTTGTAGTAATCGTACAACCATTAAATATCCGATTTTTTTAACCCTTTATCTGAAACTAAAGTTTTATATAAAGAGACCTATTTTCGTCAACTTCTGGTCTACTACAAACGAAAATATGTCCACTACAAACCTCTAGGGGTCCTTCTAGGTCGTTTTAAGCGTTTGTAGTAACCAGACAAGCCATAAATATCATGTTTTTTTAACCCTTTATCTGAAACTAAAGTTTATATAAAGTGACCTATTTTCGTCAACTTCTGGTCTACTACAAACGAAAATATGTCCACTACAAACCTCTAGGGGTCCTTCTAGGTCGTTTTAAGCGTTTGTAGTAATCAGACAAGCCATAAATATCATGTTTTTTTAACCCTTTATCTGAAACTAAAGTTTTATATAAAGTGACCTATTTTCGTCAACTTCTGGTCTACTACAAACAAAAATATGTCCACTACAAACCTCTAGGGGTCCTTCTTGGTCATTTTAAGCGTTTGTAGTAATCGTACTAGCCATAAATATCATGTTTTTTTTAACCTCTTATATGAAAGTAAAGTTTTACATAAAGTGACCTATTTTGGTCAACTTCTGGTCTAATACAAACGAAAATATGTCCACTACAAACCTCTAGGGGTCCTTCTTGGTAATTTTCAGCGTTTGTAGTAACCGTACAACCCATAAATATCATGTTTTTTTAACCTTTCATATTAAACTAAAGTTTTACGTAAAGTGACCAATTTTCGTCAACTTCTGGTCTACTACAAACAAAAATATGTCCACTACAAACCTCTAGGGGTCCTTCTAGGTCGTTTTAAGCGTTTGTAGTAACCAGACAAGCCATAAATGTCATGTTTTTTAACCCTTTATCCGAAATATAGGTTTTATTTAAAGTGACCTATTTTCGTCAATTTCTGGTCTACTACAAACGAAAATATGTCCACTACAAACCTCTAGGGGTCCTTCTAGGCCGTTTTAAGCATTTGTAGTAATCGTACTAGCCATAAATATCATGTTTCTTTTAACCTCTTATATGAAAGTAAAGTTTTACATAAAGTGACCTATTTTGGTCAACTTCTGGTCTACTACAAACGAAAATATGTCCACTACAAACCTCTAGGGGTCCTTCTTGGTAATTTTCAGCGTTTGTAGTAATCGTACAACCCATAAATATCATGTTTTTTTAACCTTTCATATTAAACTAAAGTTTTACGTAAAGTGACCAATTTTCGTCAACTTCTGGTCTACTACAAACAAAAATATGTCCACTACAAACCTCTAGGGGTCCTTCTAGGTCGTTTTAAGCGTTTGTAGTAACCAGACAAGCCATAAATGTCATGTTTTTTAACCCTTTATCCGAAATTTAGGTTTTATTTAAAGTGACCTATTTTCGTCAACTTCTGGTCTACTACAAACGAAAATATGTCCACTACAAACCTCTAGGGGTCCTTCTTGGCCGTTTTAAGCGTTTGTAGTAATCGTAAAAGTCCTAAATATCATGTTTTTTTAACCCTTTATCCGAAATTTAGGTTTTATATAAAGTGACCTATTTTCGTCACTTTCTGGTCTACTACAAACGAAAATATGTCCACTACAAACCTCTAGGGGTCTTTCTAGGTCGTTTTAAGCGTTTGTAGTAACCGTACAAGTTCTAAATATCAAGTTTTTTGCACTTTGGTAAGTATGCAATATTTCAAACACAATTTTTTTTTTTTTTAGTACTATAATCGAAAAAAAGTTTACTACATTCATCTACTATCCTTTTACTATAGATATGTATAGTCAAAAGTTTTTATTTGCATTTCGGGGGGATGACATTTTTTCGACCGGTCATTTTTTTTTTTTGGCACAACTACAAACGAAATCGATTTTACTACTATCTACTACTTACGATAAGCTATCGAATAAGCCGAAAAAATCATGAAAAAAAAATTTGCGGTGCCAAGTTCACATAGCCATATTATTATTATAGTCAGTTTTGTCTGTGATAGTACAGAGTTTTGTCTAAAGACAGCGTGCGCATATCCATATATACCTATTTTATATGGGTATCAAATAGACCGTCTCAAACAATTTTGACTATGATGTGCGGTAGCTTGCCTTTACTTAGCGCTAAATTCGCACTTCCGCAACAAATTTTTGTCTACAATTTAGGTAGCTAATAAACTCGGGAGGGGAATATGATCTAAAGGGATAAATACACGATTGCAAACGCGGTTTTAACCGTGGAATTAAAAAAAGGCTTTACTGGGTTTACTATCGTTTAAAAAAAACAAACAAATTAATAAACAAATTAATAAACATTTTAAAAACAACGTTAGAAAAACTAATCATTTGACAAACTTTCATTTCGCAAACGTACCAAACAATCATTCGACAAAATACATGTTTCCCAAATGTTTTATCCAGTAAATACTTCAACTGTTAAAATATTTTTTTTTTAAATTTTCATGTGACTAAATGATTCGTTTGCCAAATTATTTTCTACAAAATGTCAAATGAAAATAATATTGATTTTAAACCAAGTGTGCATATTAACTTCGTTGCGTTGTTTTATATATTTTTTTTAAGGCCGCTCTAACGTCTGTTGCCGGGCGTCTCTGGTTACAAGCAGGTATTTCCAGTGGCGCCCGGCGGTCGTTGTTTTATCATGTTCTAACCTAACCTAGCCATTTCGTTTCACTTAACCTATAGACCTACATATTTTATATGATTTCGTGCTAAAATTTATTTTTGTATGTTTGTAAAAAAAATATTTACCAAGTAAAGCACTTTGTCATATTATGTTATTTAAGCTTTACGTTATTTTGCCAACAAACATGTTTACAAAATAATCCATTTGTGAAATGGTTTTTTGGCATAATGGAGTTTTGTCTAATAAATAATTTGTCGAATGAGTAGTTTATTAACTTATAGTTAGTAAAATGATATATTTATCAAGTATACATTTGTCAAACGTTGTTTTACAAATAAAAATTTGTCATTTGTTTTTTGTCAAATGACTGGATACAGCATTGTTGGATACACGGCCGCATTGCTAACCCTTTACCTTTCATTTGAAACCTCATTCAAAGAAATCTAGCATCTAGCCGTAAACCTATAGAGCGACACATTAACGTGTAAAACATTGTACAACAAGGTAAAGCGATTCTTTACACCGCACCAGAGGTGTCTGCTGTACAAAACGCAGATGAGACCCTGCGTCGAATACTGCTCTCACCTCTGGGACGGCTCCGCGAAGTATTTGCTGGACGCTCTCGACGCTATGCAGCGACGCGCTTGTCGAATTATAGACTGTCCGGAGGTAACGGGAAGCCTTGAGCCGCTAGCTCAGCGCCGAACAATCGCTTCCTTGGCCGCGTTCTACCGTATTTACCACGGCTGAAGAGCTCTTCAACCTGATCCCACCCTCTCCCTTCCGATCCCGAACAACGCGTCAGAGATGTCACTCTCATACCGTGGAAACCGTCTTCGCGAGAACCGAACGTTTTATACGTTCGTTTCTCTGCCGAACGAGTGGCTTGGAACGCCCTGCCCGCGCACGTGTTTCCTCCAACATATAACCCTGGGTTCTTTAAGCGAAGCGTGAAGAGGCACATCACTGGGTCGTCAAGTTGAGGGCCACTCTCCATAGTATTCCTGTATACTGTGAGAGGCGCCCACAATCGCCAGACGTCGCCACAGCTTACCATCAGGCGGATGGCGTCAATTTGTCGACATAAATATTTAAAAAAAAATGTAGGTTAAGGTTCTTGTACCTAAATAGCGAAAGTACATTATACTTGCCAAACACCACAGCTATTTAACTTCGGGTCTCAAGATTGTGGTACCTAATTAATTTTCATTTCAATCCTTATCAGTTAGTCGTGTGACTTTAAATAACAAGCCCAACACTCTTTTGTCCAGATGGATGGGCGTCAGCTCATAAAAATTACCTGCTTACACAGACAATACTTTAGTGTCGGGCGGTCTTTCAGAGTGAATGCAAGTGTTTATTTTGTGTCTGGTGTTTGTTCCCAATATTAGTCACAATTTGGATCGAACGAACTTTGATCGAATGCCAAGCTGCTTATGCTAATCATCGCTGAACTGAACTCAAATGGAAAGGAATTATAGGTTAGTTGATTATCTAAGATAACTTTTTTAACAATTTGTGCCGAGCGGAAAATTATAAGTTTAAATTTTCTCGAAATGTCCTTTTCCCAAAATGTCCTTTTCTCGAAATGTCCTTTTCGCGAAATGACCTTTTCTCAAAATGTCCCTTTCTCAAAATATGTGCACTACAGGATTACAGTCTTTATACTAAACATGTACATACATGTAACTATAATTTTAGACAAGAATGTGAATTCAGAAAAAAAAAAATATTATTCAGCTTCTTTATTTTCAGACAAAAATGTTAATGAATGAAAATATTATTTTCTCAAAATAATCAACAAGATAGTAAGTATATAAAAAGAATTAAACATGTAGAATATAATAGAATAAAACTTTATTGTACACCAATACAACATATACATAATAAAATATCCAAGTTTAAATATGTAATGGCGGCCTTATCACTAAAAAGTGATTTCTTACAGGCAACCTTTGGATGGACAAGTAGAAAGAATAGAATTTAAAATAACCATAAGCATTGCTGGAGAAAGAAAATTATAAATAGTTTAATTTCTCTGGTTACTTTTTAGGTCAAAGAATAAGCATTGCCATACAACGTGGCAATGCTGCCTGCCTTCTGGGAACATTGCCAGTCGACGACGAGGCGGAGGAGTTCTTTGACGCCTGTATATAGTGTAGATTTTAATGTGTATAGTATAGTTTTTAGTAAGTGTAAATAGTATTTTCATATAAATATTATATATAATTATATTACAATATATATAATATATACAATATATAATTATAATAATATTACATATATAATTTAATATATTATTGTACTTACATATAATTTGTTGATTTTTATTTATATTTAACTGACTAATAATAGGTATGGTATCATTTTAAGCAGTTAAAATTTTCGTTGTGATTTTTTTTATATAACTATATAACATAATCTATCTTGTTCATTATTTTGAAAACAAAATTGGATCAATATATAATTATAAGGATTCCTTTGTGAATAAATGTTTAATTATTTTTATATACTTACTATCTTGTTGATTATTTTGAGAAAATAATATTTTCCTTCTTCAAAATTTTTGTCTGAAAATAAAGAAGCTGAATACATACTAATAACATGTTTTTTTCATACACATACATTCTGGTCTAAAATTATAGTTACATGTATGTACATGTTTAGTATAAAGACTGTAATCCTGTAGTGCACATATTTTGAGTAAGGGACATTTTGAGAAAAGGACATTTCGAGAAAGACATTTCGGGAAAAGGACATTTTGAGAAAGGACATTATGAGAAAGGACATTTCGAGAAAAGGACATGCGATGAGACGGAGAAAAATACCCTATTTGTAGGGGCTTTATTTTTCTTTCATTTCCGATATCTAACTTAAGTCCAAGTAGCCTCGAACACGGACTTAAAAAAGAAGAATAAGAACTTGTATTCTTAAATGTTAAGGATTAAAGGAAATTCTCTACATTCAAACGATGATTTTATGTAATTAATTATCATAACATCTTTTATTCTCTAGTATTATTTTAAATTTTACATGCTTAGTTCAAACATTGAAGAAAGAAATAATAATGTGACATCTGGATATAATATACACCTCTTCTATTTATGCTCACTTAGTGTTAAAAATAATTATAGTATTAAATATATTGCAAAATATTCCATCGTTATGTACAACCTTTGTTCAGGAGCATTCATACCATCACCAGTCGCGTATGTAAATCGAGGGAATTTCATTGGACAAATTCTGGAAATATTTCTGACTTACGATTGCTCATTGGCTGATTTCGGAACTGGCCAATGAGATTCTCTCGACTTACGGACGCGATTGGTTATACGACTGCTTTACAGAATGTCGATGATGATAGGGTTAATCAAAGGTGGGTGCGGATTACCAGGAAGGCGATCCCTCCATAATATCTACGATCGTAATATGGCAAACTAGAGAGTGCACTTTTTTGTTCACCATAACAAAATATAGCTTTCACTTATCAATAATTATAATATAATTATATACATACGCGCGCGCATTGCTCTGTATTGATATTAATAGATTTTTTTTATCACAAAGATTTCCATCTAATATATTACAGAATAGTCAAATGTCCGAGTATGTTTTAAGTCGAGCTAACATTAGATATATATACAAAATCGCTGCCATTGTTTGAAGGTACATTTGAAACAAATGTGTCTTAATTATTGTATTTGAAACTATAATAGGCTGTACACTAAGATCTAGACTCAAAATAAACCTGTCAAAATGGGAAATGTAAGTTATGTGATACCAATTCAAAATATATAACAGAATTGCCAATTTAGTAGACCAAGACATGAGATACTTTCAAGAACTTTTAGTGGGTTATCTATCGGAATATTTACAATAAAATGAACTTGTTTTACATAGAACTAATGATCTTAACGACTTGTTAACGACCATTTTGACTGTGGTGTATTTCGAGATAATATTCACTGGGTTGTACATTAAATACGAAGGCGAAACTTAACATAAAAACATACTCAAACATGCGATGTTAAGCGAAAACATTTACAAGTCAATAAAACCAGATAGAAATATTTACAATCTATTAGACAAGGCGGAACATGTCGTACCGCGAGTTGACCGCGACTAAGTCCAACCCATCATAACACTATTCAACATCTGATTCGATTGGAAAAATATTAAAAAAAAAAAAAACTTGCTACAATTTTATACAAATACAATAAAATGCGAATAAAATAAAGTGCTGCTGGTGAAGCCTTTTTTTTAATGTAAGAACTACTTATTATTTTATGCCTTTGAGACAAGAAATATATTGCCACACAAATTGCTTTATAATCTAATACACTACACATTATGCATACAACATCAATTTAAGTAGAGGTTAAATGCGTCTCGACATAAGAGCCAAGTACTGTCGGTCTAACACAGCCTGTGTCGACTCAAAACGATCGACATATTTCAATAGTATCGCAGAATAAAATAAAAATACCGAATAATAAATTCAACCGACCTTCAAAAAAGGAGGTTCTCAATTCGACTATGTTTTTTTTCTAGATTTTTAATTTAGTTACCTCACATCTTTAAACTGGCTGAACCCATTTTGAATTTTTTTTTTGTTAAATAAAAGCTATTACTTCCCAAGTGGTCTCATTTCAATTTGGTCCCATTTCGGTAATTTGAAGTCGGATGTGTCAATTTTTGACGTTTATCTATATATTTAATACGACAATTTGTCTGTCTGTCCGTCCGTCGCGTTTTTCAATTATAATTAATAATACATACATACATATTTGCATGAAATATTAAAATATACTTTTTATTCTTTTTTTTTTATATTTGAGGCGATACAAAGTTCGCTGGGATAACTAGTTTTCTTTATTACACAGCTTCCTTTAAACAAAAGCATGTGGGATCTAGATAACTGATAAATATACTTCTAAATACATACATATTATTGAAATCATCCTAACATAACCTAGAACAAACCTTCATGCTCATCAAGAAAGTTTTGTCCTGAGTGAGATTCGAACCCACAACCTCCAAGTTCATCAATGACACAAATTATCAATATATTTTTTGTATTTCAAAGCAATGAGTTTGCTTAAACTATTCTTAAAATATTAAGAAAGAAATTATAAATAGATCACAAAAACTGATGTCATCGGCGGGACTCGAACCCACGGCCTTTCCCTAACAGGGGGAATGCTCTGACCAACTGAGCTACGATGACCACTACCGACGACATCGAATTTTTTTTTTTGCTCATATCATATTCATAATTTCTACATCGCGCTATTAAGGTTAGCGTTGGATCCACCTACCGCAGTTCTACCGAACTGACGGTACCAGTGTATCGTGTTACAACGATATTTAAACACTGAATTTTTAGATGAATCCTTACCAAATCCATTTCAATAAAAAAAAAATCGATGTCGTCGGTAGTGGTCATCGTAGCTCAGTTGGTCAGCTGTTAGGGAAAGGCCGTGGGTTCGAGTCCCGCCGATGACATCAGTTTTTGTGATCTATTTATAATTTCTTTCTTAATACAAATTATCAAGTTTTTACTTTTGATGTATTATTCTGGTAACGTGAAAACGTCGATCGATTTTAAGTCAAGCTAGCTTTTAAGGCTGTTTAGTCAAGTCCAAATAGCTGCACATCAAAGAAATTAAATAAATTCATGAAATTAATAGAAAATATATGTAAAGGTATCAGTATCATCAAACCAGCCAATGTGGCAGGATTGTGTATACTTTTTCCTTGACAATTTACCAACCAATAACTACATATTGAACTCCATTTTTGTATAATTGGACGGCAATCGCCAAGAGACACTAAGTCACAGATCAGTTAATAGAATTTATGAATCATAAAAACTAAATAAAACCGCTCTTATTAATTATATGAAACCAATAACCCTAGGGGCAATTAATATTTGATAAGCATCCATTGTCTTAAGATAAACGCAAAAGCACGCAATCTAATAAACAAGTATTTTCATAATAATAATATTTAAAAAAATATTCTTTAATCCAAATTCACACACTGGGCATAAACTAGACGTAGTTATACTACATAACTTAATCTACATTAGAAAGAAAATGGAGGCTCTTGTTTCACTTACTTTTGGATCAATACCTTTAGATATATTTTTCCACATTTTTTTGTTGTCGACACCCTTAATTTTAAAAGTATATTACAGCAAATTTTATAAGTCTATAAATTAATTTGTAGTATGGTAGTGATTTTGAAGAAATTGTTTAATTATCTACAAAGGTCTTAAAATAACGTATAAGCTGCGCACGGTGTGAGTGGGATAGAACCTTCACACAATAACCGTTCCGTGACGTCATCGATCTCTGAAATGTACGGATAACAATCTATGTCATTATGACGTCACCAACATGGCCGCCAATCCCATTGTCATCTTGCGCGGTTTATACATTACTTCATGTATTTGTACAAGCCAATACGACGGATATATTATAATACTGAGTTGCTGAGTATTTGTCGATTTACGTTTCAAGGTAGGGAAGCATCAAGTTTTGTATTCTTAAGACACGATAGTCTTGATAAATATTTATGTAGCAGTCAATAACAATATTTTGTATTTAGTTTGTTCGTGAAAACCACTATGAATTGACGACACATCATTCACCGAGTCTTTTCCCAACTTAGTTGGGGTCGGCTGTCCAGTCTAACTGTGATTCGGCTGAACTTCGATATTTTCCGTGAAGCGACTGCCATCTGACCTTCACAACCCATGGGCGATATCGAGTTCTGTAGTTAGACCGGTCGGCTTATTAAGGGCTCCAACTACACCTAACGACTGCCATAAGATGTTCGTATGACAACCGGGACCGACGCGACAACGTGCTCTCCGAGGCACGGAGGGGTCTGTGTCCTAAGAAATGGTCACCCATTGACCCATTGACGACTGTCAATTTCAATATTATACTTCAAAACCGCGTATACGTAGGCACTATTTATTACGTGAAAATGTATGCTCACAGCTTGCATGACTCAATATTATGTAAGTTGTCAACCCTGATATCTAATCTCATATAGATTGATATAAAAGGTCATCGACATCGAAAACAACAATGTAATACAAAAAGAGCGCTACCCCGCCACCCCACCTCGCAGTAACATTTTCTTCGACGTTTATTTCTCGGTGTCAATGACTTTTTATATCAATCTGTTTGGGATTAGGTATAGTAATCCATTCACAAGTCGGGGCACCTTGAAAAGGCGTTTAACTGTGAAGAAGTAAATAGAAGAAGGAAATCCGGTCACGAAAAAAAATCCAAAAAAATCAAGCCGGACGTGTGAAGGGATAAAGGCCACCGATCAAATTTTGAGCTACTGTAAAAATCTCCTACGTCATTAGCTGGTCACACTGGTCACTGGAAAGTTGCTGCAAGTGCAAGCAGAGGCCATAAAAAAGAATTGAATTGTATCGTTATTGTGTACTATCAGATAACCAATTTGCAAGGTATCCGTTTTTAGACACACGTATACGCTGCTGACCTTTTACGAAAATATAATCTATAATCATTGCGCTGTATGTGGTTACCGAAGTGAAGTAAGGTAGTTGTTAATTTTAAAGTGCATCTAAAGTGGCTTCGCTTTCCATTTCACTTCAAATCAGAGTCTATACGAACTTAGAAATCCAAAATTAAGGCCGCGTTGTTGCCTTACTATAATATAAAATAAAGTTTAAAAATTAAAGTAAAATATATGTAAATTATCATTGTGTTAGGCTTGATGACTTGGTCATTCAGCTAAAGGGATTAAGTCAGCACAAATAGCATTAAATATATTCAATCTGATACACTCGGACTAGAGAATTTTATAGAATATGGTGAAGTCCCAGTGCGATAGTAAAATGTGTGAAGTGAAATAAACTAAAATTGTCACAAATATGAGTCATACAACAAACAGAATATTTTACAAGTACCTTAGTCCGAGGCGTGCATGTGTGATCATTACTTAATTAGACCTTGGTTACTCACAACATTGATTCGTTGTTATTATAGAAAATATACCATATAACAATTGTAAAATTATTTTCTAATGATACAGAACTAACGTTAGGGACTACTAGTTAAGCTAATTTTATACATTTTATGGTATTTAAAAAGACTGTGGCAATTTTGTAGTCAGAACCGTGAAGTACGTATTAAGCTGGCAAATAAATAAAGTGCATAAAAATATCATAACCCATAAAGCTAAGCCATATGAGCTGAAGCAATAAACAATATGGCACAGTACAAATTTTTTTGCGGTGACACATGAAAATGTCTAAATATGCTGTCTAAAGCGCTTTTTAAAGGGTGACACCAACTCAGCTGACAGTACTGACCACTAACACAGGTGTTATCTCTTTGTAAGGGTACCTATTATTTAAAATATTGGATAGAATCAGGCGTTACCTGGCGAAAGTCCATGACAAAGCAATGGTAAGTATGATGTTCAAACTTTTTCAAATAATAGCATTATTTTCGCTAAAATAGAAGACATTAAAACGTCGACGTAATGTTTCACCTCTACACGAGGCATTCTCAAGACTGTCTCAGAGAGAACAGCAAAATATGAAGCAAAAACAACTATGATCTTGCTTCATATTTTGCTGTTCTCTCTGAGACCGACTCTTGAACATCATACTTACCATTGATTTATCTATTATTTTAATAAAGAAAAATATTCCATAGAAAATTATATAAATAAATACATATTAAAACTTTGTTCTAAACATATTTGTTTGTGGTGAAACCCAAGCTTTTTACCTCGCATAGCCATAGTAACATAATCACTTCAATTTCATATCCATATTATAAATAACATGAATTTATTTACGAGAATAATATTTTATTATCTCGATATAGATTTGCAATCTTATATTACATCTTAATGATATTAGAAAAAAAATATAAAAATGAATAATATAATTTTACAATTGTTAGCAGAATTAATCAATGCGTTAAAAATTTAGAAATCCACATAATATTGTCTAATATAAAGCAAAGCCATAACAAGAGCGAAGCGAAGCTAATTCGATGGCGATCGGCTTTGCGAACATGTTTGCCAAGTTTTTTCATAATTAACATACGCAGCGTCCATTATAGCAAAACTACGCCACCGATTTGACCTAACTTCCTAATTGTAATTTCGTTTCGTTTTCAGCGTAGTCGCAGTTTTACATTTAGAACAACATACTTCAAAACCAAATATTTACATTGTACAGAAATACCAATCTTTAGACTTTATTTAACAAAATTTGTAGCACGTTGCAAGCGACTAAGGCGATAAAACCCTACCCCCAAAATCGCGGGAAATCCCGACCAAACCCTCGTAAAGGGCACACAGGTGGTCAAAATCCGCCGGGCGCCACTGGAAATACCTTCTGCGTGCGAGCCAGAGACGCCCGGCAACGGACGTGAGAGCGACTGAAGCCTTGGGCCGCGGAATTTAAAAAAAAAAGACCGAGATCCATAGTGGCTTTAGTAGCTCTATTATGTACCTATACCTACTAATACCAGAAATAATAATTGACTGAGGGAGCGAAGCGACCGAAGTCTCCGTTTCAACTTGCAGACTGGGGAGAATTTCTTTCGTCTGTAACTGTACCTCTACATCTCTACATCTACGGGTTCTGTCAGATCATGTTTGCGGCCGTATTTATCAACCGATTTTCATGAAATTTTACACACACACTCCTTGCTTACATGTGAATGATATTTTTTGGATTGGATGAAAAATGAAAGAGTAATAAAGAAAAATGAAAAATAAATTTTCTAAACAAAACTTTCGAAGTCTACGGTTCACAGAACCACTAGTGTTAAGTATATATATATATATATATATTATTATATTATAACCAAAAGCACGCAATTAAAAAGTATTTCAGAATATATTTAATAATAATAATTGTATTATATTATTGTGTCCAAATGCGAATACATTAAAGGTTTAAATGTGATTGCAATTTCATGTCATTCAATACGTTTTTGTATCCAATTTGGATGTGAAAGCCACACTACACTATAGCTATATCTACATAGTTACATTCGCCACGAGGCCAAGACGTCGGCGTCTACTCAGCGACACAGAACAGAAAGTATACCATGACTTTTGATATTACCATTTTTCTTTATATATTTCACCACATTAGTTCCGCTCCGTTGCCGCTAGAGGCGCTAATATGACAGAATGAAATTGCCATCGTTTTATATTATATTATAACCCATGCTATGCTCCCAAGCTCTATAATGTACCAACGTCGGCCGTTTCTCATGCAGCTGCCTCAACCAACATTATTGTGATGATAAACCAAAGAAAACTTTGCAAAATTACGCTCCACTTGAAATATAAAACAGATTTTTTACCTCTACGAATGGCTAATGTGTATCTGTATTCAGAAGACTCTAAATTACATGTGAAACCTCTAAACTCTAACGAGAGACCTAGGTACTAGGGCGAGGCCCTTAGAGCCCCTATAGACGCTAGAAAAAAAAACTTTAAACAAATAATAAAAACAACTATAATTTACTTAAACATTATGCGTACAAAAATCCTAGTCGTCCTCCCTAAACTCTGTATCGAATTAATCGATAATAAATAAATATATCAATAAGATACATAAATCTTGTACATTATACATATAAAAAATCTTACATACCATTACATATTACAAGTTACCGAGTAGGTCTCCTATATTATATCTTAACTCTCCTATATACAATATGTACAAAGGGAAATAAAAACAATTTGTACTTGCAGAAAACCGTCCAAAATAAAAACTTAGACCTGAAACGGAAATATACAATCTGGCACCGTCACTTTACACTCATATAGAAAAGTTGCTTTATACTAATTATTATAATTATATAACACAGGCGAGGCGAGGGGCCGACACCACTGAGATTTAGACCTGGCTAGTCTACTATAGTCTACCATAGACTATAGTAGTCTAGTCGACGTCTCTACCTGTCACACCGCGACGTACTGCAAACGGGATCTGTCGGACAAATCACAACATTGTTTTAGATATAATAATACTCACTTACATATTTAACCCAATATATAATACTAGTATGGTGTACTACCAAAAAAATCGAAAATTTGATCTAGCCCTAAGGGGTCAAACCCTTAGGGCTAGATCAAATTTTCGATTTTTTGGTTTGCCTCCAGATCGAGGGCTATCCATAGAGGGGTCAACCATCATTGAAGCATAAGCAGTTCTCGAGTGCTATTTACATTCCCCAATTCTATATATAGATAGTACTTATGTCCCACATCTCGGTCAATACATGTCGAATTGAATGTTTTTGGGGTTACGTACCTAAAGGGTAAAACGGGAACCCTATTACTGAAACTCCGCTGTCCGTCCGTCTGTCTTGGGCTGTATCTCATGCACGTTGATAGTTAAAAAGTTGAAATTTTCACAGATTATGTGCGCGAGTCCAACTCGGACTTGACCGTTTTTTCAATATTAAGATGGAAATTATAAATCACAAAAACTGTAATGTCATCGGCAGGACACAAACCCACGGCCTTTCCCTAACAAAAGGAATGCTCTGACCACTGAGTTGCGATGACCAATACCGACCTCATCCAATCTTTCCTTCATATTATAATATCTAGATCGAACTATTAAGGTTATGTTATTTATTAAGTTTGCACGTGTAAATAGGAATGTTAAGCTATCACTTCTAGATGTCATTAGAAAAAGAATGGAGAAAAGCATACAGATATAGGATACTGCAACCAGATTTCTGATAGAACTGGAATATAGCTTGAAGTAACAATAATCATCATCTGATTCAATTTCATTGTAAAGTGGGTTGTGTTCGAACCATTCGACATAATTATGTACATATTTAACTGTAACTAACATTAGGCCAAAAGCAGGGAAATAAAGCGATTCACTTATAATATAATAATGTGTTGTAAAGCGCAATCAGGATTAACACCCTTATAACGACAAAATGCAATAATGAGTTTGCTTAAACTATTCTTAAAATATTCCAACGCTAACCTTAATAGCGCGATCTAGAAATTATAAATATGATATGAAGCAAAAATTCGATGTTGTCGGTAGTGGTCATCGTAGCTCAGTGGTCACCTAACACGATTAACACTACAATTTGAATTACCCATTTCATTCCCAGTTTCTACTGTCGCCATTTACTACATCGTAATGGGAATTATGTATGGTCACGTTCGGAATCGTAAGAAATGACTCGGAAGAGTTTCTCGATAACCAATGATATCGCAGAACGTGTCGATCATGTGAACCAAATTACACAATTTTCATTCAATTTCTTGCGATATCATTGGTTATCGACAAAATCTGGCCTTTGCTAAGTCGTAATAGGGGGGTGTTCGTGATTCTGAAAGGTGTTGGTTCAAACTACTCGTCATGATAGTCTAATCATCTAATGGGGTATCGTACCGCTGTTATCCGTAGGTGGCCTCGCTTCCTCGTCGTCGGGTAAGGCGAGTCCAAACTCCCGCCTCAACCGCGAACTGAGGTTTTCCCGCTGACGTTCTAAAGCAGTGGGCTGCGCATCGAACACACCTGCGCAAACAAACATATTTCAAGACCAGTTGGCTATACATATGTACACATAGTGAGAATATACGGTTGTCGTGTTCCTATATTTGTGGAATGTTACGAACAGTTACACCATGTGCACTTAGAGAAAGTTTCCTGTTTATTATTTAATTAGCGGACGCCCGTGGCTGCCCCTGCTTGACAAATTATATACACAAAAACCTTCCTCGAAAACCATTCTATCCATTAGTGAAAACCGCATCAAAATCCGTTTCGTAGTTTTAAAGAACATAGGGACGGAAGTGACTTCGTTTTATAATATATTATGTTATATTTATGATGATATACAAAATAAAAACTTGGGCGCCAAATTTCAAAGAAACCTGTGTCATTTAAATATTAAAATATAAAGATTCAATGGTGGTTTTCAATTTAAATACTCAGACTAAAAGAATAGGTTAAATATATCAGACGCAACTAATATGGGAACGGCGGCGGCTGAATGAAAAAAGACACCGATACGATAGAGTTCATCATGAACCGTCTAACGATCCTATCATTATAATGAACCGTATAATACCCACGAAAACGCACAGCTATTAAACAGAACAGAAATCTGCACTACGATTCTCCTTCACAAATCTAAAAATAACCTACGAAGTACATCTCTCAAACCAATAGCGTGCCACTAGGTAAGTACTTGGAATTACTTCATATATACATACATACGTTTATAATATATAATAGATGGATTGATTATGATTATCTCATCTATGTGGAACGAACAGCATAAAGTATTAAAGAGCTCGTAGCAAAATGTTTCAATTCTCAGTTCTGTGGCGCACTGCTGTGTTGTTGTACGTTGTTCAAGGTCGTGGCGGTAATGATTTTTAGTCTGTATTGTGACGAACACTTCGTTTATGCAAGTACAAACGCTACTGAGTTACAAGTTTTATAAATAACGTCATACATAATGAATATAGTTACTTTATTTCCTCGATTTTTGCGTGTTTTGTTTTTGTAGATAGAAGTACCTACAAATCGTGCGTCTATATTGAATACATTTATCAATAGATGTAGGTACTATTACACTGATCTTAACATAGTATAAAACAAAATTGCTTCACGCTGTCTGTCCCTATGTATGTTTAGATCTTTAAAACTACGCAACTAATTTTGATGCGATTTTCACCAATGGATAGTGGTTCTCGAGGAAGGTTTTAGTATACAATTTGACAAGCGGGCGAAGCCGGGGGCGTCCGCTAGTTTATAATAATGGTCGATATAAAAAGACAAAAAACAAGTTTTGTTTAAGTACTTGGACGGTTTTTACAGATATATTAAGCTATACGCGTGTGGATCCGCGTGCATCAGCAGGTTTTATTATGAAATTGAACTAGCAACAAAACATTGATAAGTCGGGCGGTACGTTGCATAACCCAGAACATTATTTATCTACAAAACATTGCACAAGTAGCCATTACCTATCTATAGCACAGTGTAAAATGAATGCATTAATTATCTGGAAGGTATATAATATATCTTTTCATTAAATAATCGATTATTATATACAGACTATTATGTAATAATAAAATAGACAAGCTTGTTTTCAATATTATTGCAATAGCAAACAAGTACGATTATGTGACATCATGTAATAGACAAATTTGTTGAATGTGCCGTTGTCTGAATTCCTGATATGAACACAGGCATTTGGCACGCAAATTTGAGAAAAGTGGAACAGTAATGTACGTACAAATATTTATTCTTCAATGTACGACCGATTTAAAGTTCTATAAATGAATTAGGATACTGTAATATCAAAGATTTTCAAAATAGATCACATGCATAATATTCCTTCATTTGTTTCTTTGTATATTCCTTAGCTAGGGAGCAAGATAGATACCTACGCAGTATAGAAAGGTCTCGGCCGAATTTGAGGGCTTTTACACCACGTATAGGTGAAAATTAGTAGGCTTCGGGTTCTTAGTCAATATAAGCCACGCAAGATGACAATGGTATTGGCGGCCATGTTGATGACGTAGATTAACCTGCAATACTGTTTTGTTTTCCGTACTTTTCAGCGATTGATGATGTCACGAAGCGGTTATTGTGACAAGGTTCTATGCCACTCACATCGTGCACAATACGTAATATACCTCATTTGTGATGAACTAAACTACTTTGGCACTAACCGTACCATAAGAAACTAATAATATAGGGTAAAATTAGGTAGCTATAGTGTCAGTTTTTCGGAGCATGCGTTTCATTAGCTGAGCGGTGACGGTAAATGGTGGCATATTTAATGTTATGAAAGTGTATCGCGATATAAAAATGCACCATATCGACACTAATTGGGTGTGACGGGAAGCGCGCGAGTGACTCGAGCGCTGTGCTGTGAAACAATAGAACGAAAACGTGTGCGCCACTGTAATTGTTTTACGCATTCATGCAGTTTAATCAGCGTGAGACGTTGATTGGACTATTTTATAACTTCATTTGTGTGTGTGATATAATATTACTTTGCTTGCTATAAGACAGAGGAATTAAATTTCGTTCACCGTAGCGTGCTGTCCCGGTAGCGATATTAATCTTATAATAGCACGCCTTTTCGTATTGGCAAGTATTTTGTGAAAAGCAAAGTTGCTTAGAATAATAATTGAGCGTAGGATGACACGAGCGTACAATTTTGTTCTAACTATAGCCAAGTTACCTACCTATTTCGTGGAAGTATCTAATAACTTTTATTAGGTACCATCCATCTGTTCATACATCCCTGGACATGCTGCAGGCTTGCAATAGTGCCGAAATATCGGGGACGCTCGATCAAAGCACTTCCTACTTTTGATTCTGGTGATGTATTGATGTTTTATTATCGGGTACAGCAGAAAACTTCCATATTCGATGTAAAATTGACATACCACTGGCGAGGATTCGCATTGCTAGACTGACTACCAAAAGGTAATGCCACAATCAATTGCAAGGGACACACTATAATGTGTCACGGCAATAATAGACAGTTCCTTTTAAAGTAGATGACACAGTTAAGGGGAATAGACTCTTACCTTTCGGCAAATGTGCAGCCACAAGTTCCCGGACAAGCCTCTGTTCTAGTTCGTCGGCCGCAGCAGCATGAACTGCTTCCAACCTGTGAGGAGACAACGACGCGGCGCCCGAAGACTCCGACGACCATTCCACCCCTCCCTCCCCCGAACCTCCATCCGCATGTTCACTGGGCTCTGTGCTACCACCTTCTTCGCTAGACACGCCTTTGTGCCTCTTTCGGTACTCTGTTATAGAGAGCTGTATCCAAAGTTAAACAGATTTTATAACAGATCTTGGTTTTCCATTTTCTTGTCCTTAAAATTTTATATCTATATGTGTGAGAACATTTGATACTAGACATCTGTAAGTATTAAACTGATTTTGATGAATTTGAAACGCAGTTTGGATTCTGGAATAACACATAACATACCTATAAAATAATCTAGGCATAATAACCTAATCCATTTTAAGGCATTTTCTAGTTGGGTCTACAGTACAAGCTCAGCTTACTTTCGAGGCAGTCAGAAAATGTTAAATATACATTCCTCGAAGGGCGCAGAGGCACATTATAATTTCTTTTCGCCAGTGACTTGTAATAATGAGGCGAGCCTTTAGCCGCTAATCGAGCCTATTAATATTATAGATTTGCCTCGCTCGATGATCAATAGGAACATAATTCACGTCTCTTAGATATTGATAGAACTCCTTCTGTATCCGTGGTCAGATAGCATTGTTAGATCAGTCTAACCACGTCCACTCTTTTGTGTCCTTGGTCAGACTGATTTAACCCAAGTCCATTCTTGTGTCCTTGGTCAGACTGATGAAATTAAGAGTCCTAGGTTAGATTGGTAGGCATAGCCAGATTTGGATTATTCTTATAAAGATGGATACCGAAAACTACAGATTCTCAGAAATACTTAATATTAAACTGATGTTACCTGAGCAATAAAACAAAAATACCTAGTTCGACTATAATTCTGTTAAAAATAAAAATTCAAATATTTTTTATGAAGTAATGAGTGTATACTTAAATAAAATTTAACTTGAGCTTATTGGACTAATTTCTAATTTCTTAATTTTTCGAGGAAATGCCCCACACATATTTGATGATCATTCAACATCATTTCGGCAGTTCATTAATAAACACATCTCTTTCAATTTGAGCTTTATCTCTGGTATCAGGTATTCCACAATTATTATTCGTATGGCATAGTATTCAACATCTTCATACAGACATTGCAACAGCTTCATTAAGTTTGGTTGTTTTCTGCCAACCAAAGAAAATGTAGTTATGTAGTTCAGTAGTCCTAGTATTTTATTCGAGGTTCGTGTCATTTATAATAAAAGATGGCCTCACAATCAATGTGACTAAAGAAATATGGGTACAATAAACAGCTCTGTCTACCTCATCAAAACAGAAGAATCTATATGACATTTTTTAATTACGATCAAAGGTGAACGGTTTCTGAACAAAACTTCTTCGAACACATTTTGAATAAACCAAACTGAGCGAGATAAGAGTTGGAAAGTGCTCTTTTGTAGTTCTGTACTCCTAGTACTTTTGTTGTTTGTTAATCTTATAATAGAGAGTTAAGGGACCCAAGCGGCTTTGGTAAAATATATCCATACTGCCCTACTAAGCGCATGATACATTTTTTTGTCCCGATGAAAAATAAAGAAATGTGTCAACAGGTGCACCGAGTACAGATGAAAATGATTGTCCATTATATAAAACACAAACCTCAAATGTACCAGGAATACATAACAACATATAACTAAGTACTTGGAATGAAAATGTCCAACTAGTTACATTAATGTAACTACAATGTAACTAGGTGGAATAGACCGAAAAATCAAGACTATCGGAAAGTGATCTGACAACATGTTCATTTGTTTTTATTTTTGTCCAAATTAAAGAAAAGCCTGTCCTCTTGGTAACGTGTTTAATTTAAGTTGGTTGGGTTTTACGCCCAAGGGTACAGCTGTTAAAATTTATTTTCCACTGTACCATCAAGGGAACAGCCAAGGGTACACAGGAAAACAAGCGATTCTGACAATGGACACAAAAAAGTGGACGTTGTTAGACTGATCTGACAATGGACACAAAAGAGTGGAAGTGGTTAGACTGATCTAACAATGCTATTTGACCACGGATACAGAAGGATAGAACTATACACTCGAATATAAAAACAATATGAGCTGTAGTCGAGAGTAGAAAATTGTAGCGAGAATGTATTATTATCGCCGGCAGGTCATAAAAAGTACATTTAGAAGACTATAAACGTTTAACTAATACAATTTGCTGTGTCTCCAACTATGTACATAATAAGAAACAACACCATTGTAATACTGGAATTCTATACAAAAAATACGATTGATTGCTTAGGTAGCCTATCATAAATTCAAATACATATTGTGACTACACGGTAATTTTTCTACGTATTGCCGAAGATGTTTATAAACCATCCACCAACCAACCAACCAACCACTTCGCCAGTCACATTGTAGGACATAATAATTATGTGACGAGCTTTTTGCCTTTTTCTATGTTTACATTAAGGTTAACATACTGATAACGTTCAACGTCCTGAATACCCCCGGTCATGGATTACAACCCACTAAAGCACCATATAGATAAAATTAGTGGCATGTAGGTACATTGTACATAACCAATGAAATAATCTGATTAGAGCACTGGATTAACAGATTAAAATAGATAGTAAACATACATACATACACATAAAATACACTTTCGTTTTGAAGGTTGCAAATGTGTGAAAACTGTGTGTGCGTGTCTGTAGGTTTGTTACTCGTTAACACTAATGACTGGGTCATTTTTGATTACATTAGGTATTAGGCAAACAACTGCAAATATATCATAAGTCAAATTTCGTTTATCAACTACCCTACAAGATGAGTTTGTTAAGTTTAATACACTTACCTTCCTTCTAACTGGTTTTGGTTTCTCGACAGGTGGTGGATTCAGTCGCGGATCGTTGGTGCGCGCGCTATATAGCTTACTGACCGGCTTCGGAGACGGCGACAACAAACTAGTACTGTTCGAACTATTCAACACGCCCGATAATATTACACTATTATTTGAGTCCATATTGTTCACTCGCGTTAAAATGGCCTCGACACTCTTCATGTCGTCGGCCTGCGTAATACTGTCTTTCTCAAACAAACTATTATCTATTGTAGTCCTATCTATTGCACTTTTTATTATGGACATGTTTGGTACGTTTTCGTTTATTGAACTGTCCATGTTGAACGACTGAGACATGTTGCTGAATATGCCTGAGAACAGTCCCGTGGAACTGAATCGCGATGAAAATGGTAATGTTGAGTTTTCTAGCACAGATAATCTCTCAAATGTCGGTTTATCGAATTTATCTGCAACTGGAGAAACTGGTCTGACAATTTTGAAGGACTTCATGGGCTCCTCTGGAAGAGGAATGGTTTCCGGCGGTAGCACAACAGACGTTGGAATTGGTTCTTCCGGTAATGGTATATGTTCAGGAGCCAGTATTGGTATAGATTCGACTGGTGGGAGTGGTATGTTCTCTGGAGACACGTGAATTTTCAAATCATCATCATGAATGTCTCCATTGACGTCTGTCGAGTGGTCTTCTGTTCTCAACTGGACGCTGATCTGATCATCGACCATGTTAAGATCAAAGTTCAAATTAACTTTCTTTCGTTTCTCTTTAGGCGGTTTCTTGTTACGGCTTTTGAGTATTTGTATGTTTTCTGTATGAAATGAATGTATTTTTTTCTGAATATCGTCCATTTCATCTATTTGCGGCGAGGAATTCCCACTCGTGTCCGCCGATTGACCACTGTTTTGTTTCTCATTGGGGCTATCGCTTCTTTTAGGATCAATACTGCTGATATCACCAGACTCCTGAATGTTGGGCTGCGCGGGAATCGTAGTGTCAATTTCCATAGGAACAACTTTGTTATAATTACACTCGTCTATTCCAACATTGTTGTTATTACTCTTGATGTCTGCAGGAATGATCGGTACGGGTATATCGGGTGGCAGTTCATCTTCTGGTGTTGGCACTCCTATAATCCGCCGAATGTTTGCGCTGTCGTGAGGCACTTTGATGTTCATGTTGAGAACATCACAGTCTATGTTGCAAGGGTCGTCGGACCCCTGGCCGCTGTCCGACCGCGTTCTATCTCTGCTGTATATATCTTCCATTATATTCCTCACTTTAAATTGTCGCGTTATTGGGTGCATGTCGTCTTTTACTGGCGAATCCTCGGATGTTAAAACGGGCGAAGTGTCGTCATTACACTGTCACAGATAAAATAGTACATAAGAATTTTTATATACAAAATAAATAATTTCTTATTGTTTAGTTACTTACACGCACAACTGTATTTTGTTCACAAGATAATGATTCTCTTGCTAACCTTCTTTTCTTCAAAGGAGTAATAATTTCGTTGGGCGGTGATTCTGGAACAAACACATCTAAATATGAACAATAGAAAGGCTGTTCTTTTTGAAACATTTTACAAAAAAATTAAATGAAAAAACAAACCAGCGGAAGGCGAATCACTTTCTTCACTGATGGCTTGTCTTAACCAGCGTTTTTTAGCACTATGTTGCTGTATCACCGGTGGCACAATTTCGACGACTTCCGGCGTACTTCTTGTAATTCGTCGCGCTTTCTTCGGAGGTCTATTTCGTTCTCTTCCAGGTGTCGTAGGTGGTGACGATCTAGTATCGTCTTCATGATCAATATCATGTCCACCACTTAAATCACCAATCATCGTCGAAGCGACTCTCACCAAACTCTCCAAAGACGGAGCTGAGACCAAGGCTGGTCTGTAGGGTGATCTATAAGGTGAAGGTGTTCGTTCAGGTGACCTTCCTATCCATTCTGTCGCCATGGTTTTCTTTGTTTTTGGCAGCTTGAAAGCGGATTCGACAGACCCTACAGCTGCTTCTACTAGTAAACACGCAGAACTTAATCCAAGTTCCTGAAACGAATGCTGAATTTTTAATTAATTATTTTATAAGGGAAGATCTAACACGTACGGGAAATGATACAAACCTCATTGATGCCATCATGTTTGTCATGTTCAGGTGGCGGAAGTATGCTGTTCCGTCGGTTTAGCGTCACTGGCGGTGGCGGACTGAGCGGCGTCTGCGGCGCCTCGTCTCCTGAAGTGACCATGTCGCTATCCGCGGAGTTCAAACGCCTTCTGTTTGATTGTGACGTTGTACGAGCTCTACCTTTGCGTCTATAATAATACAGAAATATCATTTGAAGACAGAAACTAGTTACCTATTATATTATTAATTCTGGCTAATACTACGCTAGCAAAATTGTACGCTCGCGAAGTTGGTTTAGTAGACCTGTTCCAGTGTAGCTGTAACTAATCATGTTTGCTTACTTTTTCCTCTTCTTGGATGTAAGGTGAAGTTCCTCATCCTCATCTTTGTCATTAGCGTTGGGATGAGGGTCTGACTCTCGCCTTTTATTCCTATCCTTCACCTCCTGTTTGCGCTGTTCTGCTTTCTCCATACGTTCAATAGCTTTCATTATTGCTTCCATCTTACGTTCTTCGCGAGTCTGAAAAGAAAACTAGGTTAGAGTTTATCTTACTTCTTCTGTCAAATTACTTTTGATTAAAATCTTACCATTTTCCTTTTGTCTTTCTCTTTGGCTACTTTAGTAGTTGTCTGAATCTTGTCTTGAGAGTCATCAGTTTTATCGTCCAAAGAATCCTGATTGACGCATGTCGTTCGACTGGACCGTGACGACCTGTCATGACATGCCGACTTTGCAGTTAGCTCTCTAGTTGATACTCGTTCTTCTTCGACTTTCGGCTCTTTGAGCGCTTTTAGTTCCTTTTTAAGCTCTTTTAGTTCTTTAGACTCTATAACTTTAGGAACTTTTAGTTCTTTAAATTCTGTTACATATTTAGATTCTTTTAATTCTCTTATTTCTTTTAATTCTTTAGTTTCTTTAGTTTCTTTAATTTCTTTTAGTTGTTTAGATTCTTTTAGTTTTTTAGATTCTTTTAGTTCTTTAGATTCTTTTAGTTCTTTAGATTCTTTTAGTTCTTTATATACTTTTATTTCTTTATATTCTTTTAGTTCCGTAGATTCTTTTAGTTCTTTAGTTTCTTTCAGTTCTTTAGGTACTTTCATTTCTTTAGATTCATTTACTTCTTTAGCTTCTTCTGTTTCTGTAGGGACTTTTAATTCTCTTAATGATTCAGTAATTTTCAAATTATTTACCGTATTATGTGGTTTCTCGTCATCAGACGTATCTGCTTCACTTTCTTCTTTTATATCATTCTCAATTTGTTTAGGTACATTTACTTTAGGAGGCACAGGTATATCTGCAACATTTGATATGAATAGTTGATGTTTTACTTCTTCAAATGTATCAATTGGTTCAGATTTACAAAAGTCTGGTTCATCAATATCTTCAGGACTCATTTCCTCTTTTGCCAACAGATCAATTTCAGTTTTCACAGCTACGGGTTCTGTTTTAAATGAATCAAAATCTAAGCTCATCATCACAGATTTCATGGGTGATAAGGAATATTCGTGTTTAATTTGAAGTGGCGATTTTTTTTCCGATTTAACAGGCACTAACGACGTTGGGAATTCTTTGACAGGAGTAGTAACCAGTGGGGTTAAAGGTGGTGAAACTGGTGATGATGTACTAAAGCATCTATTTCTACTTCGTTTCTCTCTAGGCGGATAATCAACGCTCTTTCGTGGCGCTAACGTATTAAGACCATTCACTTTGCAATGTTTAGGATTGCCACAGGCACAAGGCTGTTTGCTGCCATCAGAATCGTGCCCAACCGTTATCTCTGTATTGGCTTGCACAATTCCAATACTCACTAAATAAACGTGTAATGTACCCTTAACTATACAGTGTTGTAACTCTGCATTGGGTTTACATGATCTGCGTACAAATCTCGCCTCATTGCCGTAAGTTCTAGTATCTATGCATATTTGTGTGTTATCTTTAGGCAATCTATAGAAGAAAACAAATGGACCAGGCTTCTGACTTCCAGCTCGTGCAGTGTTCTGCAATTGTGGCCTGTGTTGATTAGACAACATGTACTTGCCTCGTAATTCTATAACTGGAGTACCTTCCTTCAAATCTTTTGTTGCAATTAATATTTTCCCACCAGCATGAGGTACAGTTGTACACAAATGTGTGTTCATTGAATAAGGTATACTGGGTGTATTTCCTAATTTACTGCTGTACTTCATTATTTTTGCTCGTAACTCTGGACTGTAATGATTAGTAACAGCCAATTCATATGAATCTTGGAAATGTGATTGATTCGATAACACCGAGTTGTATTTGGTCCGGTTCATTAACATTTCCTTCTTCCGTTTTACTCGTTTTTCAGATAGCTTTCTCTTTCCAATCTTTCTTACAACTTCTGGTTTCTTTGGCCGCTTAGGCCCACGTTTGGGAACTGTTAAAGTTGGGTGTGGTAGAGGTGGTAATACTGGGACATTGGAATTGTATGTAGTGACACATGAGCCACTTGTGTTTGTGTAAGTGGTGACTGTAAGTAATCGTTTCCTCTTCTGACCGGCAGCTCGAACATTTTCTGAGGAATCTGTATCTGAAGCAGCACCTAATGCACTTAGCTCCTCTCTTTTACGCATCTGTATAGCTCGTGCATGACGTCTGTCTACAGGCCTGGGTAAACAAAGTTCACACATGTAAGCATCTGGTATGTTTTGCCGATCGATCCCCATGCAATCAACGTGTTGCCACTCGCTACAACGATCACAGCATATCATGTAACCATCGTCATGCGTAAAGTCGCAAATACACCTCGTTTTACCTTCCTCCTCGCCTTCAGGAGCTGTCTCTGTGTCACTACCACCTCTAGCTTCCTGACATCTATCGCCATCTATTGAAGATATCACTGAGGCGGCATCATCGTCTGGTGTCAATGGCACTTGAGGCTTGAAGTTGATAGGAGGTATTTGTACAGAGGATACAGGTATGGGAGTTCCAATGATGCTTGTAGGTACTGTCATGGCCATTTCAAATGAAGCTGTAGACACAATTACAGGTGAGGTTCGCTTCAGAGGACTCATACATGATGTTGTTATAGGGGTAGGTGATACAATAACAGGTGGTGGTGCAGTTGAGACAGGTGTCGTAGGTGGTGTTGGAACCCGTTGCTTTTGTGCTGGCTGAACATATGTATGGTCCAACATCATAAATGCTAATGACGGATATGGGTATCTCCTTAGTTCTTCAGGCATGTTTGGTCTCTCTTCCATGCCAATTATGTCATCCTCAGTGAGTAACGTAGTCTTGTCGCCACTGTAACAAAAACAAATGTTAATTATAGCATTTAAACACATTGTATCAATATCATTAACCAATTGTTATATATACTTACAACACAATTCTCTTTTGGTTTACTGGTGCTTTTGTTTCAATGGGTTCCTCTAATGTCAAAGGTAAATTTGTAATATTTGGATTAACTGGTAAGGGGTTTGTTTGGAGTATCAACTTGGGCTGTGATAATGATTGCAAGATCTGTGCTGTAAGTTGCTGGTTTGCAGTTACTTGCGATACTGTAGATATTTGGTTATCAGCAGTACCATATGTCTGTACATAGCGCAAGTTAGGTGTCGATCCTGACTGGACATAGTGAGGGCCTTTAGGTAAACTTGTACTAATAGGAGCAGTTGATAGTAACACTGGCCCACAAGGTGACTGCAAAACTAAGCGCTCTCCTTTTGGTTGAAATTTTGAAATGGATAATGGTTGGTTTTTATGTGGGGGGCTGCCAACTTTTTGAATAACTTTAGTAGCATTAGAGTCACTACCTCCATAAGTTGGCTGTTGACTCTTATATGTGGCAATTGACCAAGGCTTTCCTTCAGATTTATTAGCAGAACCAGCCTGCTGTATTATTTTTATTGGCCTTGATTGATTCTTGGTATTAGATGATTGACCTGACTTAGAGCCCTTAAATGTGTTGCTCGACTTCCTTCCAGAATGAACTGACATCTTGTTTGGTCCGGAGACAACACGAGATAATAAATGGCATTGCGTGTTACCAGAAGAAGCAGCTAGCATTGCATTTAAATTAGCACCATTATTTACTTTATTTAATGTTTTATTCAAGTTTGTGCTTTTCGTAAATGAGTGGCTGTATGGTACATTTTTAATAGGACTGTTACTAATGACATTTTGTGATACAGTTGAACAACCAATCAATGATTGGCTCTTCTGATTTTTACCAGACAGTACAGAATTGCTAAGTTTGTAAACATGATTTGGAGTGTTATACACACATGATGCCGATGCTATTTCTTTACCAGTGATATATTGTTGGCTATAAGTAGGAGTTTTGGGTATGGCTATGTTGCTTAATATCTGTACTTTAGATGTCTTTGGCCGTCCCAAGAAATTGGCCTCTCTTCTTCCGGTTTGATTTGAATCATTGACATAACTTTCACTGGTAATGATGATTTGTGACACACCAGCTTGTGAGTGGTCATCATCAGTCTTAGATTCATTTGTGGGAGCACTGGTTGTAAGTATCGTGGGCAGCCATAAAGTTGGGTTTCCCGTAACATCTTGTACATTTTGAATTGATGTAATGTTACCGACAGTTGTATCAACATTTATAGTGAAATTCTGGGGCAATTTTGTAACATTCTGGACAATTGCCGTATTCAATGGTGCATGTATTAGAGTTGTGGTGTTTTCAATATAATTACCATCATTAGAATCATCAGCTTCTTGTAATATAGGGTAGGTAATGCGTCCCATATTGTCTATGGCATCTTCCAATCTTACCAGACCAGAGAGAGTGTCCACAGAGATATCTGTATCACACTGTTTCTCAGCAATGTGATATTCTACTTCTTTGTCTATTTTGTGTACAGAATGAATAATGCTTTCAGAACGTGTTGAATCAGGCTCCGGATCCCCGCCAGTGGGTGATATGGGCACAGTCCTCAATACTTGAGGTCTTACACTAGGTACATTCATTTCTGCTAGTTTGTGATCAAAGACATGTTCATATACATTTTCACTGGAGGTGGTCGGCCCGTAACCCTGTAACAAGCACAACAGATTTATGTTAATACACAATAATAGATGTACTTTTATAATAATATGGAAATAAACAAGTATTTTATTTATAACTTATGCTATGTATAGTAATATTTTACTAAATCTATTAACAATAAAATAACCATGACATTTATTCTTTCAAATATATAGTAAGTACATGTAATAAACATTTATAATTATAAAGGCAATCATATCATTATGCCCTCAATAAGTAACTAATGATAAATCTCCAGTTTAATGTAGGTACAACATAAACAGGCCTTACTACTCACCACTAAACCTGGAAATAGATAAATTTTCAAAGGTTCAATAATACACTTTTCTTTCTAATACTTTATTTATTATACACTGTATGTCGTATTTTTAGTCAATGTAACAATTTCCTTCCTTCGGAAAGAAACAAAATACACCTAAATAAACAATTGTGACAATGATTTGTAAATGAACACAGCATTAGCATGTATGCATATGTACATATATTTCTAGAATAGAGCAGTAGGGGAGGTTATGATAGAATGTGTATAGGGGTAATGATGTAGAAAACAGGAAAGTGTAGTGGGAACATGATGTTATTGGTTTCAAAATCATAATATTTACAAATTATTGTACCAAGAGAGTGGTTTAAATGGTTACCTATGCAGGACTAGATGGAGATTCTGATAAAAGGGTTATGTTCTAGTAAATCAATTGTACTTACTTGCCGGGCCGTAGGTTCGTATTCAGACGTAGCTGACATGCTGTATATACTATCATCTTGGGTCAAACCCGTGATGACGCCTTGGAGTGCACCTTGGCCCCCAAATTATATTTCATGTGACTGCAACCGAAAATCGATCCTTTACCCATTTATCGCAGAAATCATGCGTTACAAGTGCAATGAACATCATAATTTTCTTGTTGGAACGATATTCTAAAGTCCGTAATATAAGATAGGACCCTCGAGGTCACAGTTTCACAAAACTATTAGAAATTCACTTTATTTCATGTCCTACGAGAAAATATAAAGTAAAACACAATCATTTTCCAAAAAACAAGCTGCAGTATACAATTTTATATGAGTACAAGAATCGAATAGGTTAATTCACTGCCGCCATTATTGTAGTACGGATACAGAAATGTCTTAATAATAAACATCAAAAGTAAACACTAAGCTTATAGTAATACAAAATTACTTTTACTGGGAGATGCCAATTAATTGGAATTTTAGGATTGGTTTTGCGTCGAAGTCCGCATAGTAACAAAGACATCCTATGAAATATAATTATGAACATTGAAAATGAGGTTTGTGTATTTATATCTCTTCAACATAAATATAATGACATAAAACAAGAAATTACTTATTCCTATAATGTTTAATGTACGGAAAATGATAAATATTTATAGATAATGACAACATCACAAAAGTTATATTAGAATGAAAGCGAGATGTAAACACTTTTCTAGAAAATACTCAACAACACTAGTACTGACCTTAATAGAAATTTTATAATACTCAGAACGTAACGAAACTATTTCCATCAAATAATTGCATATCACGTAATAAATAGGCCTCAAAGTACGAAACTACGACCAAAACATTCACAAGAGTCGAAGATGGCGGCCATTGCATTTTCTTTCTGATACAAAACAACGGGGTTTCGTGAAACATGTCGGAATAACTAGTACTTCCGGTCAAATAAATACATCTATAGTTTTAATATCGACGAAAATT
Source organism: Nudaria mundana (assembly GCA_963556515.1). Lineage (NCBI taxonomy): Eukaryota > Metazoa > Arthropoda > Insecta > Lepidoptera > Erebidae > Nudaria > Nudaria mundana. Next base: position 21,912,231 of record OY748290.1, on the reverse strand, counting down.
AAAAAAGTGGGACCTGAAAATTTAAAAAGTATAAAACAATAATTTATTTACATTAATTTATTTGTTATTCAGATTTTCTTTCTTGATAATAATAATAGAATTAAATAGTAGTTATCACATTAAAATAATAAACAAGCTCTCAGGTTTTTAAATTTTCACTTTGTCACGAATACATGTTTGTTTATCTCCAACATTTCTTCTGAACGCGTCTAATGCGTTCAAAATACTTCGAATACCTTGTCTATGCATTAGAAGCTGCAAGGATTCAAAACAAAATTAGACACGTCCTAGAACACGATTGTAGTAACTTGTGAGTGTGGATTTTATATGACAGTGACAATTATTCATATTTATTTTCAATAAGAATTACAATATACAGTCGAAGTCATAAGTCGATTCCCACCTTTAGGTTCATATGTCTGGCCACGCCGCCCGTGGGCCTCGCTAACTTTGCAAAGGAATGAAGTCAACCCCACAGAAAGACTAGTGTAGCAACAGCAACATTTGTGAGCCTTTCATTGTGAAACTTTCTATAAACAGTTTTGATACTTTGAATTTTGAATTAAATTTATTATCTAAAATCTTAACTATTATTATTTTAATTACAATTTTTTTCAAAAAACCTTTATGAGGCCTTATCACCTAGTTTAGGTTTTTGATCAAAAACCTGGATTTTCTTAGGTTTATATCAAGTAAACATTTTGTAATCCTCCGGTGATATCACATCACGCCTCCTGCATACCGGCAGGCCACGCCTGTAGTAGATAGGCTTGTCTCTCAATTTCCTCCATATCTGCATCACTTAATGGCGGTCGTATTTCATTCCATAGGAATACGTGGTTCCTTTAAAGTTCCATCCATATTCCTAAATATAAACTTTAAGTAATAAATGTTTACTTTAGAAAGAACCAGACAAAACAAAAGAACAGGTTAGAAGTTTCTGATTCACAAAGATAAAAATCAAAGTATCAAGACTACACAATTGTGTAATTGGGGTTATAAACATAGAAGAAGAAAAACATAGGGACAACATACCCTTTTTTTTTAAATCTACCATATTTAGGTCTTCGCAAAGTTAGCGTGGCCAGACTGTATTTCTCATTATTTACGCAGCCACAGGCAGTGCGTGTTTGTGCGTGTGAGTATACAGCGCATACAGTTAACAGTTGCTCAATCAGCATATACAGGATTTCATCACAATCAGTCCACAATGAAATGTCGGAAACCTCGCCAAATAACATTACATAGGTACCTACCTATTATCATAGACCCGTTCTAAAATGTAATCGCTAAATTATTATGATATCAACAATTTATTTGCAATAAGAATTAGAATATACATAATTATATACTCAAAATATTTACATTACAAAATATCGTTTAAAAAATCGCTAAAGTCACTTCATCTTAATGATACTCGATAGCTAGTCTCAGAAAGCATCGGTATCTCATTTCTCGAAGTGCAAGTACGATTCTCGGTTATATTTTAGAACTGCGGTCATTACTTTTTGTGAAAGTATAATAATATTGGTAATATTTTTAAGTTACTAACTTTGTATCTAGGTTTGAACTAATATTATTGGAACTATAAGCAGGCGGGACTGCTTATAGTTAAATATCTGGATATATGCAGTCGGGTTTTTTATTGTTTAATTATTTATTTTTATTTACAGCTTTTTAGTTTCACACTTTTGTAATACGATTTCTCATTCCACTTACATTGAAACATATAAGTTGTGTATATTTCTAAAATCCTCTTTAAAACTTTATATTTTGATACCCCACTCGAAAAGTTGGACCAAGGTTTTTTTTTTGACAACGAACATTTTTGCACAAATGGACCAGGGTGTATACCCTTATACCCATTTTTATTCACATTTTATGTACCTAGTGACACTCGGGAGATTTCATTTGAGACCCCATTCGTCGAAGTCCATCCAACCTTTAGGCCTGTAGAGGGGAACAAAGAAACATACATACAACCATACATACATACATACTTTGAATTTTTTTACTTTTCGGTGACTGCTTCGGTGGCGTGGTCGGTAGTGCATCGGCTCTCGACTTTGGAGTCTCGGGTTCGATTCCCGGGTCGTTTGTTACGTAGTTTGGGTGAAATTAAATAAGTATGTTGATCAGTTGTCTAGATCCCATGGCACAAGCTTAAAGTTTAGTGTGGGTCCGATGAGGTTGTGTGAGAATGTCCAAAAATATTGATTTATATTTATTTATTTACTCATTTTACAGTACAGTATATAAATTACATAAATTTTGGATTGTATAAAATTGTAGCTGTCCCGGCGAACTTCGTTCCGTACAATTTACAAAAAAAAATAATACATACGCGCGAAACACATAACCCTCGCTGACGCAGTCGGGTAATAAAAAGTAACTTAGTACGCTGTCATATTTGTCCTCAGGCTCGTTATTTCAAAGGCGAGCGTAGTTTGGAGATACATTTTGGCAAATGATAAAAAAAAGACACAAAGCCCAAAACGTTTTTTCAAGCCCTTTCAAAATAGTGTGCCGGTAGTCAAAATATAATAAATACGAATAACAAATATAATAAACGCGCTTGGTTGAGAGCTTTTTAGGTTACCTATGGTGTTTTTTTAAAGTTTCTCTTTACTTGCACTCTGAAAATAAGTGTTTGTGTTGTTTTAGTGGTGGACTAATACAGAAGGTTAGTTTGGTGTGCTAATTTATTTGGAAATGAGCGTGGATATGCCCCCTGATGGGGGTGGTGGGCTGCCTCCCGACATATCCGTCGGGATCGGGAAAGGCATAAAGAGACATGGAGACCCTTGTCCATCCATCGATGCAGAAGTGAAAAAGGTCCGCTCCCCAGCTGAATCTATTCAATCAGTGTATGCAAAACCCGGGTTTGACGCTGAAAGCTATAATTACTACACGAGGACTGACAAGGGTCCTTTTTCTGTGTACGTTTCGCAAGTGGAAACTGAACAGTCTATTGCTCCTCCTATTAAAACCCTCATATTTGCTCAATTTCTATATAAAAATAACATTCTAGATATTACAGAAGGCGGAATTACTAAAATAGGTCGTAATAAAATAAATATATTATTTAAGTCTGCTGAGGCGGCGAATAACTTTGTAAACTCAGATGTCCTTAAAACTAATAACTATACAGCCAAAATCCCCAACTTTTTTGTATTCCGTATGGGTGTGGTACGCGATATCCCCACTGATTGGTCCCTGGAGGGACTTGTTGAAAACATTTCTACTCCGCATAACTGTGGAGAAGTGGTGCGACGCAGGCGTCTTAATGTGAAGTCAAGAACTGACAATATTACCACGTGGGTCCCATCCAGGAGTGTCGTCCTGACATTCCTTGGTCAAAATCTCCCAGATAGAGCCTTTTGTTTTAATGCCTCTTTGCCGGTCTCCCTTTATAAATTGCCAACGATACAATGTAGGAAATGCTGTTTTTTTGGGCATGTAGCATCTCAATGCAGGTCAAAGATAAATTGCTTCAAATGTGCCCAACCCCATGAAGCGGATACTTGCTCTTCACCAAATATTTGTTGTTTGTTCTGCCAAGGTACCCACATGGCAACTGATCCTAAATGCCCTGAGCATTCAAGACAAAAAGCTATTAAAACCTTAATGGCTGAAGAGAATATTGCATATTCAGCAGCCTCAGCACGCATTCCTCAAGTTAAAAATTCATATGCATCCGTGACTGTCAGATCTCAGCAAGATCAAGCACCTCACTCCCAAGTGTATTTGACACAAACAACTTCAGCCATTCCTTCCCTGCCTCTCCCCCCTTCCCCTTCTAAATCTCCTCTTTCTCCCTCATCTTACAGAAAAACCCTCATCTCCCTCACCCTCATCTTGCAGCTATATCGCCATTTCACTTTAAACGAGTATAGAACTGCTATTGCTGCCATAAACAGTGATCTCAAGGTTATTAGTGAGTGGGCCAGTTCGTGTGGTCTTCTTATTAATCCCAATAAGTCTAAAGCGATGATCATTGGTAGTAGACAGATTCGAGGTGCGTTGGACATTTCCGCCGATTGTCCTGGATAACGCTGCGATCCCCTATACTGATAGCGCAAAAAATCTTGGTGTTGTCATCGACTGCAATTTGTCGTGGAACGCTCATGTCGGCGAATTGAGTAAGAAGGTCCACTATACTTTCCACACCCTTAAATGTCTTCAAAGCTTCCTGCCCTTGAACATCAAGATCTCCATTGCGCAGACGTTGATCTAGCCCATTTTGGACTATGCGGATGCCTGCTACCTGGATGCCACCGAGGAGCTTCTTAATAAACTTGAGCGTTTGCAAAATCTGTGTATTCGTTTTATCTTCAACTTACGCAAGTATGATCATATCTCACAATTCCGCAAAGAACTCAAGTGGCTCCCAATCCGACTTCGGAGAAATGCTCGGATATTGTGTCTGCTATATAACATCCTACACAACCCTTCCTATCCGTCCAATCTACAGGAGCGTTTCTCTTACGTTAACGCACCTGATGCCCCGTGTAGGTCACATCTCCAATACCGCCTATCCTGTCCCTCTCACAAATCCGACTTCTACTCCTACTCCTTCACTGTTCATGCGGTCAGGCTGTGGAACTCGCTCCCGCCGAACATACAGGGCTGCAACACCATCTTCACCTTTAAGAGGAAAGTGAAAGAGCACTATCTCTCCTCTCGGTCGTGACTATCTTTATCTTTTTATGTATATTTATATGTATATTTATATGTATATTTATATGTATATTTATATGTATATATATATATACTTATTTAATATATACAGGGTGTTACATAAGGGTTATATCAACCTGAAGACACCCCCATCAGCTGGTCGCCCAGAACGCCTTTCGATATGTGTCGACCTCCAAACAAGAAAAAAACAGTTCAGACCTTGATGTGGAACAGAGACAAAATGTTCCTACCAGGAGAGAGAGAGAAGATTTTCCACAGCCGTGCATTTTTTGTACTACTTACTCGATGTCGATGACCGAATCAGCTGATTTTAGCTATTGTTGTTCTCAAATATTGGATAGAAACAGGCGTTACTTGGCGAAAATCCATGACAAAACAATGGTAAGTAAAATGTTTTAAGAAAAAACTTTTTAAAATTATATAATAGCATTAATTTTTCGCAGAATTAAAAAGACAACAAAACATCGACAATTGTTTCGCCTCTAAACGAGGCATTATCAAGACTGTCTCAGAGAGAACAGCCAAAAATTAATGCTATTATATAATTTTAAAAAGTTTTTTCTTAAAACATTTTACTTACCATTGTTTTATTGTTGTTCTGTTTGAACAAGAGTATTTTATTCGGTAATAATGTTTTTTATGGATGATTTTTTTTCTTGTTTGGCGGTCGACACATTACGAAACAGGTTCTGGTCGACCAGCTGATGGGGGTGTCTTCGGGTTGATATAACCCTTATGTAACACGCTGTATATGTGTAATGTGTATGTAGTAATTAATTAAGTAGATTTTTTATATGTGTATATGGATTTATGTATAGTATAAAAGCGTTATGTATATATAGGTAAGTATGTATTGTATTTCATAGTAAACTCATCAACCTACGCACACTTAATACTTTTCTTCAACTAAGCATCTCCTTCCTTGGCCCACTGGAAGAGATTTCTTAGAAATAAGTGGTGCCTTTGTACTAAAACTCTATCCTACTGTTCTTATCTCGCTCTTCCTTCTTGTGTATGCATAAATAAATAAAAATAAATAAATAAATAAAAAATAAAAACCATTTATTCACCCGTCCGGCCCAAACCTAGTTTGGGTAAATCCTTTGATTCCTATAGCCATAACCTCTTGACCCAGCCCCCTCCCTCATCACAACCCAATGGTTGTTGCATCAACCCATCAGAAATCACCCCCCTACTAACCCCTAAAGACAACCTTGTAGAACTCCTCCTATGCTCCCTTGTTAACATAAAAAAAATCTCAATATAAAAAAAAAATCAATATAAAAAAAAAAAAAAAGAAAAAAAAAACATTATTACCGAATAAAATACACACTTGTTTAACAACACTAGAACTAAAATCAGCTGCTTCGGTCATCGACATCAAAATAGGTACAAATAATGCGCGCCTGTGAAAAGCCTTCCGTCTCACTCCTGGTAGGAACATTTTGTCTCTGTTTCGCATCAAGCGATGCCGCGCGAAGCGCTCGGTCGGCGTCGGTTGGCGTTTGAAGTTTCCTAGAATTTTATTTAAAATCATTTAGCAAGGTCACAGGTCAGTTCAGTTGCATTCTTTGCTTTGTGCAGTGAGGTAGCTAAATAGTTGTTTAGTGTGTTAATTTGTGAGTTGTGTCAAGTTGTGTGTGATAGTGATTGTGTTGTGTAGTAATGGCTCTGAGTAACGAAGAGTATTACGAAATGATGCTTTGTTTGGAGCATCAGAAGGCAATTTGAGCGCTGCCCGGGAGTTGTACCGTGAGCGTTGATACCTAAAAATACTGTGTACTGTCGTGTGCATAATTACTTACTATTTGTAATTATTTCATTCTTTTTATATCTTGTTTGTTTACATAACTTTGAGTGACATGATATGTCATGTCATTACTGATTTATTTTTTATTCAATTTTTGGCAATTAGGTTTGTTGATTTTTAAACTCCTTTCTCATCAATGTGTAGCTACGTCAAGCCGTAGCGTTGGGACACGTTTGTTTTGATTTGAAATATCTTTTTAAATTTTTTGATGAACTTTTTTTTTCTTCTTTGGCGGTCGCCATATATCGAAACGGGTTATGGTCGACCAGCTGAAGATGCTGGCTTCGGGTTGATATAACCCTTTCGTAACACCCTATATAAACACTCAACACGAATCAAAACAAATAAATACTGGCATCCCGTCCCGCCTGTTTGTATTCTTATTATTGTTTGTTCTTCTCTGTGTGTTGTAAATAAAATAAATAAAAAAAAAAAAACTGGCATCCCGTCCCGGCATTATTATTACATTATTATTTGACAATGACCCAAAGGCCTTTGAAGCCATGCCAAAATTCTCAAAAAAAATAAAATATATGTTTGACATGTTGGAATAGGTAAAAAAAAGTCACCGTCCGGTCCCCATTCACGATGTAACCATTTGGTTTTCGCAACCATCATTTTGTCAGAAATTATGGTTGCACCTCAACCGGATGGTAATGCATCCAAACATGGTACCATTGACGGTGCTACCGTTTGGAACACATGGCCATAGATAATACACATTGTGCATAGCTTCACCATAGAGTAAAAAGGATAGTTCCCCGAAATTTCGTTCACTTTAAACTTCGAATGAAATACATTTCATGCTTATATCCCCGCAGGGGTAAGCTGAAGTGAATTACACACTCACTATTTGCCAGTATTTTTAGTCCTACGTAATAGGGGGCAAGCCTATTGCCGTTACCGGGCACACGTATAATGGATTATGTCCAAAACGGCCGAATGACTTTACAAAAAGTCTCGGCGTCTATGACTTATATCCGAAATGTATTTAACTAGTGGTTCTGTGAACAGTAGACCTCGCGTTATTTTCGCATTTCCCCCATTTTCCCCCCAATCGAAAAATCCCTTTGACAAAAGTTGTGCCTTGCAACAAAGAACACTTGTGCCAAATTTCATGAAAATCGGCTGAAAAATGCGGCCTGTAGACCGGAACTGACACACATACGCCAAATCGGCCAGTTCTCGAGTTAAAACTGAGACGCTTCGCTCGCTCAGTCAATAAATTTACAAAGTGAAAAAATTATTTACAATATATAATTATATACTAAAAATATTTACATTATAACTTATCGTTTAAAAAATTCCTCCGCGTCATTGCCGACTGGGAAGGTTCCCAGAATGCAGGCTGTGTTGCCACATTGGATGGCGATACTTATTCTTTGGTCCAGAAAAAAGCCAGCCTTCTGGTCCTGAGAAGCATCGATTAAGCGTTTAGCAATGTCTCTATAAAGGCGGCGAGCACTCGGACCCCATGACCGCAGTGTCTCAACCCATTTATTTACGCTGTTTGGGGCTTTCAGCCGATGCAGCAGCAGCGCCGGCACATCCAGATGTGCTTGGAAGGTGTGAAGGCGCTAAGGTGTCAACGTATGTAGCGTCCCACACCAAAGATCTTCCCATCTTCCACGGTAGTAATGACATACCGTCCGGTCTCTTTCCATCGCTTCGTGCTAAACCATTTGGTTCACGTACGGCCGGAAGACCTGCGGTGGAAAGAGCCCTACGAATTATGTCGTTTAGAATAGCGTGCCGAGGTATACGACCTGCGCTTCTGCTAAAACAAAGGCCATGGTGTCCCAGATTATCGACGGCTACTCCACAGGTGCAATGATGCGGAGATACACTTCAGCATAATATTTATATTGTTAAAGATAGAAACATTACAAATTATATTTATATTCAAAGCAGTGAAATGTTTTTCTTATCTCCTGTAAAGTTCAGTTTATTGAGATAGACACTATGGTATCTAACCGTCGATATGTCAAAAATGATTGGGATTGGGATGATTGGGGTGCCCAACCGAATAGTCTTCCAAACATGGTACCATTGACGGTGCAACCGTTGGGAACACATGGCCACAGATAATACACATTGTGCATAGCTTCACCAGAGAGTAAAATGGATAGTCCCCCGAAACTTCTTTCACTTAAACTCCGAATGAAATATATTTCATGCCTATATTCCCGCATGGGTAGGCAGATGTGCATTACACATCCACAATCTGTCAGTATTTTTAGTCCTACGTAGTAGGGGGTAAGCCTATTGCCGTCACCGGGCACACATAATATAATGGGTTATGTCCAAAACGGCCGAATGAATTTCTAAAAACTCTCGGCGTCACGGACGTAAAACCGAAATGTATTAAATAAATTTACAAAGTTATCTGTGGATCTCAAAATATATCTCAACTACATAGTATAGTTATCTGTGGATCTCAACTGCATAATTTATAGTTATCTGTGGATATCAATCTATTTTTGGAAATCCAAAATGTTTCGACAACCATCAAAAATGGGATATTGGCCTGTCAATTTTGACAAATGATGGATGCGAAAACCAAATGGTTTCATCGTCAGTGCCCACCATAGATATAGTAGGGAGCGAAGCAAGCGCCATCCCAAGTCTCTGGGGCCCACTTGGTGCCCATAGAGGCACTAGTAGGCTTGAATGTCAACTTTTGAAATCATAATTTGATATGACATGAGAGTAGATAAAAATCTTGTAGTCTATGAATGAGCAAATAAAAAGGTTTTTATTTCATATATAACACATTATATTATTATATGATTTAACAAGAACCTATTAAAATTTTATTTACAATAAGAATTACAATATACATAATTATATACTAAAAATATTTACATTACAAAATATGGTTTAAAAAATCCTCCGCGTCACTGCCGACTGAGAACGTTCCCAGAATGCTGGCTGTGTTGTCACGTTGGATTGCGATATTTATTCTTTTGGCCAGAAAATAGCCAGCCTTCTGGTCCTGAGAAGCATCGATTAAGCGTTTAGCAATGTCTCTATAAAGGCGGCGAGCCCTCGGACCCCATGACCCCAGTGTCTCAACCCATTTATTTACGCCGTTTGAGGCTTTCAGCCAATGCAGCAGCAGCGCCGGCACATCCGGATGTGCTTGGAAGGTGTGAAGGTGCTAAGGTGTCAACGCATGTAGCGTCCCACACCAAAGGCCTTCCCATCTTCCACGGTAGCAACGACATACCATCCGGTCTTTTTCCATCGCTTCGTGCTAAACCATTTGGTTCACGTACGGCCGGAAGACCTGCGGTGGAAATGGAAAGAACCCTACGAATTATGTCGTTTAGAAAAGCGTGCCGAGGTAAACGACCTGTATCCTATTATTATATTGATGTTTATATGCTACCACTTGCGACATTTGCCTTTTTTCTTTTGTAGTTGCTTCCGTTGCCAGGCCGCTACAGTTTGTTTATCGATTCGTGGGCTTATGGCCGCAGTCACTGTACTGGCAACACGGAGCTGTTGCTTGCCCATGTCACTGGGGAAATTAAACATATCTCTATATTCACGAGATAAATTACTTAAAGCATAATTTAATTCTAAACCAAAACACTTCAAACATTGACACAAAAACCGACTTCAAATTACCGGAACGGGACCAAATAGTTGTTAGAATGGGACAAAATTACAGGGGCGGATCCACCGTGATGGGCAGTATGGTCATGCCCACCACCTTACGGCCACACCTACGGCCCGTGTACTATAAGATACATACTTTTGAAGTCGGTAAAAAATAGGTAAGTATTACCTATTTTTACAGGTGTAACAAAACATAGGTGTTAGGAACTAACACATAAATTTTATTTTAATGCCGTATCTTCGCCGGAAGCCTCGTAGTGTTGACACGCAGGTGTGACCTCACGATGCATGCGATGGAATAATGTATGGAAGGTCATACACTAATGTCTTCTAATACCACATTCTGGGAACTTTTATACGGTTTTTTAATAACATTAATATTATATTATAATATATTATATTATATTATATTATATTATATTATATTATATTATATTATATTATATTATATTATATATATATAAAATTCTCGTGTCACAGTTTTCGTTGCCATACTCCTCCGAAACGGCTTGACCGATTCTCATGAAATTTTGTGTGCATATTGGGTAGGTCTGAGAATCGGACAACATCTATTTTTCATCCCCCTAAATGTTAAGGGTAGTCCACCCCTAAAGCAAAACAACGTTTGCCGGGTCAGCTAGTTATATATATATTAATGTTAGTAAAGTATAGTCTCATTATCCCTGACGTCATATTATTTGCCCACATTTCACCAACTGATTGATTGGTCGCACATAATAGGACTATTGCAGCTAACTACAGCGGTTACACTTTCCACTTCTCTCTTCAGTATTATCTATCTCCTCTACATCTCTAAGGTCTGATGGAAGAAAAGCCATTACTGGCTTAAGCACGCCTTTGTACATACATATTGTTATTGTAAGTTGTGTTTTGTAATTATTTTACAATTAAGAATAAAAAATCTAGTACTTACCTAGTTTTTATGTTAGTCGTAGCCTTATCCGTTCATCTGTAGGTGTTTTGGGCATTAACATTAACATTAACGTATCACTTAAATTTCAAACATTCCTTCTCTGTTTCATCTTTTTCATAGAATCTATGCAAGCGAAGATAGAATAGCGAAGGAATTTCCGAAATTTGAAATTTTAAATAGAACTTATAAAATGAGCACTCGTTCGTTTGGTCTAAAAGTCTAAACCCACCTTTAAATACAAGAAGTTGGAGTTTGGGTGTTTTTATTCAGTAAATTGATTATTTACACCTGTATGGAGGACAAATAAGGATTTTGGTCCATGCGACAACTCCATATTCAGTGTATAACATTTTAGAAAACCTTATTTTTTTGGGATCCCCAGCCAACTATTATCCAACCACAAATTATTTACGTTGGTCACACTCTTGAAGAACTTGGTCACACTGTTAGTTCACCTATTCATTCAATCAGTCCTGATCGGACAGTCCGATAGCCCGTTCACATCTGTCGGACAGAGGTTGAAGTTTTGTGTTGAAGGAGAGTTGTCTGTACAAATAATTTCGGATCTAATTAAAAACTACTCAATTTCTGACCAAACAGAACAAAGCGCAGAAACGGGGCTGTTGATTGTTTCTTTGTTCGGAGACGTCCGGGCAGAACACTGTGTGTTCGTGGTGACGACGACAAGCCGATATCAGCAGGCGATTCTAAATTTCTACCTTCTTAGACCTGCTTTATCCACAGCACAAAGCAACGAATTTCGGACGCGGTACCATGTTGGTCTATGACGGGGTGAGTCGCTTAAAGCGCTGTACACATTGTTCGGATGTCCGCGCATAGACAAGAAAACTCTGTCCGACAGATGTGAACGGGCTATCGGACTGTCCGATCAGGACCGATTGAATGAATGGGTGAACTAACAGTGTGACCAAGTTCTGCAAGAGTGTGACCAACGTAAATAATTTGTGGTTGGATAATAGTTGGCTGGGGATCCCAAAAAAAAAAGCTTTTCTAAAATGTTATACACTGAATATGGAGTTGTCGCATGGACCAAAATCCTTATTTGTCCTCCATACAGGTGTAAATAATCAATGTACTGAATAAAAACACCCAAACTCCAACTTCTTGTATTTAAAGGTGTGTTTGACTTTTAGACCAAACGAACGAGTGCTCATTTTATAGGTTCTATTTAAAATTTCAAATTTCGGACATTCCTTCGCTATTCTATCTTCGCTTGCATAGATTCTATGAAAAAGATGAAACAGAGAAGGAATGTTTGAAATTTAAGTGATAAGTTAATGTTAATGTTAATGCCCAAAACACCTACAGATGAACGGATAAGGCTACGACTAACATAAAAACTAGGTAAGTACTAGATTTTTTATTCTTAATTGTAAAATAATTACAAAACAAAACTAACAATAACAATATGTATGTACAAAGGCGTGCTTAAGCCAGTAATGGCTTTTCTTCCATCAGACCTTAGAGATGTAGAGGAGATAGATAATACTGAAGAGAGAAGTGGAAAGTGTAACCGCTGTAGTTAGCTGCAATAGTCCTATTATGTACGACCAATCAATCAGTTGGTGAAATGTGGGCAAATAATATGACGTCAGGGATAATGAGACTATACTTTACTAACATTAATATATATATAATATAATATTAATGTTATTAAAAAACCGTATGTAAGTTCCTAGAATGTGGTATTAGAAGACAGTATTGTATGACCGTCCATACATTATTCCATCGCATGCATCGTGAGGTCACACCTGCGTGTCAACACTGCGAGGCTTCCGGCGAAGATACGGCATTCCACTCGTTGGTGGAATGCTCAGCGTGGGCGAGTCAGCGCTGGGACCTCGTTGTGGGCCTGGGCGTAGATACTCTCTCGCTGGAGACCATGCTACGAGCCATGGTCTCTAGCGAGAGCCAGTGGAACGCGGCCGTTTCCTTCTGCGAGCAGGTTATAGGTACTCGTGAGAAGGCGGCTGGTAGGGTGAGGGAGCGTATCCTCCCCGCTGAGTTCCGAAATGTGTGGCGAGGGCACCGCAGACGTGACTACGCCCAGGACCATCGACCTCAATGATCCGGGCCTGAGGACGATGGATTAGCAACCCACCGTTCTTACAGAAGCAGGCTAGAAGGGCTGAGTGATGTGAGACTTCACTCCACGCATGCCTTCACTCACCGACGCGGGATAAAACCCGACCCAAAAGATGCGTGGTTACACCCCACCACAACGCAGTGGCCACACAGGTGACCAAGGTCCGCCGCAAGGTTCTCTCAGTGTCTACCGGAGGCGCTTGGCAATGGGCGTAGGTGCGGCCGCAGCCCAGGGCAGCGGATTAAAAAAAATACATTATACCATTATTATCGATTAATTTACAACCGTGAGAAAGAAAACACAGTACAATTAGTGGCACTATGCATGCAAAGGCACCACGTTGAACGAATGCTTAGAATGCTGGCGCATTGTCATATTAATCTCTATAATTTCTGATGCTGGTAAATAATGTATGTATTCTATACTTTCACAACAGACTACTATGTTCAAATTTATAAATAAATAAATTTCTATGAGCGCCTATTTCACGCCAAAGTTGCTCTTTCAATGCATTATTTTATAATCTCCGCATGTTTGGTTGTAGAGTACAGTGCGCACTATCACACATTCTACTAATAGTTCTTCGAGTTCGGATCTAGCATAATGATTTTAATTTTTCAATACTTTTATTTGTCTACAATTCTACATACGTCACTGGATACTGACTGACAGATTATTGTTTTTGATTGTGTGGAGCCTAGCCAATACCAATCAACCAATAAAGAAATAAAATGGACATAAAGACTTGTACTTGTACCTAACTTATAAATCAGAGAATGAATGATTTCTGGGCTTAAAAGACTTGTTTCAATCATTTAATAAGTTTTGCCGTGATCGCCGTCGGACTTCCATAGACTACAAGTCATTCGGTCTAAAGTTGTCCGACAGGTGTGAACGGAACAATGGAATTCCTTACACTGGATCGAAAATTCTATAGTCTTTGACACTATAGTCTATGGTATGTCGGAACGATGTGAACAGCGCTTAACGAACATGACTGATTGTGTGGTGTTTTATGGCAACACTGACTATACAACATCGATCACCATTTCCTTTTCCGCTTTTTTTTTTAATTTTATGAGGTTATCTTTTGTCTCAAAAGATAACCTCACCTAAATTAAAAAAAAAAGTTTTGACAGGTACAGGGAATGACTGTGGCGCGGTCTTGGTATTTTTAGGTTATGTTAGGTTGTTGTTGGATTCTTAGCTGTAATGCGCATTGGGCAAATCTTTGGCAATATTATTTTATTGTCACATGTGACATTTTTATTTTCTGGGGATTTGCGTATACTTTGTGAAGTCCTTATGAAGATTGAAGATCCTGTAGCGTGATCAATATTGTTACCAGGAATATAGGATAGTGAAACTTGTGAAGAGTATAGAAGAATTGTAAGATTTTTTTAAATAACAATGGGGGACTTTATGCTAAATGATTCTGATGCCGAAGTTGACTCCGATGAAGAAGTAAGTGTGTGGTGTTAGAACTAATCAAAATTAAATTTAAGTAATATTATTTACCATAGGGACACAAAAAAGAAAATTAACAGTAGGTAAAAATACTATTTACACTTACAAAACTATACTATACACATTAAAATCTACACTATACAGGCGTCAAAGAGTTCTTTACGTGGCGGAGAAGTTCCTCCGCCTCGTAATATTATTATTTTCTATTTATTATTATTTCGTTTATTTCTTTACATTCTTATCTTATACATTTTTAAATACATTTATAAAAAAGAACAAATACATTTAAAAATATAAAAAATAGTGACCCACCAGTAGCGGAGTAGGACCCAAACTACCGGCGGTGGAGGCTACAGACTAAGAAACCTCCTAACAATACGGCACGTGTCGAGGATAACAGCCTTCTGAATCTGACTCTTGATCCAACAATCTAACGAGAGTCTCTTGAGATGTTGATCGAGACTCTTCCCTATTAATCCGTTTGCCGAAACGACCACCGGGACAATGATCGTCGAGTCTACGTCCCACATGGCGGTTATCTCGAAGGACAGATCAAGGTATTTACTAAGTTTGTCTTTCTCAGCTTTCACGAGATTTTCGTCATGCGGGACGGCGATATCGACGAGCACTGCCCGACGCTGGGTCCGATCAACCAACCAATTATTATTATTATTATTATTTATTCCATAAATGTTCGCTATTAAACACATTGTTTTGTTCCAACAGTTGCAAGAAGCTTTCGCCAAGGGTTTATTGAAACCAGGTCTCAATGAAGAAATTGTGCGAGTGGAAAAAAAGTATGCAAATAATGTAGCCGAGTTAAAAACTAAATTAAAAGAGATTCAATTGAAGTTGCCATGGATCGAGACCTTGGATTTGATCACCACTGTTGCACCAATGGCACCTGATGTTGCTTTTCAAATGCAAGAAACTGCTCAAAGGAGGAAGTATGTTACCATATCGATCATCTATTACAATCTACAGAGTAATTATAACAAAAATCTACTGATGGCTATTTAACATTGACTTTTATGTTATTAACCTTATGCTGTCCTAATGCTAGTCTCCTATATATTTTATTTTGTCTCCTGTGCCATATGTCATTCAATGTTATTCTTATGTCAAAGAATCCTGGTATTTCAGAAACTTAAAAGAAAATTACAAGGGAAAAAACCCGACATATGATCCAACTCAAGACCCGGTCCTCAATGAATTCAAACGGGAGAACCTAATTCATCGACAAGCACAGGCAGCTGTATTGGAAGGGCTTAAACTACTAAAGGAAGCCAATATATCGACAAGACGGTTAGTGTTAACTGTACATAATTATTGTAATATTTGTGCTCCGAAAAATAGCAATTTTATTATAGATGCATTCAATGAATTATGTCATTTAGTTTAGAAAATATACACCTTACCTTGTATTTTCTGTTACCTGTTACTTCCACCCTCTCTTTCACGAGCTAGAGTGACTGAAATCTGTCACTGTCAATGTCTGTTGCCTTATGTAACGTCCTTCTGTTAACAAACTGATTATAAGCCTTAAGCCCCCCCATATACGGTACAATTCATCGTTGTGATCCATCGTAGTGATGGATCGAAACGATTGATCTGTAGTGTTGCCGCTCATACACGAAACGATTGGTCGTTACGATCGATCATTTATACATTTGAAATGGAACGATAAAGACGTGCTCAAAAATTCAATACATGTCCTGTAAAATGGAAAACGAACTACATAACTTTTTTATTTATGAAGCGATTGAAAACCACACCGCAAATTCAAATCAAAAAATCAAATCGTTTCTGAGATTAGCATGTTCAAACATTCAGACAAACAGACAAAAGTTCTAAAAACCATTGTTTTGGGTTTTGTTGTGTTCATAAAGCCCCCCAGTTTCTCTATTATATCTTCTATTATATATTCTCTATTATACCATACAAATTCATCTTAAGATACGAAAATATGAAATATTATTTATTATCTACATCGTGCGTCCATTGAATTGTATGGCGAGCGATATTGTAATTAAAGTGAACTCCACTGCGGGTGACGTAACCTGTTCTGAAGAGCTCTTCAATCTGATCCCACCCTCTTCCTTCCGATCCCGAACAACGCGTGCCGGGCAGACATGCCACTCCCACACAGTGGATAGCATGTTCGCGAGAACCGAACGTTTAAAACGTTCGTTTCTCTGCCGAACGATAGTAGCCTGGAACGCCCTGCCTGTGCACGTTTTCCCCCCCGGATATAATCCTGGGTTCTTTACGCGGAGTGCTGAGCGTGAAGAGGCACATCAGCAGGTCGTCAAGTTGAGGGCCACTCTCTATAGTATTGTTGTGTGCTGTGAGAGTGGTCCACAATTGCTAGACGTCGTCATCACGACTTACCACCAGGCGGGCGGCGTCAATTTGACGAACCCAATATACAAAAAAAAAAACCTACGACAAACTTATTATTTGTGGTTGGTACAGTAATCGGGTCTAGGGATTGAACCGCAAAATTAAGTTTGTTTTTTATTATATATACTTTTCCGGGATAAAAGTACCCAGTGTGGTGCCCAGGATACTAAAGTATAATTATACCAAGTTTCATCGTAATCGAACCGGTAGTTTTTGCGTGATGCCTGAACAGACAGACAGGCAAAAATTTTTTTAATCACATTTTTGGTTTCGGTGTCGGTCTAGTAACACCCCCTGCTAGGTATTTATTTTTTTGATATTTTCAATGTACAGAATTTTCACTTCTACAGATTTATTATAAGTATAGATGAATAAATTAAGGAACAAAAATCGAATCGTTGATCGCAAGAGCTAATACACTATCGATTCATCGTTACGATATTCATGATTGCATGGGTTTTGTTGCGATCTCCGATGTCGTCTGCGATCAAGTAAATCGTTAACGATCGTAACATACATTACAGATCCGTCGTTTCGATAGGTCTAAAGCGATGGATAGTAACGATGAATCGTCCCGTATATGGGGGGCTTTAGTCAAAAGCTCACTTAGTACCTGACAAGATAGTAGGAAGACCAACATTGACCACAATGGTCTTTCATATTTCTTCTAATTAATACCTATTTGTCATAAGATTGTCCTTAGAAATCTCATGTTTCCTAAGAGTATCCTTTAGATATACTAATAGAAGTACATAATAATACTAATATTCTAGTGTAATCTAAAATAATTCCGATTTAAATGTGCACCACTTGCAATGAGATTTCTAAGGAGAATCTCCAGTAGGTTAGAAACCACTAATAGTTCCTTCATTCATTTATTAAATTATTTTCAGGCCTGATGACTACTTTGCCGAAATGGCTAAGACAGATGAACATATGCAGAGAGTGCGAAAGAACTTGATGGCTAAGCAAGCCGCTCAAGCTCGCACTGAAAAAGTTAGACAACTGAGAGATCAGAAAAAGATGGCTAAACGTGTTCAGGTACACTACCTATTCATATTCACATTATTGACCGAGCAAGCAGTGTCTACATTTTGAGATTGGTCAATTTTGCTTTAGTCCGTGAGCTCTTAAGATGCTTATTAGTTATGAATTGTGTTCTAGCAATCTTTAAAAAATACAATTGTATGAAATCTTATTTGTTATTAGTGAAAGTTATTATAAAGTTATATTATTGTACCATTAAATTATAAAACAATAATTTTAACTTCCAGATTGACACAAAACTAAAACAAGCTGCAGACAAAAAAGAAATGTTGGAACAATTGAAGCGAGTGAGGAAAGGGAAATCGTCAGATCTTAGCTTCTTAGACGACAACAAGAATAACAAGAACAAGCCTAATCCAAAAGAAAAAGGTAAAGATAAGAAAATCAACAGAAAACGGGCAATGAAAGATCAAAAGTTCGGTTTTGGTGGTAAAAAGAAAGGGTCGAAATTAAACTCTAGAGAATCGACGAATGATTTTGATGGTTTCAATGGAGCGACACAAAAAAGGCCGACTAATTTTAAAAATAAATCATTTCAAGTGAAAAGTAAGAAAAATCAGAGACTCGGTAAATCTAAGAGGAAAAATGGAAAGAGATAAGTAATTCCTGTCAGAATTAAGAATGTTAAAATATTAAAATAATACAACTAAAATTTAATTTTTATTTGAAACTAGCTGAAGCCAGCGTGAAATAGTTTTATGGTTTCGATTCCCGCGGGAACATATTCCCGGGAATAAAAGTAAGCTGTGTTAGACTTTATTACAACAGCTATCTGCCAGTGAAAGTCCCCTTAAAATCGATCCAGCCGTTCCAGGTCCGAGATTACTAGTACAAAGTTCATTATTATGCTTAGGCCTGAAGGCGTAAGACACTGAGTTGTTAGGTTATCTTGTCTCAAATAAAAAGATAGAAACAAGCTTGCTTAATAGTCTATGAGATACACTGAAGAACGAATTTCACCTATCTGTTCAATGGATGAAAAAAAAAGTATTCTACATAAATTTTAGTATATAAGAAACCAATCGCGATTGTCTAAAAATATCCTGGCCGATTAATTAAAAAGTTACTTTATTCAACATTGCATCCATCTGTTTAAAAAATAAATTTAATACCATCCGAAAGTTTAGAGCCTATAGAATACAATAACGCAATGGAACCCAGTGACGATCATTCAAAACTTGACAATGTCGTCCACACATTCGTCATTTAGGTAGGTACCTCCCCGCTTGATTGAAACCGATTGAGAAGAATACAATACTACGTAAGATTGATTACTATTTTATTAAGATTGCCGATTTACGTCACGTAGATTTGATTGACAATTTGACAATTGTCAATCAAATCTACGTGACGTAAATTGACAATGACAATCGTTTAATCCAGGGTTACCAACTTAGGGGATTTTACCCCAAATATTGGGGGTAAATAAGTGGGACTTTTAGGGGCGTTATTTTTATTGGTATTGTTAGGGTAAATATAAGAAGGCTATTATATTTTCAACCGATTTCCAACGTCGATTGCCGAATGTCCCGGGTACACCCTCGAAAGGTCAACCCTGGGGTTGGGAGGTCTCTGTTAAGGTCTTTATCAAAAATAAATTGGGTATAAAAAATCTTGTAGGAAATAAAAATGTTTTTATTTCATATAACACATTATTATATTGATGTTTGTGCTACCACTTGCGGCCTTTGCCTTTTTTCTTTTGTTGTTGCTTCCGTTGCCAGGCTGCCTCGGTTTGTTTATCGACGCGTGGGCTTTTGGCTGCAGTCGCTGTACTGGCAACACTGGGCTGTTGCTTGCTCATGTCACTGGGGAAATTAAATATTCTTTTATATTCACGAAAACAATTATTGACATTATAAATATAATAAAAATGTTAAACACATTATTATTTTTGTTAGGGAAAGGCCGTGAGTCCCGCCGATGACATCAGTTTTTGTGATCTATTTATAATTTCTTTCTTAATATTATAATAAAAATACAATAGATCACGATTTCATAGTGCATACTAACACGGAACCATTTTAAGTCTACGAATAGCTACACAACACTTTTTTTGGTCCTTCGACACGGATTCGCAATAATAGGTATTGGATTGAAAATTTCTTATGATTTGTCAAGGAATCATCTTTTTTTAGAGTTCCGTACCCAAAGGGTAAAACGGGAGTCCTATTACTGAGACTTCACTCCATCCGGCATCCGTCCATTCGTACGTCCGTCTGTCTTGAGCTGTATCTCATGAACCGTGTTAGTTAGAAAGTTGACATTTTCCCAGATGATGTATTTCTGTTGCCTATATGTATAATAACAAATACTAAAAAAAACGGAATATAAGAAATATTTAAGGTGGCTCTCATACAACAAACGTTATTTTTTTCTTTTTGGTACGGAACCTTTGGTGCGCGAATCCGACTCGCACTTGGCCGTTTTTTTAAAGATGTTGTACCGCCACTTGTTATTATCGAGGTGAGCCATTTGAATCGTAATGACTACCGCGAGGTATCACCTCTCTGGCTATTGCGAATATTAACTTGAAGGATAGTTGCCAGGATAAATATTTCGAATCTAATTGAAAACTACTCAATTTCTAGACAATAGATATCTAATCTATTAATCTGTGAACAGAAAAACACAGAAACAAAATCTCTAAAATCACGGTCCCACGATATATTTTGTATTCTATGAACAACAATTTCTATCTTCTATATTGGTATCGAAACGCTATCGTCACGATAGCGTTTCGATACCATCACTCATGTTTAATGCAAGTTTCAAACTCGTAGCAGCTTCCGTCGTCAAAATACAAGTGGGCGTAACGTTCAGAATTATGAACCTTGCGCCCATCTTATATTTCGAGAATGGGTGGTCATAAGAGATTCAAACTTGGATGTAGCATTAGTGACGACATCGTAACGAAATGTGACAACCTTAAAAGAAATAGAAATGCAGTGATTTATGAGTCATTCAAAGAAAACTGCTGGGCGCAAGGTGTAAAATCGCCCCGTTTCAACATCCAATATCTACAAACCCAAGGCGTCACAAATTTGGAATAAGGTTGAGATATGCGTCACATTTTCGTCACTGGAAGATGCGATACTTACCACGCCGCCAGCAACTTGGGCGCAAGGTTCTGAGGGTAATGACAGACCGGCTACAAAACCGAACTACACACCTTCGCAGTAAGATTTGCTTTGGGTCACTATCGAGCGGTAGAAATTGAGATATTTATAATTAAATATAAATACATACCCAAACTCCGAAACAAACATTTGTGGATCACACAAATAATTTGATTCGACCCGGAATCGAACCTGGGACCTCAGGGACGGCAGTCGCATACTCATACCACTGAGCCACCGAGGCAGTTAATTAAATTGAGATTATTCCTGTTTGACTACCTATTTTACCAATACCAATTTTTTATAACTTAAGTCACATACTATCTTCTTTTTTTAAAACGTGGCTCCATCTATGTTCATCGATGATTTCGCCAATGTCAAGGTAATGCTTGATTTTTCCCGCACAGAAGAACTAGTTACTCTGAACTAGTTCGTGGTGCGGGACAAGGAAAGGTTCAGTATTGCAATTGAGCGTTTGGGCCTGGATTGCTGGATGGCCCAGCGCCAGAGGTAACCTCAAAAAGGCAACCAGCCACGTGTTCCACAAAAATCCAAATCCAAAAGGTAGATCAAAGAGCTCCAAATTATTATTTATGTAAATACTCCACCACATTTGATCGGGAAATAAATGATTTGATTTGAAATGTTTTTATGTATTTCCATTGACTGATTAGAATAACCAGTTTTCCTGTACCAAATCTATACTACTATTATAAAGAGGAAAGATTTGTATGTTTGTAATGAATAAACTCAATAACTACTGTGCCGATATCAAAAATTCTTTCACCATTGGAAAGCTACATTCACCCTGAGTAACATAGGCTACTTTTTATCCCGGTAGCTGCGGCGATCAGCTTGTAATAAATTAGTAAGTAAGTGTACTCACTACTGATCGGTGGCAGTAGTGGACATGCCCTGACTGCCCTTGATGACGTCACGCCTCACGCCGCGACGCTTCCTGTACGCGGTGCGCTCGTACTTCGGCAGCCATCTGCAATATCACAATTTGACTATTCAATAAACTGAGTTTTATCTTTGATTCAGACATTATATCACGCCTATATCCCCTAAGGAGTAAGCAGAGGTGCACTATATAAAATCCATAATCACGATGGCGCTGCCTAGTAAACATCACAGAGATTTCGCTTCTTGTTTAATTTGAATTTAAACATATAAAGAAATGAATTTAGTGACGTGTATAAAGAAAAATATCTTCTAAACATATAATGTGCTGATGTTAATTAAATTTTCTACAAGTTAAATACAGTGAACCCCAAAATAACAGTGTAGACCAGTATGGACCAGTGCGGAAAAATATCTTTCTCAAAAGTGTCAAAATAAAAAATTATGCTAATACGAATAGTTACAAGCATCCACGATTAAATAAACAGTGTTTGTTTGTTAAAATCGGTCTGCAGTCCGAGTATAATTATTGGGCATTTTATATTTATTTCTTGAATGCGTGGTCACCCTAACCTCTTTATGAAGAAGAGAGAAATTAAAAATGGAAATATTAATTATCGTATTTGGGACCCACAAATTGACAGGTGAAACGTGGGCATATTTAATACTAATTTCCGGGGATGTGTGTGCATGTGTGGGATGTGTGTGATGTGTGATGTGTGTGTATGTGTATGTACATATTTAACACTGACTTCCGGGGATGTGTGTGTATGTGTAGGATGTGTGTGATGTGTGTGTGTGTATGTGTATGTACATATTTAACACTGACTTCCGGGGATGTGTGTGTATGTGTGGGATGTGTGTGATGTGTGTGTGTATGTGTATGTACATATTTAACACTGACTTCCGGGGATGTGTGTATGTGTATGTGTGTGACTAAAATTAAAGAAATTATTATAACCTTTCTGGATCCGGGGTCTTGGAGAGGTCCACGTTGAGCGGCAGTTTGGTTTTGCGTTTACGTTTCATTAGTTTTTTCTTCAGAAGTAGCTCGGAGCCGGGCGTTCTGTAGAAGAAAAATGAGTACCATACAAATGACATCGTTACAGGTGGGTGTCGTTCTGTACAAAACTTCGATATCGCTATTGGGATTCAGTCGCTTCGCAGTTAGACTGGAAAGTTGACCTCAAATAGGTTGGGTTAAGTCTGTTTCTTTCTTTCTTTCCCTTACCCAGGTGATTGTTCTTGTTTGCTTTGTACAGTTTTCTTCACAACCTTCGCGCCCATCATCCATTTGGAGGACTCGAGCGCGTCTATGTCGATCTTAGTCTGTAAATAACAAAAAAATGTATGATAAAATGTCGTTTTATTTATTTATATATGGTTTATTGTACCAATACAGTATTAATTGAGCGGAGCTCCTTATCAGGTGACTCAAATGCAACTCGATGTGAAATTGTTTCTCGACAACTACCCAACCGATTTTCATGATTTTTTCACTCAAAATTCAAGCATTCTCAGGAGCAGGTTTTGTTCGAGACCGAATTTTGATTTAGGACCCTCAAAAAAAGTTATTGACCATAAATATGTGAACAACCGATTTTCATGATTTTTTCACTCAAAAATCAAGCATTTCAGGAGCAGGTTTTGTTCGAGACCAAATTTTGATTTACGACCCTCAAAAAAGTTATCGTCATATTTTTGGTCAATAACTTTTTATGAAAACCTGCTCCTTATAGATTGTTAAATGCCTTAATAGAAATAGTCGCTTCGCTCAATTGCATGCTGCAGCGCAGTACCACAGTACCACAGTACCACAGTACCACAGTACCACAGTACCACAGTACCACGGCAGTGAAAAATATAGTTCCGTATAAACTAGGGCAGCTCCTAGTTATACGGAACTATAACTATATTTTTAACTTGGAACTATATTTTTAACATGATAATAAATAAATAAATAAATATGTTAATACAATTCACACAACGCCATCTAGTCTCAAACTAAGCAGAGCTTGTGGTATGAGTACTAGATAAACTGATATAAATACTTATATACATTTTTTCTTGTAAATACATAGGTACATATTATACATAGGAAACATCCAGACTTCGGAACAAACGTATATGTAAAACTCCGGCGTCGAAAGCGGGTGCACTACCGACCACGCCACCGAAGCAGTCACTATGTTCTATACTTAACTACTGCGGTAATGTTAAGAGTAGGTACAGAGCAGCCTAGTCATCTATCACGGTATCTAAATTTTTCTTTGAGCGGTTTGAATAGACAAAGTAATGAGACACCATGTTTTCGCCAATGTGTTAGCAGCCTTTACACGTAACGTGTGTAATCGTCCTTATATTCAGCCCACCTGGTCCTCATATCCCTCCTCTCACTCCAACTCACCTAAAGCCTACAGAAGTGAGCGAGATGGAGATATTTACCGCTCTCAGGAGAACAACGTATTTGACAGATTCAAATCTTTTTACTTGCAATTTGAACTTGGTCAAGTCATATACCCGCAACGTATTTTTACGTAATAAAACCGCATTTTTATACACCGCTTTAAAGCAATCTCCCGCGTCTTGCCTCAAGGTTTCTAAGGGGTACATATAAATATGAATAACTTTATTCCGCAGTCACAAATACGAATTTCAAAATACCGATTTTCATAATTACGACTGGTTCAAAATTCCGAATATAACAACTCCGATTGATCATTATTCCTATTTTTATAATTCCTGAATTTCAATATTCCTAACGTTTATAATTACTACTCTCAAAATACCGAGCTTCAATAGATCGAATAACAAAAAGTTCGACTTAATGATATTGCGAAACATCAACAATACGATATCTGATTATTAAAATACATAAATAAAGATAAATAAAATCATTTAAAAAAAAAAACTATATGATGAAGTACATTCTTTACAGTGTATTGGTTCTCATTTAAAACTATGATTGTTTACTTTTGGATAAAAATATTTTGTTTCCCTGGTCACATGCCAATTTCCAAATTCCGGCGCTTCGCCCGCCGCTGCCGCGGCACGCTCACTTCGCTCGCTCGGCTCGCGCTCTGTTGTGGACACAGTTCTAACCTAATCTAACCCACTTCTACCTATTCCAGATACCCAGACCAGACTGCGTGAAGTTGGTTCTGCAGCGATTTCTTTCTGTCACTAAATTCTGTAGAACAAACATGTTCACTTTTAGTTTATTCCAAGTATTGTTAATCGGCAGCACTCAAGGTCACGACGGGTGTTGCTCGAGTCGTGGGTCGGATACGGCAGCTGGGACTGGAGGTGGCCTTGCACAAGTCTGAGGTTCTGTGTTTTCACAGACCTCGGAACGGTCCACCAGAAGGTTCCAGCATAAATGTGGGAGGCGTTAGCATCGGCATCAAGCCCTCGATGAAGTACCTAGGGATCGTACTTGATAGCCGATGGAACTTCGGACCACATTTCCGAAGTTTGGTCCCCAAGGTGACGCAGGCATCGGTCGCGTTTTCGCGACTGATGCCCAACCTAAAGGGACCCAACGCCTCCTGCAGGAGACTGTACCTGGGGATCGTGCGGAGTATGGCCCTATACGGGGCTCCCGTATGGGCGGATAGGTTGGCGGTCAAGGGAAACGTGACTCTGTTAAACAGACCACTTAGAACCTTGGCCGTCAGAACCGTACGGGGGTACCGCACGATCTCCGGAGAGGCTGCATGTCTCCTAGCCGGGACCCCTCCATGGGACCTGGAAGCGAGAGCCCTTGCGTCATTGTTCCAATGGCGCAAGAAGGCGCTGGAGCGGGACCACAGGCCTGCGTCTCGAGAAATCGAGGACCAGCGGTCCCAACTCCGCCAGGATCTCATGGAGTCATGGAGGGTGCGACTTGAGCAACCCAAGGGGGGTGCCATCTTCATCGCGGCGGTGAGACCGATCATGGACGATTGGCTGCAGAGGCAGCATGGTGACCTCACGTACCGTGCGACGCAGATGGTTGCCGGGCATGGATGCTTCGGTAGCTATCTGTTTCGCATGCATCGTGAGGTCACACCCCGGTGTCAACACTGCGAGGTTTCCGACGACGACACCGCACTCCACACGTTGGTGGAGTGCTCAGCGTGGGCGAGTCAGCGCCGGGACCTCGTAGTGGGTCTGGGCGTGGATACCCTCTCGCTGGGGACCATGCTTCAAGCCATGGTGTCCAGCGGGAGTAGGTGGAACGCGGCCGTGTCCTTCTGCGAGCAAGTCATGCTCGCGAAGGAGGCGGCCGGGAGGGAGAGGGAGCGTACCCTCCCCGCCGAGTTCCGTAGTCGGCGGCCAGGCCGCCCCAGACTACGCGACTACGCCCAAGACTATCGTCCTCCATGATCGGGGCCTGAGGACGGCGGGATCGCCACCCACCGTCCTTACAGAAGCAGGCTAGAAGGGTTGCGTGCTGCGGGGCCTTTGCCCCATAGCACGCAACCAGATTCACTCACTGACGCGGGATAAAACCCGACCCCAATGACGCGGGATTCTCGTCCCGACCAAACACCCGCAGAGACCACAGGGGTGGTCAAAGTCCGCCGGGCGCCACTGGACATACCCTCTGCTAGTAACCAGGGACGCCCGGCAACGGACGTTAGAGCGGCCGCGGCCTTAGGCCGCGGAATTAAAAAAAAAAAAAAAAAAAAAAAGTACTGAAAATCGGAATGTCGTGTTTCGGACCGAGAACCCTTCGAGCATTTGACTCTTCGAACGTATGAAAATCGGAAAACTAACAAATCGCATTAATGACTTTCGGTAAAATAAGTTTCGTGATTTTTAATAATAGACATTACGACTTAGGTATTATGAACTTCGGACTTTTGAAAATCGGAACATCGAAATTCAGAAAAGTTTTTCGGAGTATTTGGGTGTTCCCGTTTCTAAGAGTATATAATTAGTGAAGGAACAGGAAACAGGAGCTGGCCAGCCCTGACGAAGTAAGTAACGCTGAAAATACGCACGCCCCTTGAAACCGCAGGAGGTGAGTCCTTAATACCTTAATTCCTTTTCTTTATTATCTCATTTATAGATTATTTTATAATCCCCGCAAAATACAGTGCACTGAAACCCGCACCGCTAGAATCAGCGCATACACACCATGTTACTTGACTACATTGAATTGTGCATCGACTACTTTTATTGACTTTTTTTCGAGCATAAATAGTAAACTATGAACAACTATTGGTTCGTTTTAGGGACAAAACACACAAAAATTAACATACGTTTTTTATCGATTCCAATAATATGGATGAGTTAGGTATCGAATACTTGACATACAGTTTTAATTATAGCAGTAGTTAAAAAGTAACTCTGTATATTTTACTTGTCGGCGTAATTACCTAAGGTGCTCGAGTCTCGTGTTTCATTCCTAGGTTACTATAAACATTTGTGTTAGTACCTAATAAGTGTTGTTGTTGGTTGAAGTTTATTTTCATGTTGTCTATAGGAGATGCTCTCTGATATTAAAAGAAAAAAATAATTTAAAATTTGAATGTAAAAATGTGTTTGAATTTTATGAAAATATTTAAATCATCATATTGGAGTCTTCCGAAAGACGTTCAGATTGTAGATGGTTTTAGGTAAGCTTTTTTAAATTTATGAAGAAAATGAATTAAAAAAAGTGTGTGTGTCAGCTCCGACGCACGACTGGAGTTTACTCCTTAAGTACGAGTATCTAACCATAACAAATTAGAAAGTTGCGCACTAGAGGTACGCACCAAAAACGTGACACGATTTTCGTTACTTGTTAGTAGGTTTTACCCCTCGGATTTTTCTCATACCGGGCGCCTTATATATGAAAATCGATTCTTAAGGAGTAAACTCCAATAATTGAAGAAATGCAGTTCAATTAGTACAAGAGGCTGTCAAGCAACAAACTCACCGAAGTATTCTACTAGGTCGCGCTATGAGCTCAACAATCATATAATTAAATGAAAAAAAAAAAAAAAAAGATTGTACCACTGATAGAAAAATATTATTAATATTTAGTGAATTTGATAATAATTTCGATGGAAAGTTTGTAAATAAATATGTAGTTTGAGAGTTTGCCTCCAGTGCCGCGGCTGCTCGAGCACTATGTAACTCACCTCTAGTTGATCCAGTGGAGGCAACGTCTCAGCGAGTGTCCTCGCCCGTGCCGGCTCGTGCGGTGCGAGCGCCTTCACCAGTCGAGCCAGCGAGCGCGGGTCGGTCGGCGCGGCTCGAGACACCGCCTCTAGTGCCGCGGCGGCTCGAGCGTGCGCGCCGCACCGTGCGTGGACTGTCGCAGCAGCTCGCCATACTGATACCAGCGATGTGAAGCGCTATGTGAACCAGAAACAGATTCAAACATAGATTTCTTATTGACATCTTGTAGGTATGTTATTATACTTTCTTTAATTACGAAGTTAAGTGACTAATTAGCACATGCTTCACCACAGTGCTACCTGACAGGCTTCTCGTACGTGAAGACTGAACACGTCGGGAGCTACCACACAGCACGTTAAGTCCTTCATTTTTGTTGAAACCATTGCCATGGGAACACATTTCTCACTGAACACCTTTTTCTTATGTTACTAGATATTTTTCACGTGTTTGTTAGTAAAAAAAAGACAGTACATACACAGAATATGTACATAACATATGTATCATCACGCCTATATCCCCAAAGGGGTAGGCAAGATTCTCTGAGAAGTGCCTCATAGTTCAAGCAGTTCTTCTGTGGAATGCTCTGCCGCTACAGATTAAACGCGCACAAACACTTGCATCTTTTAAAAACATGTTGAGACTTTTATCTCTCTTCCTCTCTAATTTGTGACTCTTTAATGCTATTTGTATCTATAATAATGT
Source organism: Nudaria mundana (assembly GCA_963556515.1). Lineage (NCBI taxonomy): Eukaryota > Metazoa > Arthropoda > Insecta > Lepidoptera > Erebidae > Nudaria > Nudaria mundana. Next base: position 21,883,261 of record OY748290.1, on the reverse strand, counting down.
TATGTGTTTATTTAAACCCACTAAAAACAATCTCTTTTTTCTATTAATGCAAGTCGTTTCTGGCTATCGCCGCAGTGTTGCTGTTGTAAAAAAAGCGTGAGGTGCATAGTGTCAATAGTTATAATATTTTATTGACAGATATGAGTAGAAGAATTATCATTTTGATAGTATCTTAATTTTAAGACACTATCAAAATTATGATTACTAAAAAAAGATAATTACTAAAAATATACATTTATTTCTTATTTACACTATTCTTAATTCAAACTTATTAAAATGTATTTTCTACTTATTAGTTGGATTCTCTATAAAAGCGTGTTTTTTTTTAATATTATAATTTTTTTTGATATAGAAGGCAGAGAGGCAATTGCACTGATTTATTTCATTTATTTAACCAACCGGTTTACAGAATTATCTAAGGTTTAGTTTACGATAGGATAGTAATTTAGGATATTTTTTTATATAAGGTTCGCAAAATTGACGCTGCCCGCCTGATGGTAAGCTACGGCGACATCTATGGCACGTCACTTACCTCATCGTTCTTATAATGATTGTATACATCGGTGAACATCTGCGAGGCCTTCTCGAACTCGCCGTCGGCGCACAGCAGGGTGCACAGCACGCCCACTGCGCCGGCGCGGTACATGTACTCGCTCTCCTCTAGCAACTTCACAGCACCCTTGCGGTCACCCTGGACGGAAAATGATAAATAAAATAAATAACTATGTTAGGAAAATTCACACAACGCCATCTAGTCTCAAACTAAGCAGAGCTTGTGGTATGAGTACTACATGGGGCACACTAAAAATTTTGCACTTCTAGCTAATCGGAACTATTTGAATTTCGAATTTTTTTAAACGTTGCAACCTTCAAGTGATAAAAAAAAACCATTTGTCAATTGTTTTTATCACACATCAAAGTTCTACGTATGCAACGAAAATGGAATTAAGTTGATTTTTGATGATTTTAAAAGATCTCTCTCTCCGCAAGACTGTGCCGCTCGTCTTCAAAATGCTTTTGGGAGAGAAGCACCTTGTTTGAGCATCGTGAGGCGATGGTTTGCTGAATTTGAGAGAGGTCGAGTTTCTTTACATGACGAATTTCGTGAAATTATGAATAATGTGGATACTGTTAAGCGGTTAATTGAAGAAAACCCGCGGATTACCTATGAGACAATTCGAGGACTATTGGGGATTGGCATCAGTCAAATCCAGAAAATTTTACACGAAGAATTGAAAGTTCGGAAACTTTGTTGTCGTTGGATCCCTCATGAACTGACAGCGGAGCAGAAGCGGGCTCGCGTGGAATGGTGCTCACAGATGCTACTGAAGTACGACCACGGACATTCTAATGCTGTTTATGACATTGTCACAGTAGACGAAACGAGGATTTATTGTTTTGAACCCGAAAAAAAACAGCAATCTTGTGAATGGGTGTTTGAAAATGAGAACCAGCCAACAAAAGTGAGACAGGCGAGAAACGTTGGTGAAAAAATGATCGCGTATTTTTTCTCAGCTACGGGTCCCATGTGTACAATTCCACTTAAAGATCGAAAGAGTGTTAATGCCGAGTGGTATTCTACCATTTACAGTTAGTAGTTTTAGGTAGTTTTCATAACAACCCAGGGTGTTAGAGAAAGTTCGCGAAAGACAACCCAGAAGCCGCGTTCTCGTACATCATGACAACGCTTCTTCACACACGGCCAACAAAACAAAGTCAGTTTTAACTTCCGAAAAAGTACAACTCGTCACCCATCCTGCACATAGCCCCGGCCTGGGACCCTGTGATTTCTGTATTTACCCCAAAATCAAAGATTTGATGAGAGGTTTCACTTTTACCAACTCCGAAGAGGCAGTGATAGCGTTCAAACAGCACGTAGAAAACATGCCTTCAGATCTGTGGTCCTCCTGTTTTAAAAAATGGTTCGATCGCATGAAAGAATGTTTAAAATGTAAAGAAGAGTATTTTGAAAAGCAATAAACATAATATTTTGGTTTTAACATGTTGTTTTTGTAAGTTACGCAAAACTTATAGTGTGACCTACGTAGATAAACTGATATAAATACTTATATATTATTATTTTTTTGTAAATAGATACATATTATACAATAGCTGTTGCCCCCAGCTCCGCCTGCGTGTTATAGCTTTCTTGATCACCAGTTACTGATTTATTATGTATAGCTGTTGAGCGATAATGTATCTTAAGATAAAATATTATAGTATCTTAGCCGTGTGCAGCGCCCCTTAGTGAACTCCACTGCGGGTGACGTAACCTACGACAAACTTATTATTTGCGGTTGGTACAGTAATCGGGTCTAGGGATCGAACCGTAAAATGAAGTTTGTTTTTTATTGTATATACTTTTCCGGGATAAAAAGTACCCAGTGTGGTGCCCAGGATATTAAAGAATAATTATACCAAGTTTCATCGTAATCGAACCGGTAGTTTTTGCGTGATGCCTGAACAGACAGACAGACAGACATGTTTTTATTTAACTTTTTAAAATTCACACTAGCCCTAGGTACAAATTGTGGGCTGGGTGGCTACCTACCTGCTACCTAGCAGACAACCCCACATACCCCCACTGTCGTATGACCAATGTTCTGTCAAACAGCCTGTATACCTTAAAAATAAGAATTAAAAGGAAAAAGGTGCCACTTTTAAAACTTACATTCGCTAGCATTTTATTTTATTATGGGAGCAATGTTGTAAGACTTTTTTATTACCTTATATTAGGATAAAAATCCCTAATTAAAAATTGATTTTGGACTTCCATTACACCGAGTATTGGATATAAAAAAAAAGTTACGGAAGGTTTACACTATTAGTTTTACTTAGATTTCTTTTTTAATTAAATGAAGTATACTGGACCTGCGCTAACAACACTTGTACAGCTGCAATCGCCAAGTCCCCTCCCTGCTTCAGTAACAGAGCCACAGCTTGTTGCTTCTTGCCTTCCTTCATGAGGGACGAAGCCTCTATCAGAGCAGCCCTACGTTCCTCACCAAACTCACGTACCAATTTCACACAGCATTGCTTGCAGAAATCCGGCTGGAAATTATTAAAATCTTCAATATTTAGATAGAAATTATAAATCACAAATACTGAAATGTCATCGGCAGGACTCAAACCCATGACGTTTCCCTAGCAAGAGAATGCTCTGACCATTGAGCAACGATTACCAATACTGACATCATCCAATCTATGCTTAATTTTAATTGTAGATCGTGCTATTAAGGTTAATGTTGGAGCCACATACTGGAATATTGCTGAACTACGGTATCAGTGTATCATATACAACGATATTTAAACACTGAATTTTTAGATGATTTCTTACTGAATCAATATAATTTCCGTAATCTTTATTTACGTCACTGCTTGAAATTGACATTGAAGTAATAATGTCCGTGACTGCTTGAACTGCTATGAGCAATAAGACCTTATCTTATTGTAACTAGCTCACCACAGCTCTCGGAAGAGTTTGTTAATAACCAACGATATCACAGGAAATTTCAAAAAATATGTTTATTGGATTACATCCTATAAATATAAAAATCACAGCTTTGTCAATTGATCAGTAGGTGCACCAGTCTTTGAGCTTCGAAACATCCCACTGACGATTTGTCTATTTGGTTCTGTCCGGATGGATGGATTACAATAGATTTGGGAATCCACAATTTGGACAACGTCCCAAGCCCATATTACATTTAGATTGGTGGACATGTAAAAGGGCATCTATGCCCTCTAAGCTTACTTTACCTGATTAGAATATATAGCGAGTATAGCTTGGTTGTAAGTAATAGCAGAGCGTTGCCTTGAGTTGAGTTTGTGTTCCAATCCGTCCTGAGTAGCTGCTTTCATTCTCTTCCGGGAATCGAATACATTCCCGTCTCTGTAATTATTTGAATATTACTAGTGGTCGCCGAACAGTAAACCCTCCCATTCATTAAAATAAAATCAAATAAGCGCATGATGAAAATTGGATTAATTTAAATCAAGGAATACTTGTCTACACCATGAAATGTATATAGAATAGTATTATAACAATCTCGGAGCACGTAGGCGAATTAATTACCCAAACATGTCCACGATAAAGACATTCATTATTATTTTCTATGTTTTATGATGATTCGATGAAAACTGTGGCCGCTAAGCCAGAACACACATACTGACAGGCGAAATCAAAATTATTCAGGATTGCGATTATTATTATATTATTTTTGTAAAATAAACACCATATATAAAGTTAAGATAATAGATGAGGAAAATTAGGAAACACTACCTACCTATTAATAACAACAACGTTATTGCTGGCAATAGCGACCAACGCCTGATCACTCGGCTTGTCTTTGAGCACATTCTGGTAGATGGTGGCCGCTTCCTTCTCCTTGCCCATTTGTTGGAGGCAGTACGCTTGTTGCACTCTGTACAAAATGTTATGTCTGGGTCATTTGTTTGTGTCTTCTTATTCTTATAAATAAAATTGCTGCTCTGCTGCTGTTTGTCTTACTTTAGTAAGTCAAACGAGCGGCAATTTTATTTAGCCAATTTTTTTGCCATTTAGCAAATATTATAGCCAAAGCCGTTCCAGTGTTAAAACACTGGAACGGCTATGCAATGCAAGGCAGGCAATGATGATGAATAAATTTTGGTCTTAAAATATTTGTACAAACTCAGGGAAGATTTAAAAGGCGCAGGCGGTATAAAGTTTGCCGGGACAACTTTATCGATATTTTATAAAAAATATAAGTCAGTCTAAAAGTTAAGTTACTTAAGTTAAAGTTCTGATGTTTTATATGTAATAAAAAAATTAGGGATTATGTTTTACCTATCTGTTCATATATATTATATTAATCTATTAATAAAGTTTAAACACTGCTTAGTTTGAGTATTTTAGGATTGTAAATGTCAAGCCAAGAATATTTTTGTATGAATATGAGGTTTACAATAGAGACTGTCGCACGAACCGGCAAAGGATTTTATAATTTTTTTTCTTTGCCAGCCTTTGTGTGTTGTTGTGACATACTCTCCCTAATCAACTATAATCACCGTATAATAGCAGCTTCTTCCCTAGCCTCTTCCTCAGTCCCTCCATCCTCAAGCACACTCTCCGAACAAGCATGTTCAGCTCGCTTCAACACAGGTACAGCTTCATTGTACCGGCCACGCATAGCGAGGGTGCTTCCTGCATTGTATGCAAGCTCATACGTGTTCTCATCGAATTGGGGAAGATCTGACGACTGAAATAATTAAAATAGATCTTTAAAACACTCATTTCTGTAATCTTATTATGTAACCCTGTTAGATGTTGGTTGGAAATTACAGTTAGTGTAAGTAAGAAAAATTCATTCAGATAAATAAAATAGAAGTGTCTGTGTTATTTCAAATTGACAGTTTTTCACTAAATGTATATGAAACTACTTGCATACTACTGCATACTTACATAAGGTAGTTACAAAAGAAAAAACAATTTTATATTTTTCGTCTGTCTGTTTGTTGTGGCAAATGTCTGCAACGACTGGACCGATTGGACTTTCACTGGCGGACAGCTGATGTAAAAAGGTAAAACATAAGCTACTTTTTTATCCCGCGGGAACCGGGCACTTTATTAACTTTTTCATGTGGGCAAAGCCACGGTCGTCTGCTAGTTAATACTAATATTACAACGAGGATAGATATGTTTGTCTGTCTTTAATCCTGGTAATGTGTTCCCGAGAGAATTAGAAACGATAAAACTACATAACGAGGGGTGGAGCTGCATTAATCACAGCTAGTATTTAATAAGTAGCAGTTAAACTCACAGGGTTAAGTGCTGCGAGGTTGGCCACAACAGCCGACATATTAGTTTTCCTCTCATCCTCATAGTCATCAGTGGTATTCTTCACTAAGTCACGGTACAAGTTATAGCAGTCTTGGTACTGCTCCAAACGGTACAGGATTTGCGCTCTGCAATGTTTTTATGTTCAGATTACAGAAAGAATATTGATTTACAAACTGGTACCTGCGTAATGGGAAGAGAAAGCTTAGCAGACAAAAGAAAAATGAACTCTTAACTTGATGTCAGTCCTTTCTGGTGAAGACTTGCTATAGACCGATGTAATTGGCACGAGCTAGAGGAGGTCTTTGCCAACAGGCACAATGAGCTTCGAGATTTCATTTAATAATATTTCTTTTTGTTAAATATTGTAACTCAGTAATAAAGGCTATTATTGTTACATTATAGCAGTACGATTGTTGTATGGAATCCCTTTTAATTATTTATTATATTCTGTTTTTTAGCATTAATTGTTATTGCGGCAGGAAAAATGGATCATCTGTAAAAACTTTCTAAATATCACGGTTCACAAGATGCAGCCTGGTGACAGACCGATGGACGGACGTTGGAGTCTTAGTAATAGGGTTCCCGTTTTACCCTTTGGGTACGGAACTCTCAGAATGGCAATAGGTTTGCCTTATATAACCAATGAAATTGGTAGTAGTTGTAGTAGAAGTATGGCCAATAGTTGCTTACCTTAGTTCTTTAAGAGGTGATGTTAACTCAGGAGCATTGTCAACAGTCTGCAGTGCTTCCTTAGGGCAGTTGAGGCGGTATTGTGTGTATGCTTTCTCAAAGTGTAGCTCAGAGGCCAAGGAAGTATTTTTTTGGTTACAAAGAACTGCAAGTGCTTCTTTAAAGTTGTGCAGTTGAATGAGGCATACAACCTTGCAATGGAATGCTTTCTGCTCATTGGGTGCCAATTGGAGGACTGGAATAATAATATACTATTAATGAAACTCCTATGTTAATTGGTAACTAACAGATATTCCCTATACAGTCAAAAGAAGGTGGATAATGATGTTTTTGAACTAGTTTTATAAAAGCATCTGTGTAGTAATAAAAATTAACGTTATTTATGTAAATGAGAAAAATATAGACAGATAGTTATTATCTGCACCTAGACAATTAGGTATTCAGTTAAAGATTGATAAATTAATGAAACACTGAAAGAAAAAGTTGCTAAAGTGTGGTTACATTCTGTGACATTGTTTACGTATATTATTAAGGTTATTGAGTTGACAGAAATGGGACGAGTGCCTTACCTTTTCCTGTAGCTTTTAAAGCTCTGTCATAGTCACCACTTTGGCAAAATTTATTTAATTCAATATAAGCCTGAACAAGATCATTTTCCTTGTTGGCTGACATTTTTTTGACAACTCATTACCAATCTTTTGGAAACGTCGTATCCACATTTAATCCACAATCGTCAGCCGCCAGTCCTCACGACTTTGCGTTTAGTTTACCGCAGAGGTGTATTACCGTAACTGTGTATATTTGATGACAACCGTGTATAAAGTCTTATAAAATGTTTTCAAATTAGGGGCATCACTGAATGGCTTTTTAAGACTGCTTGTGATTGATAATTCATTGTTCAAATTCTTAATAATTCAAATTATTAAGTTGTGGGTAACAGCCATTTCTAAGAACTCTAGCGATAGCCCTGGAAGTGGTTTTATAGTTCGTAACCTCTGATTGAAACCGGACTAAACTAAACGAATGTAGAATTGATTGTCAATAAATCGTTGACTCCATAGTCTATTTACTTTACTAGACAGCGAACACCCGCGGGTTCGCCCGCTGGACAAAATTTGGACATATTTTAAACCTTTGAGGAGCACTATATCCATTGGTGAAAACATAATCTAAATCCGTTGCGTAGTTTTTGAGATCAACGCATACATACGGACTGAACGACTTTGTTTATACTAAGTTATTCCTTTTATTTCTTTTAATTTTTTAACCTATAAATTAATACAATATTTCTATAAAAAAGATACATAAAATATTATAAAAATTTGTAGGTCAGACCACACCAGTAGCGGAGCAGGGCTCAAACTACGTAAGTTTGTCCTTCTTGTCTTCACGAGATACTCGTCATGCGGGACTGCGACATCGACGAGCACTGCCCGACGCTGGGTCCGATCAACCAACACGATATCGGCTTATTGGCAACAATAGTCCGGTCCGTGATGATTGATCGGTCCCAGTAGAGCAATGCACGACCATTCTCGAGAACTGGCTCTGGTGTGTACTTATAATAATTATGGTACCTCGTACAAATGGACGGAAAAGCTTGCATGATCGGGGCACAAGCTGGCATAGTAATGTTCGCGGATGATACATCACTTATATTCAAAGTAAATCGGCATAGTACAGATGCGAATAATATTTCAAATGATATTTCAAATTGGTTTTCTACAAACAACCTATTGTTGAATGCAGAAAAGACCAAATGCGTTTAATTTAGTAGTTCTAGTTACTAGATCTAGTTTACTTTGGTTACTTCCATAGCTTGATGTCCTATGGAATACTACTTTGGAGAAATGCAGCAGATATAGAAACAATTTTTATATTACAAAAGAGGGCAGTCCGTGCCATTTATTGTTTAGGTAAGAGAGATTCTCTTAGGGTGCGATTTATCGATATTAATGTTTTAACTGTAGCTTCCCAATATATATTGGATAACATACTGTATGTCAGGAAAAATATATCTAGCTAGGTATATTAAAGTAAGTGACGTTACAGACAGGAATCTACGTAATAAAAATAAACTACTCCCTCCGTTTTGTGGGCTTAGCAAGGTTAGTCACTCTTTCAAGGGGGAAGGTATACGCTTTTATAATAAATTGCCTGAATCGGTCCTTTGTATGCCCGACAATAAATTTAAAACCTTTATAAAGACCACTTTATGTCAAAAAGCATATTATAAGACAGTTGATTACCTTAACGATAAAAGTGTCTGGCTTGAGCATGGTGCAGGCGCCTCCTAAAATGCCGTAATTGTAGCATATTTTGTACTACAATTTTTTTTGTTGCATTATACACGCTTATTGATTTTGACACGAGACCAATGTACATTCGTCCACATTTAGTCTTAAGAAATTGTGTAAATGTGTCAATTATTGAAAAAGAGTGACCGAGAGTTTTATTGCCAGGTTCTTTCTCTAGGTTCTACTTATTGCTTTGCGAATCTGGCAGTACATGTAAATATAGAAGCAATGATATTTTTTATTTTAAGTACTTACTGACGTTTGTAAGAGCCATTTAGTGACCTATACAAAAAAATAGATCATTTCATTTCATTTCATTTAATTTTAATAAGGCCGTATTGAATAGCAATTATTGCTGATGGATGATCCTGGCCACTTGATTGTGCCTATGCAAGTACTCGGTGTTAGCAAGAAACGAACAACCGGCAATAATATGAATAAGTGATTCACCGGGACGGTGGCATGCCCGACAAATCGGATCGGATCGGAATCGGATTATTTCGGATATTTTTTTTAAACCACCCAGAAATAGGAGCCCCGCTTAGTGGGGCTCTCTCGACTTATCTTTTGCTTTGTGTTTTTAAGTAGGCGTTTTCATCATATTAGACCAAATAAGTTTTATATTTTTTGAGTGGTATGTCAAACGATGTTATATTTAATAAATGTTATGCTAATAAAATTTGTTATTTTAAAATTATATAAATCGTTCATTACATTAACTAATCGCTATTTACCTATATCTATACTTATAATAAATCTGTAGAAGTGAAAATTCTGTACATTGAAAATATCAAAAAAATAAATGGCAGGGGGTGTTACTAGACCGACACCGAACCCAAAAATGTAATTAATAAATTTTTTGTCTGTCTGTCTGTTTGTTCAGGCATCACGCAATAACTACCGGTTCGATTACGATGAAACTTGGTATAATTATTCTTTAATATCCTGGGCAGCTACTGTGTACTTTTAATCCCGGAAAAGTATTTACAATAAAAAAACAAACTTAATTTTGCGGTTCAATCCCTAGACCCAATTACTGTACCAACCGCAAATAATAAGTTTGTCGTATGCTACTTCACCCGCAGCGGAGTTCACTAAGGGGCGCTGCATACGGCTAAGATACTATTTTTTTTTTAAATTTAATTTATCTTAAGATACAATATCGCTCGCCATACAATTCAATGGACCATCACACACGACGAAGATAATAAATAATATTTCATCTTTTTATGATACTCGTATAATAGAGAATATAATAGAAGATATAATAGAGAAACTGTTTATGAACGCAATAAAACCCAAAACAATGGTTTTTAGAACTTTTGTCGGTTTGTCTGAATGTTTGAACACGCTAATCTCAGAAACGGCTTAACCGATTTGAATTTTTGTTTTGAATTTGCGGTTTTCAGTAATGCGTTGGGGTTTATTCAACTTAACATTTAAGGTTTGGTTTTCAATCGGTTCATAAATAAAAAAGTTATGTAGATCTAAAGTAACACGCAGGCGGAGCTGCGGGCAACAGCTAGTATTAAATAAAATTATAGGTTCCGTTGTTATATGTTGTTAATATTAGAGATTTTGTTGTTATATCATCTATTACTTACCCCCACTGCCCCATACACGAGACTAAGAAGGATTTAAGAATTGGATTGATTTTATAGAATTCTAAAATCCTCCTCAGCCATGAATGAGGCACCGAATCACCGAATCGCCTTCTTGTAGTCAATCCAGGCAGTAGAGAGGGCGCTTCGCTTGACCTGTTGGCTAATGGCCATGTCAATAAGGAGTAGCTCCTTAGTACCACGTGACCCAGCCCTAGATCCATTCTGAGTGTTATCTAACATATTATTAGATAATATGTGCGAGTAGATTTTACTTGTAGAATAGACGTTGTAACGTTAGCGCGCTTGCGCTCTGGTCCACTTTGTTCAACAGTTTGTTCAACGAATTGAACAAATTCAACTAATTAAGTGTCATTTGTACAATTGTAAATTTTGCAAATGTATGGCTAATGTATTAGTTGTACATTAGGTAGAAATAATGTATCATTTGTTCAACTGAAACTTCAAGAAATTAAATTATACATGTTTAATTTAACAAAACAAAACAAATTCAACTAATTAAGTGTCATTTGTACAATTGTAAAATGTTTAATTTAACAAAACAAAAAGTGGAGAGTGTTTACCCGTGGTCCCGTTGGATCGACCCATTACCGCGGTCAAAAAAAAAATAAAAATAAAAAAAAATAACATCGAAACAAAGGAATGTCGACAAAACAAATGAGCATCGAGAAAATAAAAGACAGTTCAACGCATACTTTCTAAAAAGAGGGGAACACTTATTACATTGTTCACCATTTGCATTTGCATGTCAACTGTAATTCTATCATTTATAATATTGTATTTTTGACGTTTTTTTAGAGTTTGCTTGTAACTGTTAATTTGATGTTCTTTTATTGCTGACATTTTAGCATCATCGAAGAGAATATTCAATAATTGAACTATATTGATATTACGTCTTCTACAAGCATTATTTAATTTCAAATGCCATCCTTCCATATTATTGTTTGTTTTGTATCTCTCTCCAAAAACTGACCATGTGTTAATAAAATTATCGTTTCTGAGCCAATAGTTTTCGAAGTATTGAATAAATTGTTTTAATTTTGAATCAGTTTCTTTGTCCACGTAAGCGTTTAATAATTCAATTTTATTTTGTATATACATCCAGCCTTCTTTTATCCTATTAGAAAAGTGGTATAAACATCCCTTAACATGAATATTAGGAAATATTTTTATAGCATTTCTTGCAGCTTCTTCAAAATCAGCAGTATATTTTATCGGTTTCCATTCAGGAATTTGGGATTTTATTATTTCGAAAAATTTTCGAAAATTTCCCTTGAAATCTTGATGAACACCTCCATATATTAGACCCATCTGCATAGTTACGGACTTTGTAATATTTATAGCCACTATGGCACAAAACTACACCACGAGATTTTGACAAAAATTGTAACTCTCCAACGTTATTATCATTTAACTCCATAATATTATTAATTATAATTATAATCTACAACAACTATATTTATTCCAATAAAATGCAATTGAATAAAGGGTCATTATGTCATTGATTTTATAGTGTCATATTATGTCATTGATTATCGTCATATATAATAACCTTATTAGAAGGCAAGTAGGTATTTGAACAAAGTACACTATAATAGTGGACTTTGTTCAATTGAATCAATAGTTGAACAAAGTACACTATAATAGTGGACTTTGTTCAATTGAATCAATAGTTGTACAAATGACACTTAATTAGTTGAATTTGTTCAATTCGTTGAACAAACAACATTACATTATGTAAACAAACAATCAAACAAGATATAAAAAGAATGAAATAATTACAAATAGTAAGTAACTATGCACATGACAACGTAAGGAGCCTGTAGATGATAGGTAAGCAAGTGATGGGTCTATAGTTCTTAGGTTCCGTGGTACTACCTGATTTATGGAGCAGGAAAGTGATGCCAGTGGTCAGTAAAGTGATGCCAGTGGTCAGGAAAGTGATGCCAGTGGTCAGGAAAGTGATGCCAGTGGTCATGAAAGCCGGTAAGGAACCAAACTCGAGGGCTCTACTGTGTTGTCAAGCGTTCATGCGAGCTTCGAACCCACTTGATCCGTCAGGCCCAGGACTTTTACAGTTCTGTGCCGTACGTATTGCACAACTCACGTCTTCGGAGTCTATTGTAATTATTATGATTATGATGATATGATTTTGATTTGATTGTAGGTATCGAATCATCCATATACCTAAGGTGATGTCTTATTTTATTTATTTTCATACCTACTTCGATGAACTCGTAAATACTTACAAATCGAAGACAATTTTTCCAACACACGACATTGAACGGAACCAATCGTTGACAAACAAAACTCGGTCCAGGGAGTTTTATTCAAAAAGTAGGTATAAAGAAAGTAAAGGGACCATTGTACAACTTGCTGAGGCGCCTACATCGCATGTCGAACTCATCAAAGTTTCTGAACGGAAGTTCCAAGACCCGCCAGTTCGTTGCTAGTTTTTGAACATCGAAATATTGAAAATTGTTGTGCAAAGTGTTCCTGCACTTTTCCTATATCGCTTAGACTAGATAGTTTGTCAGTTGTTTTGTAACTCGTACTTGTTTGAACTTATCAGCTTCAAGCAACAAAGGCTAGCAAAAGTAGTAACCATTCTAGGTTCCTAATGGTAATAGTACAAAGTAGGTTTTATTAATACGGAATAATAAGTAGGTAGATGGGTGAGAAAATTATTGATCGATTTTCACCTATAGGTAGGTACTTTGGAGGTGGACTTATTCAGGACATGCGGTTCATTCATTCATTACTAGCGGTCGCCTGCGACTTCGTCCGCGTGGTAATGATGGACTTGTACTTTAGTTTGGTTCCTGTCGCCAGTAATTACTTTTCCTGTTCCCGTGCGTCGCCCGTAATAACATCTAGCTTCGCAAATAATTATTTTAGAATGAATTGAATTCACTATTTTATGGCGGACACTTTTTTAACTTTTAAAGAGGAACAATTTGTTAGTACTTTATTTTAACATAACTTTAACCGTTTGGCCAGTTCCCGCAACGGAAGTTCTCAAAAAAAAATTTTTCCCAGATTTTGAAAAATATTTCACTGCTGCTCCGTTCTTAATTATTGTAGCGTGATGTTATATAGCCTATAGCCTTCCTCGATAAATGCACTACTCAACAAAGAAATAATTTTTCAAATCGAACAAGTACTTCCTGTTGAGATTGGCAAACACACTCTTCTGCTTTAGTATATTAGAATAGATTTTGGGTTGATGAGCTTTGAAAGCGATGAATCCGAAGCTGGAGCGCACCTCTACTAAAGGCAAAATTGCAACATGACGCATGGAATGGTTCTGTTTGCCTACCCTTTAAGTACCTTGTAGAGAATAACGTGGACGTAACTTTGAGTGATTAATTCATATTTCCGTCGTCATCGGTCAGGGCACAGAGTAACAAGACTTCCAGACAAATCTTTATTGTTTTTCCTATATCCGAGAACACGAAAACATTCTGGACATCAGCCAGTAACATTTCCCGTCTACGTTTCTAATTAATCACTCTACAAAAACAGCAAAGAAAACTTGAGCATTATAGCGGCCGGCGTCAATGTCGGGGGTCTGGGTTTGTCGCTACACAAACAACGTTAAAGTAACATCTATTGCCACGCTGTCGTGGACCAACTCGACTTTTAATCGCATTACTGAAAGTTGGAACGAAGTTCTTCAGGAAGTTTCGTATTGCTTTCCAGTGGAGTGGCCGATTGTGGCTCGAAGAGTCGCATCTATTAGGTGCCTGCGGGAAGAGCTCGTAATGTTAATCTAGGTGTTTAGGTGCTAACATTAACTTGTGCACTGAAAAGTTTGACTTGCTAACTTATTTATCTTAGTAAAAGTGATTTTTATTTATTGTACGAAATAGGTGCTGCAGTGCTAAGTAAGCCTACTACGTATTATTAATAAATTGGCGAAATGTAACCGTAATAAGCGTCTCTGTCTACACCTTCGGGATATAGACGTTATGTATGTCTGTCTATCTGTCTGTACACCACCTGATGCTACTTATATATTTTATCTTTCTAGGCTTGGTCCATGCATGGTTAAGTAGTGCCTCATGTTATCCTTTTTTTCGGTTGATGCTCCTAACTACATCACTACTGCTAATAGTGTTAACCAGGGTTCATTCCGTGTTTGGGGGGACATTATTGAAAATGAATTTTCCAAATTAACGCATAACGCGTGGTGTATTAGTTGCATCATCTTACTGGATACGTTGTTTGTGTATACTATGAATGTAGTTACTGATGATTGAAAAAGAGTGGCCTGGAGTTTTTATTGCCAGGTTCTTTTCTCTTTGGCTCCACCCGTTCCTTTACGAATCTGGCTGTAAAGTCTTATGTGCTGACGTTAACAAGTGTTATTTTATAAACTACCTACATTAAAAAATATTTTTGAGTTTGAGTTAGAGTTTGAGTTTGAGATGGTAAATAGAAAGGTATACAAAAATAATGTAGTCTCTGAGCCGACACCCCTTCATTGGCACTGGAAGCAAGGACTCTTGCGTAAGTACCTAATTAATTCAATGACACAAGGAGGTATTGGAACGGGTCAATTAGGCTTGAGTCTCGAAAAATCGTCGCTCAGCGGTCCCAACTACGTCAGGATTTCATGGAAAATACGACGTGAGCAACCAAGAAGGGGAATACCCATCGTGGCGTTGAGACTGGAGTTGAATGGAGGAGTGGCTGGAGAGACCAATGGTCTTGTGACCAAGTTTTTGTTTCTAGATAGATAGAGTAATAGTTATAGATACAATACGGGAGGCGAAACAAACAATAATGATGATTAGGAATTAGTACCTACTTACCTAAAATACTTAATAATTAATAAGATAGGTACCTACCTACCCAGTCTGTCTTCCCTCAC
This sequence comes from Nudaria mundana, assembly GCA_963556515.1. Lineage (NCBI taxonomy): Eukaryota > Metazoa > Arthropoda > Insecta > Lepidoptera > Erebidae > Nudaria > Nudaria mundana. The sequence goes on along the minus strand of OY748290.1, from coordinate 21,867,955 downwards.
TCAACAAAAGTAAATACAGCAAGATATCTAGGTATTATCAGAACACAAACATTAGGTAGGTACTATGCGAATTGTGACTACTAAAACCATAGACCAACGCGGTCGTCGTATACGCTGTCGTCGTATACTAAAACGCATTAAAAATGGCGCCATTCCAGAATAAACTTCAAGTAGGCAAAACACAGTTTAACATTCTGCCTGTGATTATTCCTGGGATAATCTAATAGATATTAATGTGTGAAGTTTAGGGGTTTAGTAGCTCTTAAATATATTCGTGCGGGGCTATTAAGGTTTATTTATGTGCAAACAAAAATTGTGCCGAGGGAGCACTTATCGGCAACATACTGCCAACAAACTTATTTGTCGTTTGACGGTATAAATCCTTCTTATTTCTGCAATACCTACACGCAGGGGACGAGAGATTAGAAAATTCATTGAAAAGGTTCACCCATTTGTTCTTCACGGGACTCTTTTCGAGAACAAATTGCCTGATAGTAATTTAAATCCAGAACAGTAGATCAGACAGTGGATCTATGTATGTATAATCACTTAACTTAGGGATAATTCCTGAATGTAATGCTAAATGTTAAATGTTATGCAGTGACCTAATATGTTCTTCGTACGTTATTTGAACGTGTAAGATGTTTGATGCTATCTACCGTTTTCTAGAGATATTACTTACAATATGTTGCCTAATATGATGATTGATATTTTATATGCACTTTTTGGATAAAGATTCGTAGTTGGTAAATAGAGCTGCATGCTCAAGAATATATTGTAAGAGCATAGAGCTACACGGATCGAACGCAGGACTAAATTCGTTGTTCTATGTGCAAGATCTAGGTACTCCGTCTGACTACTTTCATTCAATGCTCTTCTGCTCGTTTTCACATTGCGTTCCAACTTTCAATTATTATTCTCAATTCATAGAGTCACAGATGTCAGTCTGCCAGCATTTCTGTCGTCGGTCCATAGTACCGAAGAATTAGTCAGGAAAATATTGTCAAATACACTGATTGATTCCGAGGTGCGATGCAAGACCGATGCCATAAATGCTTGGAGGATGTCTTGCCCCGACACTGACCTGCCCTCACGCCTAGGCTCACAGCGACTGTGGGATTCGCCGCTCTGTAAATTGAGAATTAATACACTAATTGACACTTCTGTCAATATTTCAGAGCGTGCACACCTACTAGCTGTTGGAGAATGGGAGCATCATTGCACCTGTGGAGTAGCCGTCGATAATCTGGGACACCATGGCCTTTCTTGTAGCAGAAGCGCAGGTCGTATACCTCGGCACGCTATACTAGACGACATAATTCGTAGGGCTCTTTCCACCGCAGGTCTTCCGGCCGTAAGTGAACCAAATGGTTTAGCACGAAGCGATGGAAAGAGACCGGACGGTATGTCGTTGCTACCGTGGAAGATGGGAAAACTTTTGGTGTGGGACGCTACATGCGTTGACACCTTAGCACCTTCACACCTTCCAAGCACATCCGGATGTGCCGGCGCTGCTGCTGCATCGGCTGAAGGCCTTAAACGGCGTAAATATGCTAACCTAGCAGGTGATTACATATTTGAGCCGTTTGGGGTTGAGACACTGGGTCATGGGGTCCGAGTGCTCGCCGCCTTTATAGAGACATTGCTAAACGCCTAATCGATGCTTCTCAGGACCAGAAGGCTGGCTATTTTCTGGCCCAAAGAATAAGTATCGCCATCCAACGTGGCAACACAGCCAGCATTCTGGGAACCTTCCCAGTTGACAATGACGCGGAGGATTTTTTTAAAGGTTTTTTGTAATGTATATATTTTTAGTCTATAATTATGTATATTGTAATTCTTATTGTATTCTCAAATTGAATATTCTAAAACCTTATTATAGGTAAACGTCGTAATGAGTGTTTAATTTCAAATTTCATCTCCTCAGTCCTCATCCACCTGGCGAACTCTCCTTCCAAGTACCTATCTGTATAATTCCGTTTAACAATTCTTACGTTATTCCAGTTAATGGAACGACATTGGATGCACGTGGGTGATGGCTTGACGCAAATTGGACAAGTGTCATGTACGTGCACGACGCTACGAGACGCGATCATCATCTTAAGACTCTTTGCGTCGTTAGAAGTAGACTCGACTTAACGAGTTTGGTTATGTAGGGTTGTCCAAATTACTAATGAATGACAGACAGACATACACCACGCCTATAACCCCGAAGGGGTAGGCAGAGGTGCATTTTCACACACACTTTGCTAGTAATTTTGTTGGCCCCACTTAATATAGGAGGCAAGCCTATTGGAGTTACCACCAAAGAAAATCCATAACCATCTTGTAATTCAAACCAAAATTTCAACAGTCAGGACAGATGTTACATACTAATACCTACATACCACTAAATAGATTGTGAGGGTATATTTTTTTTTAATATTTTCGGACATTATCACACTACGCCATTTAGCCCAAACTAAGCTACAAGCTCGTGCTATAGGATCTAGACAACTGATAAACATACTTGTATATTTCTTTCATATATCATATTTCTTTTATATGTATTTCATACTTATATATTTAGTCCGAGACGTCCAGGACTTTAATTGGCTGTGCCATAGCGGCTGGCACGGAAGATTTTGTTGCGTTTAATCAAAATTTCATCGCAAGGCAACGGGTTTAATTTTTTTTTCAAAATTACAATATTCTGCTACTTTTTATTAAATTGATTCGGCCATTTTGGACATAACCCATTATAATGACGGCAATAGGCTTGCCCCCTATTACGTGGGACTAAAATACTGGCAAATTGTGGGTGTGTAATGCAACCTTGCCTACCCCTTCGTGGATATAGGCGTGATATGTGTGTGTGTGTATATATTTCTAAATTCATATATAATATTATATAGAATACACCCAAACTCCGAAACAAACATTCGTGGATCACACAAATATTTGATTCGACCCGATAATTGTCTGTAATGGTCCATGATCGGCGATGTCGATGGAATGTAAGCGAACGTACTACGAACGTATAAGACAATTATGGTGGCAATCATTGTCCAATCTTTGATTGCCCACCGTGTCCGATTGTGTGGAGGCAGGGTGCATTCTATTTTAAGAACGTTAATGTTAATGTTAGGAATTACTCCAAAGTATTCAAAAAAGTATGTAGACAGGCTAAATCCATTCACATCAAAAGGAAAATAATTGAGGCTCCTAACAAAATAAAATAAACATGGAAAGTTATAAACAAAGAGTCAGGTAAATGTAAAGTGAGGGATACTGTTACTAAAATTAAATTAGAAAACAAGAATATAACCTCTCCGAAAGGTATTGTAAATTCATTTGAAGATTATTTTACCAACATTCCATTTAAAGTAACTTCTTCTGTTAATTCATGTGCCCACAGTGCTGTGGCCTTTCTTGAAAGTAATATTGGTTCTTCATCTAAATTTAACTTCAAACATATAGACCCCAGTGACATCTTGAAAGCATTTAAAAATCTCAAAATTAAGAAGTCTGAAGATCACTGGGGCATATCAGTTAGCTTAATAAGTAATGTAATTGATATCATTGCACCTGACTTGGCACTAATTTTTAATGAATGTGTAGATGAAGGTATATTCCCTAACCTAATGAAAAATAGTAGACTAATACCATTATTTAAGAAGGGATCTAAGTCTGAACTTGGTAACTACCGCCCCCTTTCTATTTTGCCAGCTCTGAGTAAGGTGTTTGAGAGAGTGATGCTAAATCAAATGCAAGGCCACTTCACGACCAACAATCTTTTCCACAGCCAGCAATTTGGCTTTACTCGCCGAAAATCTACCACCGATGCGGGAGTAACCCTTGTTAGCTTGATTTACGACGCATGGGAGGGATCGCAGGATGCCATTGGGGTATTCTGCGATCTGTCTAAAGCATTTGATTGTGTTGACCATCAGACACTTTTGCTAAAGTTACGTCGGTATGGTTTTGACAAAAAATCCTTAGAACTATTAGGATCTTACCTGACAGATAGGCTGCAGACTGTTCATGTGAACAACGTTAAGTCAAACGGAACTAACGTCAAAATAGGCGTACCTCAGGGATCAATTCTCTTCTTGGTTTATGTTAATGAATTGCCTTGCATGATCGAGGCACAAGCTGGAATAGTAATGTTCGCGGATGATACATCACTTATATTCAAAGTAAATCGGCATAGTACAGATGCGAATAATGTTAATAATATTTTAAATGATATTTCAAATTGGTTTTCTACAAACAACCTATTGTTGAATGCAGAAAAGACTAAATGCGTTAAATTTACAATGCCCAATGTCAGACAAGCAAACGTCCATGTCGTGCTCACAAAGTACACTATAATAGTGGACTTTGTTCAATTGAATCAATAGTTGTACAAATGACACTTAATTAGTTGAATTTGTTCAATTCGTTGAACAAACAACATTACATTATGTAAACAAACAATCAAACAAGATATAAAAAGAATGAAATAATTACAAATAGTAAGTAACTATGCACATGACAACGTAAGGAGCCTGTAGATGATAGGTAAGCAAGTGATGGGTCTATAGTTCTTAGGTTCCGTGGTACTACCTGATTTATGGAGCAGGAAAGTGATGCCAGTGGTCAGTAAAGTGATGCCAGTGGTCAGGAAAGTGATGCCAGTGGTCAGGAAAGTGATGCCAGTGGTCATGAAAGCCGGTAAGGAACCAAACTCGAGGGCTCTACTGTGTTGTCAAGCGTTCATGCGAGCTTCGAACCCACTTGATCCGTCAGGCCCAGGACTTTTACAGTTCTGTGCCGTACGTATTGCACAACTCACGTCTTCGGAGTCTATTGTAATTATTATGATTATGATGATATGATTTTGATTTGATTGTAGGTATCGAATCATCCATATACCTAAGGTGATGTCTTATTTTATTTATTTTCATACCTACTTCGATGAACTCGTAAATACTTACAAATCGAAGACAATTTTTCCAACACACGACATTGAACGGAACCAATCGTTGACAAACAAAACTCGGTCCAGGGAGTTTTATTCAAAAAGTAGGTATAAAGAAAGTAAAGGGACCATTGTACAACTTGCTGAGGCGCCTACATCGCATGTCGAACTCATCAAAGTTTCTGAACGGAAGTTCCAAGACCCGCCAGTTCGTTGCTAGTTTTTGAACATCGAAATATTGAAAATTGTTGTGCAAAGTGTTCCTGCACTTTTCCTATATCGCTTAGACTAGATAGTTTGTCAGTTGTTTTGTAACTCGTACTTGTTTGAACTTATCAGCTTCAAGCAACAAAGGCTAGCAAAAGTAGTAACCATTCTAGGTTCCTAATGGTAATAGTACAAAGTAGGTTTTATTAATACGGAATAATAAGTAGGTAGATGGGTGAGAAAATTATTGATCGATTTTCACCTATAGGTAGGTACTTTGGAGGTGGACTTATTCAGGACATGTGGTTCATTCATTCATTACTAGCGGTCGCCTGCGACTTCGTCCGCGTGGTAATGATGGACTTGTACTTTAGTTTGGTTCCTGTCGCCAGTAATTACTTTTCCTGTTCCCGTGCGTCGCCCGTAATAACATCTAGCTTCGCAAATAATTATTTTAGAATGAATTGAATTCACTATTTTATGGCGGACACTTTTTTAACTTTTAAAGAGGAACAATTTGTTAGTACTTTATTTTAACATAACTTTAACCGTTTGGCCAGTTCCCGCAACGGAAGTTCTCAAAAAAAAAATTTTCCCAGATTTTGAAAAATATTTCACTGCTGCTCCGTTCTTAATTATTGTAGCGTGATGTTATATAGCCTATAGCCTTCCTCGATAAATGCACTACTCAACAAAGAAATAATTTTTCAAATCGAACAAGTACTTCCTGTTGAGATTGGCAAACACACTCTTCTGCTTTAGTATATTAGAATAGATTTTGGGTTGATGAGCTTTGAAAGCGATGAATCCGAAGCTGGAGCGCACCTCTACTAAAGGCAAAATTGCAACATGACGCATGGAATGGTTCTGTTTGCCTACCCTTTAAGTACCTTGTAGAGAATAACGTGGACGTAACTTTGAGTGATTAATTCATATTTCCGTCGTCATCGGTCAGGGCACAGAGTAACAAGACTTCCAGACAAATCTTTATTGTTTTTCCTATATCCGAGAACACGAAAACATTCTGGACATCAGCCAGTAACATTTCCCGTCTACGTTTCTAATTAATCACTCTACAAAAACAGCAAAGAAAACTTGAGCATTATAGCGGCCGGCGTCAATGTCGGGGGTCTGGGTTTGTCGCTACACAAACAACGTTAAAGTAACATCTATTGCCACGCTGTCGTGGACCAACTCGACTTTTAATCGCATTACTGAAAGTTGGAACGAAGTTCTTCAGGAAGTTTCGTATTGCTTTCCAGTGGAGTGGCCGATTGTGGCTCGAAGAGTCGCATCTATTAGGTGCCTGCGGGAAGAGCTCGTAATGTTAATCTAGGTGTTTAGGTGCTAACATTAACTTGTGCACTGAAAAGTTTGACTTGCTAACTTATTTATCTTAGTAAAAGTGATTTTTATTTATTGTAGGAAATAGGTGCTGCAGTGCTAAGTAAGCCTACTACGTATTATTAATAAATTGGCGAAATGTAACCGTAATAAGCGTCTCTGTCTACACCTTCGGGATATAGACGTTATGTGTGTCTGTCTATCTGTCTGTACACCACCTGATGCTACTTATATATTTTATCTTTCTAGGCTTGGTCCATGCATGGTTAAGTAGTGCCTCATGTTATCCTTTTTTTCGGTTGATGCTCCTAACTACATCACTACTGCTAATAGTGTTAACCAGGGTTCATTCCGTGTTTGGGGGGACATTATTGAAAATGAATTTTCCAAATTAACGCATAACGCGTGGTGTATTAGTTGCATCATCTTACTGGATACGTTGTTTGTGTATACTATGAATGTAGTTACTGATGATTGAAAAAGAGTGGCCTGGAGTTTTTATTGCCAGGTTCTTTTCTCTTTGGCTCCACCCGTTCCTTTACGAATCTGGCTGTAAAGTCTTATGTGCTGACGTTAACAAGTGTTATTTTATAAACTACCTACATTAAAAAATATTTTTGAGTTTGAGTTAGAGTTTGAGTTTGAGATGGTAAATAGAAAGGTATACAAAAATAATGTAGTCTCTGAGCCGACACCCCTTCATTGGCACTGGAAGCAAGGACTCTTGCGTAAGTACCTAATTAATTCAATGACACAAGGAGGTATTGGAACGGGTCAATTAGGCTTGAGTCTCGAAAAATCGTCGCTCAGCGGTCCCAACTACGTCAGGATTTCATGGAAAATACGACGTGAGCAACCAAGAAGGGGAATACCCATCGTGGCGTTGAGACTGGAGTTGAATGGAGGAGTGGCTGGAGAGACCAATGGTCTTGTGACCAAGTTTTTGTTTCTAGATAGATAGAGTAATAGTTATAGATACAATACGGGAGGCGAAACAAACAATAATGATGATTAGGAATTAGTACCTACTTACCTAAAATACTTAATAATTAATAAGATAGGTACCTACCTACCCAGTCTGTCTTCCCTCACTCAACAAAAGTAAATACAGCAAGATATCTAGGTATTATCAGAACACAAACATTAGGTAGGTACTATGCGAATTGTGACTACTAAAACCATAGACCAACGCGGTCGTCGTATACGCTGTCGTCGTATACTAAAACGCATTAAAAATGGCGCCATTCCAGAAAAAACTTCAAGTAGGCAAAACACAGTTTAACATTCTGCCTGTGATTATTCCTGGGATAATCTAATAGATATTAATGTGTGAAGTTTAGGGGTTTAGTAGCTCTTAAATATATTCGTGCGGGGCTATTAAGGTTTATTTATGTGCAAACAAAAATTGTGCCGAGGGAGCACTTATCGGCAACATACTGCCAACAAACTTATTTGTCGTTTGACGGTATAAATCCTTCTTATTTCTGCAATACCTACACGCAGGGGACGAGAGATTAGAAAATTCATTGAAAAGGTTCACCCATTTGTTCTTCACGGGACTCTTTTCGAGAACAAATTGCCTGATAGTAATTTAAATCCAGAACAGTAGATCAGACAGTGGATCTATGTATGTATAATCACTTAACTTAGGGATAATTCCTGAATGTAATGCTAAATGTTAAATGTTATGCAGTGACCTAATATGTTCTTCGTACGTTATTTGAACGTGTAAGATGTTTGATGCTATCTACCGTTTTCTAGAGATATTACTTACAATATGTTGCCTAATATGATGATTGATATTTTATATGCACTTTTTGGATAAAGATTCGTAGTTGGTAAATAGAGCTGCATGCTCAAGAATATATTGTAAGAGCATAGAGCTACACGGATCGAACGCAGGACTAAATTCGTTGTTCTATGTGCAAGATCTAGGTACTCCGTCTGACTACTTTCATTCAATGCTCTTCTGCTCGTTTTCACATTGCGTTCCAACTTTCAATTATTATTCTCAATTCATAGAGTCACAGATGTCAGTCTGCCAGCATTTCTGTCGTCGGTCCATAGTACCGAAGAATTAGTCAGGAAAATATTGTCAAATACACTGATTGATTCCGAGGTGCGATGCAAGACCGATGCCATAAATGCTTGGAGGATGTCTTGCCCCGACACTGACCTGCCCTCACGCCTAGGCTCACAGCGACTGTGGGATTCGCCGCTCTGTAAATTGAGAATTAATACACTAATTGACACTTCTGTCAATATTTCAGAGCGTGCACACCTACTAGCTGTTGGAGAATGGGAGCATCATTGCACCTGTGGAGTAGCCGTCGATAATCTGGGACACCATGGCCTTTCTTGTAGCAGAAGCGCAGGTCGTATACCTCGGCACGCTATACTAGACGACATAATTCGTAGGGCTCTTTCCACCGCAGGTCTTCCGGCCGTAAGTGAACCAAATGGTTTAGCACGAAGCGATGGAAAGAGACCGGACGGTATGTCGTTGCTACCGTGGAAGATGGGAAAACTTTTGGTGTGGGACGCTACATGCGTTGACACCTTAGCACCTTCACACCTTCCAAGCACATCCGGATGTGCCGGCGCTGCTGCTGCATCGGCTGAAGGCCTTAAACGGCGTAAATATGCTAACCTAGCAGGTGATTACATATTTGAGCCGTTTGGGGTTGAGACACTGGGTCATGGGGTCCGAGTGCTCGCCGCCTTTATAGAGACATTGCTAAACGCCTAATCGATGCTTCTCAGGACCAGAAGGCTGGCTATTTTCTGGCCCAAAGAATAAGTATCGCCATCCAACGTGGCAACACAGCCAGCATTCTGGGAACCTTCCCAGTTGACAATGACGCGGAGGATTTTTTTAAAGGTTTTTTGTAATGTATATATTTTTAGTCTATAATTATGTATATTGTAATTCTTATTGTATTCTCAAATTGAATATTCTAAAACCTTATTATAGGTAAACGTCGTAATGAGTGTTTAATTTCAAATTTCATCTCCTCAGTCCTCATCCACCTGGCGAACTCTCCTTCCAAGTACCTATCTGTATAATTCCGTTTAACAATTCTTACGTTATTCCAGTTAATGGAACGACATTGGATGCACGTGGGTGATGGCTTGACGCAAATTGGACAAGTGTCATGTACGTGCACGACGCTACGAGACGCGATCATCATCTTAAGACTCTTTGCGTCGTTAGAAGTAGACTCGACTTAACGAGTTTGGTTATGTAGGGTTGTCCAAATTACTAATGAATGACAGACAGACATACACCACGCCTATAACCCCGAAGGGGTAGGCAGAGGTGCATTTTCACACACACTTTGCTAGTAATTTTGTTGGCCCCACTTAATATAGGAGGCAAGCCTATTGGAGTTACCACCAAAGAAAATCCATAACCATCTTGTAATTCAAACCAAAATTTCAACAGTCAGGACAGATGTTACATACTAATACCTACATACCACTAAATAGATAGTGAGGGTATATTTTTTTTAAATATTTTCGGACATTATCACACTACGCCATTTAGCCCAAACTAAGCTACAAGCTCGTGCTATAGGATCTAGACAACTGATAAACATACTTGTATATTTCTTTCATATATCATATTTCTTTTATATGTATTTCATACTTATATATTTAGTCCGAGACGTCCAGGACTTTAATTGGCTGTGCCATAGCGGCTGGCACGGAAGATTTTGTTGCGTTTAATCAAAATTTCATCGCAAGGCAACGGGTTTAATTTTTTTTTCAAAATTACAATATTCTGCTACTTTTTATTAAATTGATTCGGCCATTTTGGACATAACCCATTATAATGACGGCAATAGGCTTGCCCCCTATTACGTGGGACTAAAATACTGGCAAATTGTGGGTGTGTAATGCAACCTTGCCTACCCCTTCGTGGATATAGGCGTGATATGTGTGTGTGTGTATATATTTCTAAATTCATATATAATATTATATAGAATACACCCAAACTCCGAAACAAACATTCGTGGATCACACAAATATTTGATTCGACCCGATAATTGTCTGTAATGGTCCATGATCGGCGATGTCGATGGAATGTAAGCGAACGTACTACGAACGTATAAGACAATTATGGTGGCAATCATTGTCCAATCTTTGATTGCCCACCGTGTCCGATTGTGTGGAGGCAGGGTGCATTCTATTTTAAGAACGTTAATGTTAATGTTAGGAATTACTCCAAAGTATTCAAAAAAGTATGTAGACAGGCTAAATCCATTCACATCAAAAGGAAAATAATTGAGGCTCCTAACAAAATAAAATAAACATGGAAAGTTATAAACAAAGAGTCAGGTAAATGTAAAGTGAGGGATACTGTTACTAAAATTAAATTAGAAAACAAGAATATAACCTCTCCGAAAGGTATTGTAAATGCATTTGAAGATTATTTTACCAACATTCCATTTAAAGTAACTTCTTCTGTTAATTCATGTGCCCACAGTGCTGTGGCCTTTCTTGAAAGTAATATTGGTTCTTCATCTAAATTTAACTTCAAACATATAGACCCCAGTGACATCTTGAAAGCATTTAAAAATCTCAAAATTAAAAAGTCTGAAGATCACTGGGGCATATCAGTTAGCTTAATAAGTAATGTAATTGATATCATTGCACCTGACTTGGCACTAATTTTTAATGAATGTGTAGATGAAGGTATATTCCCTAACCTAATGAAAAATAGTAGACTAATACCATTATTTAAGAAGGGATCTAAGTCTGAACTTGGTAACTACCGCCCCCTTTCTATTTTGCCAGCTCTGAGTAAGGTGTTTGAGAGAGTGATGCTAAATCAAATGCAAGGCCACTTCACGACCAACAATCTTTTCCACAGCCAGCAATTTGGCTTTACTCGCCGAAAATCTACCACCGATGCGGGAGTAACCCTTGTTAGCTTGATTTACGACGCATGGGAGGGATCGCAGGATGCCATTGGGGTATTCTGCGATCTGTCTAAAGCATTTGATTGTGTTGACCATCAGACACTTTTGCTAAAGTTACGTCGGTATGGTTTTGACAAAAAATCCTTAGAACTATTAGGATCTTACCTGACAGATAGGCTGCAGACTGTTCATGTGAACAACGTTAAGTCAAACGGAACTAACGTCAAAATAGGCGTACCTCAGGGATCAATTCTCTTCTTGGTTTATGTTAATGAATTGCCTTGCATGATCGAGGCACAAGCTGGAATAGTAATGTTCGCGGATGATACATCACTTATATTCAAAGTAAATCGGCATAGTACAGATGCGAATAATGTTAATAATATTTTAAATGATATTTCAAATTGGTTTTCTACAAACAACCTATTGTTGAATGCAGAAAAGACTAAATGCGTTAAATTTACAATGCCCAATGTCAGACAAGCAAACGTCCATGTCGTGCTGGGTAGCCAAAGGTTAGAATTTGTAAATAACACTACCTTTTTAGGAATAACAATAGATTCTAAATTACAATGGGGTGACCATATCACCATTTTAGCTAATAAGCTTAGCTCTGCTGCGTATGCTGTGAGACGGATTAGGCAGTTGACAGATGTAGCTACTGCTAGGCTAGTTTACTTTGGTTACTTCCATAGCTTGATGTCCTATGGAATACTACTTTGGGGAAATGCAGCAGATATAGAAACAATTTTTATATTACAAAAGAAGGCAGTCCGTGCCATTTATTGTTTAGGTAAAAGAGATACTCTTAGGGAGCGATTTAAAGATATTAATATTTTAACTGTAGCTTCCCAATATATAATTGATAACATACTGTATGTCAGGAAAAATATATCTAGCTATACTAAAGTAAGTGACGTTACAGACAGAAATCTACGTAATAAAAATAAACTACTCCCTCCGTGTTATCGACTTGGCAAGGTTAGTCATTCTTTCAAGGGGGAAGGTATACGCTTTTATAATAAATTGCCTGAATCGGTCCTTTGTATGCCCGACAATAAATTTAAAACCTTTATAAAGACCACTTTATGTCAAAAAGCATATTATAAGACAGTTGATTACCTTAATGATAAAAGTGTCTGGCTTGAGCATGGTGCAGGCGCCTCCTAAAATGCCGTAATTGTAGCATATTGTACTTAGGCGACTATAATATTTTTTTTGTTGTATTATACACTCTTTTTGATTTTGACACGAGACCAATGTACATTCGTCCACATTTAGTCTTAAGAAAATGTGTAAATGAGTCAATTATTTGAAAAGAGTGACCGAGAGTTTTATTGCCAGGTTCTTTCTCTCGGTTCTACTTATTGCTTTGCGAATCTGGCAGTACATGTAAATATAGAAGCAATGACATTTTTTATTTTAAGTACTTACTGACGTTTGTAAGAGCCATTTATTGACCTATACAAATAAATAAATAATTTCATTTCATTTCGAACAATGTTTTGCTTAAATAAGTAAGTAATGAAAAAATCAACAATGGCGGTCATTGTTTACTTTTTATTAAACGGACAAAGGACTTTAGCAATAAACTTTCCTTAGAAACATTTATTTTTAATATGGTTATACCTTCTTCTAGAGAAATCTCTATATATAAAAATGAATCCCTATTTCCCTTGGTCACGCCATCACGCGTGAACGGCTGGACCGATTTCACTTATTCTTTTTTTGTTGTGTTCGTAATTACCAGGAAAAGGATCTTATGGAAGAAAAAAAAAGTTATGCGGAACATTAGAAAAATGAATGCGGTACGAAGTTCGCTGGGAAAGCTTGTAGGTACTCGATAAAGATTGCAAAGTGTAGGTTTAAAAATATGGTACCGACAGTAACGGGCTAAATATACTCGTAATGAACGTCTACCCCATCAGGGATAGAGGCGTGATTTGTGTTGTATTATTTCTTTATTTCATTATATAATGTTTTTGTAGTGTGAGGCAACCCTAGCTTGGTTGGAATGCCAGTAAACCACCTCGAGAGTGTAGTCGACAACGATCCTTCGCTATTGCCTAATAAATGCTCGGTATATGAGATTTCAATTTGGCAGCTCGAGTCCGGGTCGTTGGGATTCATTTGCTGGAGCATGACACGTTTCGAATATTATTAATGGCCTGAAAATAGGAGATTTGGGCTACTTATAGCCAGGATAGCATTAAGGGGATATTTTATCCCTATAATTTACTGATGCCTGCGGCGTTTTGTCGTTCGCAATTCCCACGAGAAGGTTTTATCTATACTACTACTCGTATTATAAAGAGGAAAGATTTTTATTTTTGTATGTTTGTAATGAATAAACTCAAAAACTACTATGCCGATTTCAAAAATTCTTTCACCATTCGAAAGCTACATTCACCCTGAGTAACATAGGCTACATTTTATCCCGGTAATGTGTTCCCACGGGAACCGAGAACGAGTAAACTAAATCACGCGGGCGGAGCTGCGACGATCAACTAGTCGAGATATAAAGTGACAATATAATTATGCCTTGTTTATCAAACTGTATCTGTGGCTTCATCTCAATCGGTTCAGAGGGTTTTATGTGATACTCGAACCAAACCAACAAAAAATACAAAAAATGTGTAAAATATCGGCTATGTGCGAGTCAAACTCCTGCACAAGAGATCCGTACCAAAACGGCAAAAATATCACGTTTCTTGTTTGAGAGCTCCCTTAAATATTTATTATACCTAGTCTGTTTTTTAGTATTTGTTGTTATAGAGGCAACAGAAATACATCATCTGTGAAAATTTCAAGTTTTTAACTATCACGGCTCATGAGATACAGCTCAAGACAGACGGACGTACGGACAGCGAAGTCTAGTAATAGGGTTCCCGTTTTACCCTTTGGGTACGGAACCCTAAAAACTAACTAGGTAACTAATTGGTATTTCTTATTAATTTTTATTGATAATCAATTTTCCAACGTCCTGGCAGCAATTCTGAGACTGCAAAGATTCTATTCGATGATACTTATCTTCTAATTCTACATAATGTATAGGCTGTTAGAATTTTGGTTTGAATCATAGAGTGGCTATAAACTTACTATAGTGGCCGGTGACGGCAATAGGCTTGCCCCCTATTACGTGGGACCAAAATTATTACTGGCAAATTGTGGGTGTGTAATACACCGTTTGTCTACAAACTACGAGTATCTACACACTACTTAGTGGTAATATCAGGCCTATGTCACTCGCCTAACAATTGCAAAAAATACAGCGACAACTTGAAGTTGTAAGTCAGTAAGGGTTGTCTCTTGTTTGTGACACGGCATTGACCATAGAGTTGATATTGATGCATTAACGTCATAATTATTGGTGAAATTATGCTGGTATTTTCCTGACAACCCTAACGTTCGAATGATGTTCTCTGTAAACAAAATAATGTGCTTTAATTAACGTCGGAGTACAAGTTCTGTATGCAAGTACTATTTATTTATTTATGTCCACCAACAATTGTTTACATTCATTCAAGTATACAATAACACTGGAATAGATGAAAGTCTAATGTAACGGTTACTTATAGGTAGACACAACATGCAAAAAGGTTACATTTAAGGGGGAGCTTACCCACCATCACAGTAAAAATTGTAAACAATAAAAAACATTCAGAAAAGAAAACAATATCATCTTAGATGTACAATAAAATCTTGAAATAATACATACTAAAACAAAAAAAAAAACAAAAACAACTAAGCCTGTTCGGGCAAGGAGCCGAAAATCGACCTTTGTCTACCATATGAGTGGAAATGTACATCCACACACTGGCTGTAAGTAACTACGAGTATTTATTACCCTGCACAACCTTGCATAGGGAGAATTAGCTCCGAGAACCGTTCTTCTCAGGGGTGGGCACAGTGGTGTGATTGGTTTGCGAGGGATCCTCGATGGAACACGAAACCTAAAAACGCCTAACAGTGGAGAGTAGTCCATTTTGTTACTGAGAACTTTAGAGGCAAACATAGCATCATTGAATTTGAAACGATCAGATAGACGTTTAATATTTCCTATTCTGTGGTATGGTTGCCTTTAATGGTATTCCGTGTAGTATACCGACACCTGCTTCTAAAACTTATAACATGTTATGTCAGTACTCTGTTATGATAAATTACCTCGTCGTATCCCCGGCGAATAGATCTCAGGTTCATTATCTCTCGTTGATTAGAATCCGCGGGATGTGTCATGTTTTGATGTATTACTAGCTCGCGGCGAAGGATTTGTAGAACAATATCTTGTCTTGACACACGGCTGCCTTCAATGCTAGGCTGACAGACCGACATACATCGCATCTACACTTTTTTTTTTTTTTTATTAATTCCGCGGCCCAAGGCCGCGGCCGCACTAACGTCCGTTGCCGGGCGTCCCTGGTTACTAGCAGAGGGTATATCCAGTGGCGCCCGGCGGACGCATCTACACTTTGCCATTAATGTTGTAGGTAAATAAATAAATTTTTGTTTTGGACATTCTCACACAAACGTCATCTAGCCCAAATTAAGCTAATATAAGCTTGTGTTATGAGATCTAGACGACTGATAAACATACTTATATATTTCTAAATACATACATAGAAAACACCCCTACTCCGAAACAAACATTTGTGGATCACACAAATAATTTGATTCGACCCGAAATCAAACCTGGGACCTCAGGGCCGACAGTCACATACTCATACCACTGCGCTACCGAGGGGGCAATCCTATTGCTGTTAATTATCAATTCTATATTAGAAAATTTCATAGCTCTATAAATAACTTAAGTATACCGGGTGTTACGTAAGGGCTATATCAACCCGAAGCCAGCACCATCAGCTGGTCGACCAGAACCCGTTTCGATATGTGGCGACCGCCAGACAAGAAAAAAAAAATTCATAAAAAAACATTATTACCGAATAAAATACACACTTAACAACACTAGCTAAAATCAGCTGCTTCAGTCATCGACATTAAAATAGGTACAAATAATGCGCGCCTGTGAAAAGCCTTCCGTCTCACTTCTGGTAGGAACATTTTGTCACTGTTTCGCATCAAGCGACGCCGAACGAACACGAAGCGCAAGGTCGAGTCACGAAGTTTCCTAGAATTTTATTTAAAATCATTTAGCAAGGTCACAGGTCAGTTCAGTTGCATTCTTCGCTTTGTGCAGTGAGGTAGCTAAATAATGGTTTAGTGTGTTAATTTGTGAGTTGTGTCAAGTTGTGTGTGTTAGTGATTGTGTTGTGTAGTAATTTCTCTGAGTAACGAATAGTATTACGAGATGATGCTTTGTGTAGGAGGGAGTTTTACCGTGAGTTTTGATACCTAAAAATACTGTGTACGCAGTCGAGTCGAAGCCGCATTTAGCACTGTTACACAAGAAATTAACCTTTCCTGTAAACAGGTAAGATTTTTCTAAAATTGGGGACAGAGATTTTACTATCACTTGCATGTGGTGCACCTATCGAACCAGGGACGAGGATCTGGGGAAACATAACTATGAGTTGGTCAAAATTTTATTTACATAAACAAAAATAATCCTTTAAAGACGCCCACGCCACCACGACGCCCGCGCCACCGCCAAGGGCATTGTACATACGTACCACGCGCTCATTGTCTAGTTGTAGCTACGTCAAGCCGTAGCGTTGGGACACGTTTGTTTTGATTTGAAATATCTTTTTAAATTTTTTGATGAACTTTTTTTTTCTCATTTGGCGGTCGCCATATATCGAAACGGGTTATGGTCAACCAGCTGATGATACTGGCTTCGGGTTGATACGACCCTTTCGTAATACCATACCTTCCAAGCACATCCGGATGTGCCGGCGCTGCTGCTGCATCGGCTGAAGGCCTCAAACGGCGTAAATATGCTAACCTAGCAGGTGATTACATATTTGAGCCGTTTGGGGTTGAGACACTGGGGTCATGGGGTCCGAGTGCTCGCCGCCTTTATAGAGACATTGCTAAACGCTTAATCGATGCTTCTCAGAACCAGAAGGCTGGCTTTTTTCTGGCCCAAAGAATAAGTATCGCCATCCAACGTAGCAACACAGCCAGCATTCTGGGAACCTTCCCAGTCGGCAATGACGCGGAGTAATTTTTTAAACGATATTTTGTAATGTAAATATTTTTAGTACTTATATAATTATGTATATTGTAATTCTTATTGTAAATAAAACACTAGTATATAATGATGTATATTGTAATTCTTATAGTAGTGTACCTACATTACTTTGAAGTATTCGAGACATTTACCGGGATTGTCCGGTATAAAGACGTGATTATTGTATGTTTGTGTGTGTGTGTATGCGTGTGTGTAATGTCTAAAGGGCCCCATATACGGTACGATAAATCGTTACGATCCGTCGCTTCAGACCGATTGAAACGACTGATCAGACTGTTGCCGCTCATACACGAAGCGATTGGTCGTTACGATCGATCATTTATTCATTTGAAATGGAACGATAAAGACATGCTCAAATTTTCAATACGTGCCGTGTAAAATGGAAAACGAACTTCTTTTCTCGTCTGTGGCGGTAACTTTGATTATGTTACAGAAGAAAACAAGAAAACGTAGAAAAGCGTATACGGCGGCTGGCGTCAGACTGAGACTGAGACAAAAATCGAATCGATGATAGCAAGAGCCAATACACTGTCGATTCATCGTTACGATATTCATGATTGCATGGGTTTTTGCTGCGATCTCCGATGTCGTCTGCGATCAAGTAAATCGTTAACGATCGTAACATACATTACAGATGCGTCGTAACGATCGTCATAAGATCCGTCGCTTCAGACCGATCATAACATACATTACAGATCCGTCGTAACGATTGTCGTACGATCCGTCGCTTCAGACCGATCGAAACGACGGATCTATAATGTATGTTACGATCGTTAACGATTTACTTGATCGCAGACGACATCGGAGATCGCAACAAAAACCCATGCAATCATGAATATCGTAACGATACGAACGAGCGTTTCTGTATTTTAGGTGATACTAGTTTCAATAATTTTAGGTGCGAAGGTTCCGTCATTCTCATATAGTTGAGCCAATCTTTTGGGTGGAACCTTAATTCATTTAAAATATTTACATGCGAATACTGATTTCGCTTTAATAGCCATTTCTTAACCCACACTTTTCTAGGTTTTCTTCTGTGACATAATCAAAGTTACCGCCACAGACGAAAAAAGAAGTTCGTTTTCCATTTTACAGGGCACGTATTGAATTTTTGAGCATGTCTTTATAGTTCCATTTCAAATGAATAAATGATCGATCGTAACGACCAATCGCTTCGTGTATCACCGGCAACACTACAGATCAGTCGTTTCGATCGGTCTGAAGCTACGGATCGTAACGATGAATCGTACCGTATATAGGGCCCTTAAGTCCCATTTATAATGTCAATTACTTACATACATATTGTCACACCTCTTTCCCATGTGGGTAGTCAGAGACCTGGCATACTTCTTTCGCTTCTTCCACTTTCATAACTATCTTCATGCACGCTCTCCGTTTATGGGTACTCTTAACCTGGCCTTTGGTCAAAACTTTTCCGATTTGGTCGAAGTGTCAAATTACTTATAATAAAATGTGTTAGTAAAAAACAATAAGAAGATAGATGTCTCTATAAAAGGACTCTACCTCTAGCAATGTCTGTAAAAGATGCTGAGTAGATGACAAATTATTTTGTTACACGAATATTGCGAAAGCTTTAAAGATAGATAGGTGCAATTCGACTGCAGCGGGATATTTCCTCGGAATGGAGTCTAACAGTTCAATTATAGAAAACGGCTCGGTTTCACCTTGATCGCCCACATCTAGATTTGATTCCTTCTAACTAGACATCACAATCCGTTTACTGCATCCAACTATTGAAAATCTTCTACAATGTACACAGTTTTTAAAATACTTACGTAAAAGAAAATTAGAAAATAATCATCTGCTCTATAATGAGTAGTAATGATCGCAAGGAACTCGACTGCCGACTACTTACCTTCAAGAAAGTACCTATGTGATTTAAAGGCCTTTTTTTATTTTATTAAGACGGAGCGTAGCGGAGTCTTCTCTAAGATGGTCCCAATTGAAAATGTATGTAAAACGATACCGGTTGCAATTTTAAACCTATCGACTTGAAATTTGGCATGCAGATAGAACACATTAACGTGCTTTGCTGTATAGTTTTGGTACATGTGGCTTTTATAGTTTTTGAGTTATTAATTACGTTCTCCGTCTTATTTATTTCGACGTAACCGCCCGCGTTCCGGCGAATACCTAGTTTATTTATTATTATTGGTGCTTTAAATGTATGCAGTTTACATTTAGACTGTCGGCACTTAGTGGAACCTAAGTATAGTAAGTAATTACTAGTATAGTATTCTTATATCTGTGCTTGTACACTATTCCTCTGATTTATTCCATTAATCAACCGACTTTCAAAAAAGGAGGTTCTCAATTCGACTGTACGTTTTTTTTATGTTTGTTACCTCATATCTTCGGACTGGGTGAACCGAATTTAATTGAAAGCTACAACTTCCCAAGTGTTCATTTAAATTTGGTCCCATTACGACAACTATTTGGTCCCATTACGACAACTATTTGGTCCTATTACAACAACTATTTGGTCCCATTACGACAACTATTTGGTCCCATTTCGGTAGTTTGAAGTCGGTTGCTGTGTCAATTTTTGAAGTGTATTTTTATTTAACCTGACCATAAATCTCGCTTTACTAAGTACAGCATTTTCAAAGGTTCTACTACACCGTATTATATGTTCAAGCCATTATCGAACTTCAAGCTATGGTCAGGTAATAAATAAATAGAATAAACCAGGGGGATAGTGTTCATCATATTGCATTACTTTAAAATTATTGAGCGAAGCGAGGCGAATGCGAGCGGAGCTACCATGGAGCAGGTTAAATGTAAAATGTTTGGATGTTCGTTTCTCAGCAACCTCTTGACCGATAATTAATGGTCGTGACGAAGCTCAAATATTCAATTTAAATACAAACAATAAAGGCGCTTCTCTCAATACGAAGCCGCGCACTGTTTACAGCAGCGTAGCTTTACCCAGTACTTGTGGACCTAAGTTTCTTGTGTTTACCTAACACCATTATCATAAGGTAGGATCTCTCAAATACCATCAGTATTCACGTGTTCTCACTATAACCAAATAACTATATACTACCGCAATAAGACTTTGTCGTGATTATTCGTTATTTTTTATTTTTTTTTATTTTTATTTATTTAAACTTTTTGCACAGTTATTGTACAATGGCGGACCTAATGCCACAGGCAATATCTTCCAGTCAACCTTAGGGTGATGCAGATAGATCTGGTAGTAGGTGCATAGCAGTAGTGTTGAAAAAGAGAAGAAAAAAAAAAATATTGGTGTAAGTAAAACTAATACAAAAAAAAAAATAGTACATATGAAGGTCATAGACTTAAATTCTAATAACTACTTAAATAATTAATAATTTAAATATATATAAACGTACATATATAAACCTACATATAATGCCATACTTAATATATATATTTATATATACTATACGTTACCTGATAGATATACACAATAATAATTATGACTATATATATCAGTATTTTTTTACAAAATCGAATAAATAAAAAAAATGTTTATCGAATCCAGTTTCACGATCATTGTGGAACAGTCTTGGCGGGTTAATTTGGCCGATCGCGTGGTGCACGTTCGGTGGGCGATCGCACGGAAAATTGGTCTCCTGCATTATTTGATTATGTACCAATATTCCTTGCGAGAATTCAGATAATCTTCTTGAAAAATATATAAGTATTTAGATAGGTATCGCGCCACGCAGACGCGCCAGAAAACTTATAAGCGATGAGGCGCTCACAAGTAACCGACTTCAGAGCCTCGACCATCGCCGTCTGGTTGCGAGTCTGTGTGTCTTCTACAGGTTACATTTCGGAGAGTGTGCGCAGGAATTGCATGAATTAATTCCACCAGCACCATTCCATCATCGGACATCAAGGCGTGGTCTGAGATTCCATCCGTACGTAGTCAATATACCACCTCTTCGTACCTCTCGATTCGCTTCTTCTTTCATCATGCGAACCGCTAAGGAATGGAATTCCCTTCCAGCGTCATTGTTCCCCGATACATATAATCTTGGGATTTTCAAGGCAAGAGTAAATAGGCATTATGTGAGTTTGCGTGCTTCATCTTAGACCGCATCGTTACTTAACATCAGGTAAGATTGCGGAAAAAAAAAAAAAACGTGTCTTGGAATGTTTTTTTAAAGTTCACGTTTAGTGTTCAAAGCAGAGAATTGAAATTAGTTTTTTCACTTTTTATTGTATGTAATATGCAGGTATTTAGGTAAGTATATCCCATTTTCCGTATTTCCAGTTTGACGGGTTTTCTTAATGAAAATAAAGTTAAAATGATTTTTATACCATTTGAAAATGTCACGTTACGCATTCCAGTGGTCGATAGATTGATAATACTCGTAATATGATATAATAGTGCAACGGTCTGACGACTGCTAGACATCCTACATCATTTAAAAAAATATATTTTTTTTCGGATTGGGAAAGTTGCTGTTGCCGTAGACATAAAAATAAAATAAAATAAAATAAAACACATTATACATACATTTGTTTTTATTTTAGTTTCGCGCGCCCTGAATGTGAGTGAACCGATATAATGCCTTTATGTCAACATTGATGAGATTCCAACAAGGCAATAATTAAACATTACAAAATCACAAAACTGATAGCACATCTGTTTTGGTGTACGTATTTATCTATGTAAATACGTATGTACACTAAACAAAGTGCCAATTAGCAGCCACGTTATTATGACTAGCTGGGACTCTGGGACTGAACTTTAAATCATTTTGTGAATTCTAGTTAGGGACTTATATTTTAGAATTGTGGTATTTTAATGATATTGCATTTTGGATGTATTTTAGTTATTTAGCGATTATTTTTAACAATAGCAACCGAACCGCAGATACGTGTCGGTATTTCAGCTCAGTACATTTGGTAACTATAGTACTTAAGTACCTAATAATAATAAGTACACTGTTAAAAATTATGTAATTTTACATTCAAAAAAATTACATAAACATGTAGAATGTACCGAAAATAGGTGTGAAAGTAAATGAAATTGTGGAAAATTACATAATTTTCGGAAATTTCACAGATTTTAATTAAAATTTCATACATTTACGTAATTTTCGCTTATTTTTATGTAATTCTACATATTTTTATGTAAAATCACATAATAATTTGTATTTTTACGCATGGGCTAGGGTTATTACAGGAGCAATACATACAAAATCGGTAAGTTTACTTTAGAAAAGTGTAAAATTCCCGAAAAAAAGGTTTTATTCCATAAATTACGTAAAAGTACAAGTAATGTAATTTTACTTTAATTACAAGTAATTTTCAATTAAAATTCTGTAAAAAAAACAATACAGTTTTCAATACAAATCCATATTTTTTAAATTTCATATTTATTTCTGTAATTTTGGATAATTTTAGTACCTAAAACGTGTAAAATAACAGAATGATTTGTATTTTTACACATGGATTAGGGTTACTACAGGAGTAATACATAAAAAATGTGTAAGTATCCTTTTAAAAGTGTGATTTGCCCGAAATATAAGCGTGGTGTTCCATAAATTCACAAAAAGTACACAATTATGCAATTTTACCTTGATTGCGAGTAATTTTCAATTAAAATTCTGTAAAAAAACCAACGCCAACACCAACGCCAACGCCAATGCCAACGCCAACGCCAACGCCAACGCCAACGCCAACGCCAACGCCAACGCCAACGCCAACGCCAACTCCAACGCCAACGCCAACGCCAACACCAACACCAACTTATAACGTCACTGTGTTAGTGTTAGCGTTAGCGGTAGCGGCAACGCTAGCGGTAGCGGTAGCGTAACACCAACAACAACGCCAACGCCAACGCCAACGCCAACACCAACACTAACACCGGGCAGCGTCATCGCACAACTAACACACTGGAAGGCTATCATCACAGATTAAATTCCGAAAAAAACAAGTCTCTATTGGTAATACAAGATTAAGTGATTCTCTTTTCCAGGTTCCACGAAAAAAGTATTACAAAAAATTAAAAACTGAAAAATTTGTAGTTTTTTTAAGAAAATTATGAATATTCATGAATAGCGGTAGCGATAGCGGTAGCGATAACGGTAGCGGTATCTTTGAAGATGGTATCATAATTTAAAAAAAAATCAATAAAAAGACCGTACCATTGCATGTAAAGATGTATATTTATTATGCATTTAAGCTTTTTAAAAACAACAATTTTTGCAACAATAGTCAAATACTTCAAAGCCAAACAGCTTAAGTCCGGCCACACACTATATCTGGTGGTCCAGTATAGTATTGGGTCTGCTTGTCGACCAAGTAATGATTCTCTAAGGTACTGTTTCAAAATGGCATCTAGGTCCTTCCTTTGGAATGTTTAGATTCGATTCTAACACCAACTTGCTATGAAATTTCCAAATCTTATTGTCATCATTTCATACTCACGGCAGTTTTACTCAGGTACGTAGCTCGAGACTATTTCAACAAATATATGTTGTTATTTTGTTGTACCCGCTAAAATGAGAGTTATCAAAGTTAAATACTCGTACAATGTAATGTGCATTATTTTAGTTTTTTTTAACGTTCGTTTCTGAACAAAGATCTCATCCTGTTGAATCGACATTTTATTTCTGTTCGTGGCGTTGGCGTGTCGTGTCGTCGGTGATTTTGTTTGCTGCTGTGCACTTTGTGATTTGGTGGCTATGTAAGTATTCTTAGACGACTACAATTTGTTTAAATACGCTCTAGAAAGGATCTATTAGTTGAAAAGGTATAAAATATGCTTGTTGACGCCGCGCGGTGTCGTCACACGAGGCGTCGTGGCGGTGTGTCGCAAAGAGGGTCAAAAAAACAAAAATGAAATGAAAATTTTCTAAGTCCCGGGTTGCTTAAAAAGTGTATTTTGGTTTTTTTTTAAAGATATAAAACTTATTTGGTCTAATATGAACGATTAACAGATAGGTCGCAATAAACTCAAAAACAACTGCACTGATTTTCATTTTCATGATGAGTAGTATATTATGCAGTAGTATAGTTCGCAAGGGATAAGCTGAGCTTTGCATTTGTGTGCACGAAAAGTAGAGTAAAAACTCATTGTGTAGTTGTGTATACAATACGTGTGTGTGTGTAAAAGAGGTCACATATACAGTTACGTACACTGCACTCATACAAATGCATGGCTCAGCTTATCCCTCGCGAAATGTATACGTAGGTCACACTATAAGTTTTGCGTAACTTAAAAAAACAACATGTTAAAACCAAAATATTATGTTTATTGCTTTTCAAAATACTCTCCTTCACATTTTAAACATTTTTTCATGCGATCGATCCATTTTTCTAAACAGGAGGACCACAGATCTGAAGGCATGTTTTCTGATTGAACGCTATCACTGCCTCTTCGGAGTTGGTAAAAGTGAAACCTCTCATCAAATCTTTGATTTCGGGGAAAATACAGAAATCGTCGAGTGGCAACCGAGTGTTCCAGTCACATATTATGAAGATGAAGAAATAACGCCAGAAACTAAAAAAAAACCCGGCTTATATCAAATGCTTTTGTGAAAGAAAGACTACCTATAGTTTGCAGAGAACATTCCTGAATTCAACACCTGCATCTGCAGTGACTAGTATTGCTAATGAATTACCAATATTATTGGAGGGAAAATATATGATAATACATTTTGACCGCCTTTGTGGCTTGAATTCTAACCTGTGCATGGACACTTTTCGCAGTAAAGTAACTGAATTACACGAGAAAATAAATGCACTGTTGCCAAAAAAACAAACAAACGCTTCAGAGAACGACTTAGATGACAGAGAAAAATTATATAAACTTGCTTCAATTAACAGCCAAATATTTTAAAGAGGATCTATCATACATCTATGTAAAATATGAGGTACTTGTTACTTAAATATACCATAATTTTTTGTTAAACTTCTTTTAGTGTGTAGCTTTACAAAAATAATTAGTTTTTGTATTCGTTTTGTTTCAGCTAGAGAAAAGAATATTTATGGAACTAAAATATTCCTCATAGATGGTACAGAAATTGAAATTAAATGCACTGTTGTCAAAAAAACAAAAGAAAGCTTCAGAGAATGACTTAGATGACACAGAGAAAAATGATATAAACTTGCTACAATTAACAGCCAAATATTTTAAAGAGGATTATTTAAATATACCATAATTTTTTGTTGCTTTACAAAAATAATTAGTAAATGGTAAAAAGAGCAAATGGCAATAATTTTATTTTGCGTTTTGTTTTTAGGAACCGTTGTCCAGGTCTGATATTACTAGCCGAGGAAAAACCACAGCACCAAACATAGTTTCTGGTATGTATTTTATGTATTCAAATTTTAATTATCATATTAAATTAATTTTCAGCCTATTTGTACTATTAATAGTCCTACATTAGTAATGTATATTTATGTCGCAGCCAACTGGATAAATCAGCCAGACAGGCTAGCCGGCGGACAACTTGCCATGTGACTGATTTAACCAGAAGACTGCGACATATTTTTGTTCTTAGTCGTGTGTTTTGTTTCACTCACTACATTACGTTGTATTTTTGTTTTGGTGTAAACTTGTCAATAAATAAATAGGTAAATTTGATTGAAATGAAATGATCCTTACATGAAACCGAGTTGATCTGAACCTAAAAAAATATCGATCTGAATTATTTTTAGAGGCCAAAGGACTAGAGTTTGCCATTGGCGTTTGCCGTCAATCCATATTTTACTTAATAAAACTTTTTTACTTACAGGTATCGACATTATTTCAATTAATTGAATTTCAAGCGTTTTGTTGTACTATTCCTTTGAATATACGTTGAATATATTATTCCTATACGTTGAATTATTTAATATTTGTCAATACCAAGTTATATGGATGAGCAAATTTAATATTATGAATGAGAAATATTTGTTTTTATAAATTTAATATTTTTGCCGAAAGAATTAATAAATTTTTGAATGTCAAATATTTGTTTTGTTTTTTATAAAACTCCCTCTCTTCCCAGCTAGTTATCCCATATGGTGGTGGGGTCAGCTTTCCTTTCCAGGAAAATTTTGGTATTGTCACTGATAAAATTGTGTGTATTTCAGGCCTATTTTATGTGAAATTACATGTCTGTTTCGGAAATTACATTTTTGTTCTTGTTTTATAAAAACAAATTTGATTTCTTCCACTTTGCTCTATCCTCGACGTCGTCGTCTTCGGAAGCTTGACACTCTCTCATGTCCTTTGACACTACATCTTTCCATCCCTGGGCGAAGGTCCAGAAGGAGACCCAGGATACGATGGATAGATGTAGTGTCAAAGGACATGAGAGAGTGTCAAGCTTCCGAAGACGACCTCGAGGACAAAGCGAAGTGGAAGAAATCAGTTTTTTATAAACCGTTAACAATTTATTTACAATAAGAATTACAATATACAAAATAAACATAATTATAGACTAAAAATATTTACATAACAAAGTTCCCAGAATGCTGGCTGTGTTGCCACGTTGGATGGCGATACTTATTCTTTGGGCCAGAAAATAGCCAGCCTTCTGGTCCTGAGAAGCATCGATTAGGCGTTTAGCAATCTCTCTATAAAGGCAGCGAGCACTCGGACCCCATGACCCCAGTGTCTCAACCCCAAATGGCTCAAATATGTAATCACCTGCTAGGTTAGCATATTTACGCCGTTTAAGGCTTTCAGCCGATGCAGCAGCAGCGCCGGCACATCCGGATGTGCTTGGAAGGTGTGAAGGTGCTAAGGTGTCAACGCATGTAGCGTCCCACACCAAAGGCCTTCCCATCTTTCACGGCAGCAACGACATACCGTTTGGTCTCTTTCCATCGCTTCGTGCTAAACCATTTGGTTCACGTATGGCTGAAAGACCTGCGGGGGAAAGAGCCCTACGAATTATGTCGTTTAGAATAGCGTCCCGAAGTATACGACCTGCGCTTCTGTGTGTGTCCCAGATTATCGACGGCTACTCCACAGGTGCAATGATGCGGGGATACACAAGGTGTACCAAGCCGAAGGCAAGTGGCAATGCGGAAGGTTGTGTCGTCCAACATTGTATCGGTACAATGTTAAAAGTATGGGCAACTCTCGTTGCCCATACTTTTATGTAATTTTCCCTGGAAATTTTTAACAGTTCTTCTACATCGCGCTATTAAGGTTAGCGTTGGTTAGCTTAATATTTTAAGAATAGTTTAAGCAAACTCATTGCTTTGAAATACAAAAATATAATAACTACTTTTGTTAGAAATCGGTACACGTCAGCAGTAGGGCGTAGTTTTGTAAACGAAACGAACTATTGTGAAGTTGAATGACAATTATTTGAGCGGCTTAATTTGATGCAATTTACTTAATTTACACCCCAACGCCCATTATCGTGCGTCCCGGGTATGCCCAAAAGGATAACACTAGGGCACCAGCGGACTTTGGCCACTTTTGCGGCCTCTGTCAAGGGGTTGGTGGCTAGGAATGCATTTTGAGGTCGGTACGCAAGTTACATTTTTACCCAGGCAACGAAATTAAAAGTTGAACTTTATTTGTTCCTTTTGTTTGCAAATAAAAAACTTATCTATGCAGATTGCGACTCATGCTAATTTAAAAAAAAAGAAAATTATATAAACAAAGAAACAAAAATAGTTCTGGCCACAAATAATAAAAACTCACAAAAGTAGTTCCAAAACTGGAATGTCATGCGAACAATAATAAAAAAGTTTGCGTGTAAAATTTCCAGTAGAACATCTACATCTAAGGTTGGAGGGGTGAGGTTACCTGGTACCGGGTTCACCTAATAAAGCGAAATGCACGACTTCGTTCCGGTATGACGTTTCCGGATCACATTATAACGTTGAGATTCCGGTTCGCTTGCAAACAAACTCTCATCTCCTGTTTGGAACAAGCGGCCCCTACTACGAGTACCTACCTTTCCTACAGTACTTTACTACACTTGAATCTACACAGTGTATTAGTGTACTAGTATTATTACTACTAAACTACTATAGTTTTCATGACAACGGAGTAAAATGATATATTGTTGTCGAAGGCGCTATTTTGAATCTAGAGCGAAGCGAAGGGTTTCTCAAGTAGAATCGTAGCGAGGGATTCAAAGTATGTCGACTAAGAAATAATAATTTTACTATCGAGACTTAAATATTACTTTTCATCGCCTTCTATGAAAAAAAAAGAATTATACTAGTGAAAAAAAATAATTGAAAGATGAAAGATTTAAGTTCCCAATTGAAATCTTATTATTTCCCGCTAAAAAGTCTCAGAACAAGAAAGAGCGACTTTAGACGCATTTATATGTAGGAACAACACATCAGTTTTTGAATAGAAGTGATGAAAACATTTTTGTTTTGTAATAATAATCCATTTATAAATGTAGGAACTATTAAGGAATAAGTCCGAATTAACAATATTAAAAGTAACTTATTTTACTTCTGATAACCCCTGTCCATATTCTCGTGGATGCTAAACGAAGTGAAAGAAATTCGTCAACACTCGTAGTCGTAGCCAGTTCATAGACCTTCGTAGCTATCTTCGTAGAGATCTATAGATACAGAAATCTGATTATGACGATAAGGCACATTCATTTATTGTAAACTAGCGGACGCCCGCGGTTTCACCCGCTTGACAAATTATATTCACAAAAACCTTCCTCTAGAACCAATTCATTGGTGAAACCCGTATCAAAATCCGTTGCGTAGTTAAAGATCTAATCATACATACGGACGGAAGCGACTTTGTTTTATAATATTATGTAGTGATGATAAAGTGATGATGATAGTGATAGTGATTACAAGGCAAGGTAAGTAAAGAATAGTCACATAATTATTATTTACTATTGATAAACAGTTTGACCACAATGATACATAAGTACGTGAAAAACATAACTATTCTTCGTAGTAGAGTAGTCGGATAATATCCTCACAAATACAACTGGTAGAGGTGTCTCTTCTCTTGTAACATTACAATGTCTTGTCGTCTTTTGTCATTTTAGTGTGGAATTGCTACAGAATTTGTAGAAGTTGAGCGAAATATTTGGCCACATAATATATTATGTTGTAAAACGGAGAATTCTGAATTTATAACATTTGTATCCAACGAGTGTTGGAATATATCCTATTGAGAAATGCTTTGATGTAGGTACTTTTATTCTCATACATAACAATACTAACTATGTATATTCAAGACTAGTTCTTGCCCACGAATTCACCTGCTGCGAGTAGTTTTCTTAGTTCCAAAATACACAGACTGACAGACAGACAGACGCATATCACGCCTATATCCCCGAAGGGGTAGGCAGAGGTGCATTACACACCCATAATTTGCCAGTATTTTAGTCCCACGTAATAGGGGGCAAGCCTATTGCCGTCACCGGGCATACATATAATGGGTTATGTCCAAGATGGTCGAATGATTTTAATAAAAAGTAGCAGCTATATGAGGGGCTCGTGGCACTGAACCGATTTAAATAAAATGTCAAGCGAGTATAAGAGACAGTAAAATAGACATCTATGTCCGCAGCTCCAGTCGCTTGAAATGGTTTTCTCGTTCTCAATTCTCAGGAGAACATATTACCAGGATAAAATGTAGCCTATGTTCTTTCTCAGGTTTTAGACTAACTCTGTACCGAATTTTATTTAAATCGGTTCAGTAGTTTAGGCGTGAAAGCTTATTTAACAGACGGCGAAAGAGGCTAAAACTGCACTGCACAGCATATAGGTAACTCCTTAGTTACCTATATGCTGTGCAGTGCAGTTTCAGTTTCAGTTTCAGTTCAGCCTAAGTTACTCCTTAGTAACTTAGGCTGCTTTTTATCCCGGATATGTCCTCTGGGAACTGGGAACTAGTGAATGTATGTAGAAATTAATTATAATATGAAAAGATTGGATGATGTCGGTATTTTAGATTAAGATTGTTCATCGTAGCTTAGTGGGCAGAGCAAAGGCCGTGGATTCGAGTCCTGCAGATGATATTTCAGTTTTTGTGATTTATAATTTCTATTAATTTCTATTATACTACTACTCCTAGTTGTTTAGCCTACACTCTGAATACGAAAACAATGCAATATTTGTTATATATGCATAAATCCTCTATAACGAATAACTATTCGTGATGAATGGGCGGCTGTGTATCGTGGGCTCGTCGCACCATGAAACGGTGCAAACAAAAAAAAACAGGCCGGACCTTCGTCAGCTGTCAGTGGCGTGTACTCGCGTTAGAAATTTAATTTGCCGCCATGTTACTTACACTGGGTTACCAGATGTAAATAAACTATCTTAAATTTGTTGAACAACATTTTTGGGGATGTCTATAGTAAAAAATACCTCATAAAATTTATGGGATATTTAATAGTGAATAGTTTGAGAATTTGCTAGTGTCTACCTCCTCAGACACCGATCATGGAGGTCGATGGTCCTGAGCGTAGACAGATAAGTCCAGTGGCCGCAACTCAGAGAGTACGCTCACTCTTCCTCTCGGCCGCCTCCATAACCTGCTCGCAGAAGGCCTCGATCACTTGTTCCCGCTGGAGACCATGGCTCGTATCATGGTCACGCTCAGCGAGAGAGTATCCATGCCCAGACCCTCGATGAGGTCCCGGCGCTGCCTCACGTGCTGCCACGCCACCAACGCGTGGAGTACCGTTTCTTCGTCGGAGCCTCGCAGTGTTGATTGGGGTGTGATCTCAGGATAGATACGGTGCAGATACTTACCGAAACTTGAGTGCCCGGTAATCATCTGCGAAGCATGATACTTGAGGTCACCATGCCACTTCTGCAGCCACTTGTCCGTGATCGGTCTGCAGGTCAACGGCAGGCCTGTGGTCCCGCTCCAGTGCCTCCTTGTACCACTGAAACAATGATGCAAGGGCTCTCGCTTCCACGCCCCATTAAGGGTTTAAAAGAGGCTAAAGAGGTGCAAATTCATTGAGGTTACCAAACTGACCGACATAGTTTCTATTCTAAGCCACTTTAAGCTCTAATATTGAATCAACAAACAACCTAGTTTGTAGTTTTTATGTAGTGTTTGGAGTTTCAGGTTTGAATAGAATACTTTGTCTTCCCCCTGTAAAGAAACTGTCTAACATTGCTTTGGCACGGCTCAGGTGACACTGGCACCGCTCCCATGTCCATTGGGACATGGGAGCGGCCGCAGTCTCGCGGAATTAAAAAAAAAAAGTATCTACGCGTGTACAGCGCCCCTTAGTGAACTCCACTGCGGGTGACGTAACCTACGACAAACTTATTATTTGCGGTTGGTACAGTAATCGGGTCTAGGGATCGAACCGCAAAATGAAGTTTGTTTTTTATTGTATATACTTTTTCAGGATAAAAAGTACCCAGTGTGGTGCCCAGGATACTAAAGAATAATTATACCAAGTTTCATCGTAATCGAACCGGTAGTTTTTGCGTGATGCCTGAACAAACAGACAGAAAGACAGACTGACAAAATTTTTTTTAATCACATTTTTGGGCCCTGCCATTTATTTTTTTGACATCTTCAATGTACAGTATTTTCACTTCTACAGATTTATTATAAGTATACCTACTATAGATTAATGAAACAGCGAAACTTGTTTTATCACTGAAATAAAACCCGTGGCATTTATGGATAAAATATGACAAACAGACAGCCAGATGCCGTAGGCGTATCTTCAAATGAAATATAACCCGTGTTATTATACGATTAGTTCTCTCTCACAGTCTCTCTACCGCTCAGTACATTATACACAGGGAGCAGTTAACACTGGATTTTATTTGCATTCACGCCCTTCAGTACACCCGTCAGCATCTTATAAACACATCAAATCTAATCTGACTTACAGATCTGAGTCATACTCATTAATTCGCACCGATTTGTCTAACCGCACAATCAGGAATTCAACAACTAATCTTGAGTTATAGTAATTACCATGTAAATTTGGGAAGTTCGCGAAATAATTTAACACGGTGTAGTCGTCGGATTCAAAACAATTTATATGTTAATTCTGTAGATATGGACTGGTTTGTTCTCAGACGAATTAGTTCACAACAGACAGATTTGTTTACGGACAAGTGTACCGTGTCAATCTAAGATTTATATAAATAATTTGAAACTTTCACAATTTTCAATCATGATCCTGATCATTATAGAACCTCAGACTAAAAGAATAACATAGACGGAACGAATAGAACTAGCGAGTGAAGCCGCCAAAAGGGATACTATATAGCAATGGGATACCATTTCGCTCGCCACTCCTTTGTGAGCAGCGAGTGTGTACGCACGTGCGATCACGGTTGAACAAAATATTATAAATATGCCGTATTGTGTGGTGAAAAGGTGTAAAAACACTTCAATTATTCATAGAAAGAATGCTGGATTATCGTTTCATGAGTAATTAACAATTTCTTATTAGATTTCATAACATTTTTCTAAATATTTTAGTTGCACAAACTAGGAACACAAAACCTCCGCCATATTATACAGAGTTGCCATAATTTTTTCATCATTTCCACAAAATATTTAGCAGTATTTATGGGAATTTATAAAGTACCGAGCAAAAAAATCAGTGTCATCAATGTTGACAACCTCGATGTTTCTAATCATCATCATCGGCACTAAACGAAACGTGGTCATGGGTTGGCTATAATGAATATAGGAGATCCCTAAAGTATTTTATTGTAAAAGATTAATAAAAAAAAGAAACGGCCATGCGAGTTTAATCCCTTCGTTATTCGAGAATCAATTTCGTTTATTCAGTTTAGGCACATAAAGAGCACATATGAATGTCAAAATTTTACAATTTAATGTCAAGCAATATTAAAAAAATACTAAATGATGAACATAAATAACCATTTGAAAATTATTCTTTCACTCGTTCGGTAAGTTGGTCCTCCTGAGAAGGTACAAGGCAACTATCTCCAGAAGTAAATAGGAAACTACAAAGAGAAGTGTTATGTATGTACCTAGATATAAGTTTTTGTATGGACCGCCAGTCCAAATAAACGCAAGTAAGGAACGGACGTGTTTTACTGCGATAAGCGTTAAGTACATATTTCACAGTGGCGACGAGATTCAAAGAGTTCACGCGTAGTTACAATATAATTATTCGTGGATTATAACGTAAAACGTTTTTTATTAAGGTGTGCAGTGTAGTGTACAAAATGACCATCGGCAAAATAGGATCTTTTGACCTTGAGAAGGACAACTGGGAGGCATATATTGACCGACTGGGACAATATTTTGTAGCAAATGAGGTAAAGGCAAATGAAATACAAGTGGCTACATTGATCACAGTGATAGGAAGTGAAGCTTACGAACTGATGATCAATTTGTGCACACCTAATAAACCCGCTAATAAGACGTATGACGAGTTGGTGGCTTTGATGAAAAGCCATTTAAATCCAAAACCAAGCCAATTAGCGGAAAGATTTAAATATCGTCAACGTAATCAGCATAAAGAAGAATCGGTTGCTGGATATGTAGCATAGTTGAAAAGGCTCAGTAAAAACTGCGGGTTTCGAGACTTGGTAGAGAACCTCCGGGATCAATTTATATGCGGCTTATCAAATGAAGACATTTGCCAGAAATTGTTCACGGAAGACGACAACATATCTTTTGAAAAAGCCTTTAGTATAGCTTTGTCCATTATTATTATTATTATTTCCAACGGGGACGCCGGTGACCGGACGGACGATCCACCCGCAATGTTTGCGGGCCATTTCGTCCATTTCCCCAGTTCTCCCCTTGGGGAGAGTATGGTTGATCCAGCTTACGGCGCCCCGTCGAACCTTCCTGTGCCCTTTATGAATCTTAACATCTGTTCCACCTTCAGATTGCTTATATCTTCTTCGTTCAGTCTATCCGACCCCAGGATTTCCCATCTGATCAGTGAGTACATGGGGCATTCAGCCAGCAGGTGGAAGCTTGTTTCTTCGCTGTCCATGCACTCTGGGCATTTGGGGTCGGTTCTTACTCCTATCACTGTGAGGTGTCTGTTCAGTCGACAGTGTCCTGTTATCATTTCTATGGCGAGCCTCATGTTTCCTCTTGGGAGTTTCATGAAATGACTCGTCCTTTTCTTGTCCATTCCCTTGATGACGATTTTCGACTGTCTCATTCCAGTCGAGGTTCTCCATCTTTGGTTGGTTTCTACTTTAGTTCTGTGGCTGATTACTCCTTTGGTGATTTTGTGCGCTATGGGCAACCGGGGCTCCGGTCCCACCAAGTTTTCATCAGCACCTTCTCTGGCTAGTTCGTCCGCCCGCTCGTTGCCCGTGTTACCCTCGTGTCCGGGGACCCAGGCAATCGTTAGGTAGATGACCTTGGCCAGCCTGTCCAATGATTTCTTACATTCCTTAACTATGGCTGATGTTGTCTCCACTTTGTCAAGTGCTTTCAGTGCAGCCTGGCTATCGCTGTAAATGGTCACCTTACCCGTTGTGGTAAGGTGTTCCACTACTTCCGCGCATTCCTTTATGGCATATATCTCTGCCTGAAAGACGCTTGCAAATCTTCCTAGAGGTATTGACTTATCTATTTCTGTTCCGTCATCGCATTTTATATGCACTCCCGATCCAGATAGTTTAGTCAATTCCTTTCTTGAACCATCTGTATAGCAGATAGTATCACTGGGATCTATCTGCCAGTCATCTCGTGTCCCTATGTGTATTCTGTATTTCTTGTCAAAAGTTCTCTCCTTCCTGATAAGGTCGTTATTGGAAAGGATCATTGACAATTTTTCTTCGTAGTTCTTGCTTATGCTTGCATGACCTTTGTCCATGAAGTTTCCGGTCCATAGGCCAATGCTTCTGAGTTTGAACCATTGTTCAGTCGCCTTTCGTTTTATTTCTAAGTCTAAGAGGTTCAGCCCTAACATGATCTCTAGCGTGGCTGTTGGTGTGGACCTCATCGCGCCCATGGTCATGAGGGCCGCTAACCTTTGAACTTTGTCTAGTTCTTGCTTGTTTTCTCCTGTGGCAGCCTTGTGCCACCATACCAGGGCTCCGTGCAGGATTCTCGGTAGAATTATTGTCTTGTATATCCATAACACTACCGCTGGTTTTATTCCCCAGGTTCTTCCTATTGTCCTTTTACACTGCATCAATGCCATTTTAGCCTTTGTACATGTGTTGCTGATGTGAGTCTTGAAAGTTAGCTTGCTGTCCAGAGTTACTCCTAGATATTTCACCTCCCTAACTTTTTCTAGGTCGTGATTATCTAGTTTCACTGGTATAGCACCTTCTATTTTTCTCTTGTTGGTGAACAAAACTAACTTAGTTTTGTCGGGATTCAGGTCGAGGCCTTTACTCCTGCACCATACTAACGCTTCTTTTAGCCCTCTGTTCATGATTTCACACATGACGCTGAGGACTTTTCCTGTGATTAGGAGCACGCCGTCGTCAGAGTAGAGTTGCGTGTATATGTGCATCCCGTTAATCATTTTTATTAGTTCATCTATTAGCAGGCACCACAGTAGTGGGGATAGGCATCCCCCTTGGGAGAAGCCTCTTTTTGCCACCACTCTATGTGTTGTTCCTGCTAATTCTGCCTGTATCTTTCGGTGTTTAAGCATATTTTTCACCCATCCTGATAGATCTTTATCAATGCCCTCACGGTTTAGGGTGTCTTCTATTGAGTCGGGGGTTACTTTGTCAAATGCGCCCTCAACATCGAAGAAGCAGCCTAGTGCATATTCTTGGTTGCTTATTGATCTTTGCACTCTTATAACCAGGTTATGTAGGGCCGTCTCAGTTGACTTGCCCTCCATGTATGCATGTTGGTTTAGGTGCAGTGGAGATCCACTTTTCTGTATTTGTTCTCTTATTAATCTATCTAGGATTTTCTCCAGTGTCTTCAGAATGAATGAGGAGAGGCTGATGCTTCTGAAGGACTTTGCCTCCTGATACGATGTCTTCCCCGGTTTTGGGATGAAGACCGCTCTCACCTCTCTCCACTTGCTTGGAATATACTTGGTTGTGATACTACGGTTATAAAGATTAAGTAGATCTTTGCCTATGTGTCTGATTGCTGTCTGTAACATTTTCGGGAAGATTTCGTCTGGTCCAGCAGCCTTGTATGGTTGGAAGGACCTCACGCTCCACTGTAAATGTTCTTCTGTGATGATTGCACACGTCTCCTGTTCCTCTATGGGATTTAGGTTGGGCGGTACGTTATCATCTGTGTCTTCTACGCTTCCTGGAAAGTGTGTGCCCAGCATCACTTCCAGTATCCTTTTGGGGTCGGTGATGAGTTCATCCCCGTTCTTAATGCTTCCTAGTTTGCACGTGTTGCCCTTGGAAAACATTTTCACTAGTCTCGCCGCGTCTGGGTATTTTTCAACCCCTGCGCAGAACGTTTTCCAGCTGTTCCTGTTTTCCCTTCTGCATTCTTTCTTATATATATTTCTAACTTTTCTGTATTCTTGCCAGCTCTCGTCATCGTTCTTATCTAGGGCTATTCTGAGAGCTCGCCTTGTCTTTTTTCTTTGCTTCTCTAGAGCCTTTGTCCACCAGGGTTGACCCTTCCCTGGTCGTATCTCTTTCAGTGGGCATGCCTTGTGGTAGGCTTCCCTAAGAGCGGCGTCTAGTCTGTTGGCTTCTTGTTCGATTTCTGTTGTGTCTCTTAGCAAGGTTACTGGTCCTGGGCTCCATTTCTCCAGTTGCTGTTCGTATGTGGCCCAGTCAGTTTTCCTCGCATTTCTTGTTAGGATCTTTTCTGTCTTGGCTTCCAGACTAAAAGTAATTCGTTTGTGGTCTGACATTGAATTGCTTTCGTCTAGTTCCCAATCCTTTATGTGTCGACTTATTCTATCTGTTGCGATAGTGATGTCCAACACCTCTCGTCTTGCCCGGGTTACAAATGTGGGGGTATTGCCCACGTTAAGTATTTCCAAGCCAGACCTACTTATGAAGTCCAATAGTAAGTCACCTTTCTTGTTGCAGTCGGTGCTGCCCCATACTACATGGTGAGCATTCGCGTCGCAACCTAGAATAATTGGAATATTCTTACCTTGGTATTTTCTTATGATGTCTTCCATTTCTCGAGAAGGTGGCTCAAAATCTCTCTCGCTAGGCAGATATGCGGAGACTAGGAGCACCCTTTCTTTTGTATCTGTCCCCGTTTGTATTGTTATTTCAATGCTAGCGAGGTCTCTGTAACAATCTGCTTTTATTAGTCCTAACGTTCTTACTTTACTGCTGGCATATATGCATGCCCTAGGTGTTGACTCACCGTCCTCATGGCGGATGATGTCTCCCCCTAAGGAGCCAAGCCTAGTCACGCGTCCATTTGAGACATGTGGCTCTTGCAGTAAAGCAATATCTATCTTTTTCTCCACCACGTATCGGCAGAGCTCAGTCATAGCTTCGATGCAGTGGTGGAGATTTATCTGGACTATCCTTATTTTTTGTGTTTTTGTGTGGTGTGTTTTTGTATAGTGTGTTACTGTGAGTGTTCATGTTGTTTGTGTGTATTTGTATGTGTGTCAGTGCTCTCTGTTCCCTCCCTTTGCCTTTGCGTCCGCGGCCGACCCCCCACACCAGTGCGGTTGCAGTGATGCTACACTTAGTGGGGGCGTTAGGTCCTTTCGCGTGGTATTAGGGAAGGGGTGTTCTGCGTCTGTATTCCCGAGACTGTCCTGTGTGCGGGGCCTCCGGCTCGTGGGCAGTTCCGGGCGTGTATATAGCGCCTGTTGTGTGCTGTTAGGGTTGGCTCTCCATTGGATCGGCATACTTCCTTCCACCGGGGCCCCGCGGGCCTCAGATTGGTCGGTGTCTCCGCCTCCAATGAGAGACTTTCCCAGCGAATTTTTGGTGTGCTTCGGACATGTGTAACAAGGACATTTTTCTTCCGTCTGTGTGGTGCTCTTGCTCACAGTTCTTGAGTACACTCTTGTGGCCTGGTAGTGTAGTGAGACCAGACTTAATTTTGCAACTTCCTCGGGGACTCCTACCACTAGTCTCACTCCTAGTGGTAGTTCTTCCTTGCGGATGAGAGTCCAGTCGGTGAGCCGCAGTTCTGACCGATGCCTGTTCTGGCTTCTGATATAGTCCAGGGGTTCCAGTTCTAAGTCTTCATTACTGCCTGGAAGCCAGATTGACATCCGGTGCTTTTCCAACTTTTTGGTCTTAAGCGGGGCACCATTTTGTTCGCCGAAGTCCCGTCCTAGCAACCATT
Organism: Nudaria mundana; assembly: GCA_963556515.1. Taxonomy (NCBI): domain Eukaryota; kingdom Metazoa; phylum Arthropoda; class Insecta; order Lepidoptera; family Erebidae; genus Nudaria; species Nudaria mundana. The sequence goes on along the minus strand of OY748290.1, from coordinate 21,829,241 downwards.
CGAGCGCCTCCTCGGTTGTTGCGTCTGTTTCTTATGGAACCAGACCAATAACAGGCGGCACCGCGGGAAGGAAGTCTATAGCCCTGCTTTGGGGATCAACACGACTGTAGCGCTCTCCCCCAAAGCCCTTCACCAGACTCAGCATTGGATATGTGCTGAGAATAGGAGTTCTCCAACCTTTTGGTCCAGCTGTTCACGGTCTTATTGACCGTGGACTCACCTTCCCAAGTGTCTTGGATCCCGCGCTAGCTTTGTCCATGGAAGCAGCTGAAAAAAATGCGGCATTGGTAGAAGGGTGTACCAAAAGCAGGAATGCAGGTGACATCATACCAAGTGTGAATTTCATGGGACAAAATATTAAAGCGCATATTAAAAAACAAAGGGGCCGGGAGAGGGACAACACAAAAACGCCACTTGAACGAGCCAGCGGCAGCGGTGTGGGTCCAAGTGGCGTAAGCGGAGCGATTCGCGGAAAAAAATGGGTGACCAGTCGGGCAAACATTAACATGGGTCACAAATGTACTGAGTGTGGTGGCACTCACGAAGAATATATGTGCAAATTCAAAATGTATGTATGTAGGGTGTGTAATAAAGAGGGGCATCTAAAAAGAATGTGCCCGAAATTAATAGAAGGTACATCCTTGCATAATATACATGAATCTAATAGAGATATAGATGATCAAGACAGTAGCAGTGACGAGGTAAAAATTAAATATTGTAATAATTTTTCATTGTCTACAAAAAAGTCACAGTCACAATTACTTGGACCATTCACCGTAAATGTTTATGTTGAGAATTGTTTATTAAGCATGGAGATCGACACCGGCAGTGCGATATCGTGTATTAGTTATACTTGTTATAGAAGTCTCTTTGTTCATTGTAAACTTAAGCCGACTAATTTAGAATTACGATACTACACAGGCGAAACCATGACCCCTGTGGGCATGATTGAAGTTAGAGTTAAATTTAAACCCATAACAAAAGTTTTAGACTTGTATGTAATAAAAAGTGGGAAAGCAAATTTATTGGGTAGATGTTGGATTAAGGAGTTAAGTATACCTATACCGACATGCGATGTACTTAACATAAATAATTTCAATGTTTTTGATGTAAAGGAATTTAGTTCCAGGTACTCTGAAGTGTTTAAAGACGGTTTGGGGCACTTCACCGGTGGGCAAGTAGGATTTCGACTGCGAGAGAGGGCACGGCCCATATTCCTGCGTGCTCGGCCGCTTGCCTATGCACTACGAGAACCGGTTGAACGAGCGCTCGACCAAATGGTGCGGGATGGAATCATCACGCCGGTCTCCACGACGGACTGGGCTACACCTATAGTTCCGGTAATGAAAAAAGATGGTACCATAAGAATATGTGCAGATTTTAAAATTACATTGAATAAGTGTTTAGAAGTGGACCACTATCCCTTGCCTAAGGTAGAAGACTTACTTACAAAATTACACGGTGGAAAAAAAATTACAAAATTAGATTTGTCTCAAGCATATGCCCAATTTGAGTTAGATGAGTCAAAAAAGTATACAGTAATAAACACTCATAAAGGCCTATTTAGGTATAATAGATTAATTTATGGTCTAGCTTCAAGCCCAAGTATTTTTCAAAGGAAATTAGAACAGCTTTTCTCTGATATGCCGCAGGTGGGCATATTTTTAGACGACATTATAGTTACGGGGGTTGATATACCCTCTCATTTAAATACATTACATGCAGTGTTTGAGAGATTACGGCAGTATGGATCGAGAATTAAGAAAGAAAAATGTACGTTTTTTGCGGATACCGTGACATTTTATTTTTATTTATTTATTTTTATTTATTTATTTATTTAGGTACACAAAACAGAAAACAATACAAACATTCATAAAATACATAACTTAACAAGGTTCAGTTCCAAATTGAGTTCCTAAACTTGTATACTCAACATGACCAATAATGTAGGAAATGAAAAGCCTAAAGTGGAATCAAAGATTAGAGTACTAATAAAAAAAAAAAACAAAAAACAAGGAATATTCCTAAAATTGAACTACTATAGCTTACACATAAGTTTCCTCGTATTGCGCTTAAACGATAGGGAACCCTGGCGGAACACATCTATCTCGTCACTATGTTGGTGTAGGAGCTCGTTGTATAGACGACACATCCGCACTATAGGATTATAGAAGGATGTGTTGTTTATGCAAACCTTTAGAGCGAAGGTGTTGAGATGAGGGTGGCGACTACGGAATCTTATATTGAAGTTCAGCAATGAGAGCAACTCGGGAGAGTCAATTGCGGAATGGATTATCTTGTGAAGGCACACAAGGTCACTACACTTTCGACGAGTCTCAAGCGTTTGTAATCTAAAATGATTAAGTCTATCTTCATACGTCCTTAGCTTTCCCTTCAAGCCCGACCTGTAGCTTACTATGTACAAACACTTTTTTTGTACTCTCTCCACGCTATCTATGTGGACTGCGTAGAAAGGTGCCCAGATATTGGAGTTATACTCTAGGATGGTTCGAATTAAAGTTTGGTAAAGATACAGTAAACTGGTTGGATTTTGAAAATCTTTGGTGATTCTGCAAATGAATCCAAATAGCCTCGCGCTTTTAGACTGTATGTGCTCTATATGGAAGTGGAAATTTAACTTATCGTCAAACAGTACTCCTACATACTAGGGTACTACCTGACATACCTAGGTTTTGTGATTAGTAAGCGAGGTGTACACACATGTCCTGAAAAAGTAGATGCAATTAAAAAGACACCTACACTTACAAATATTATGGAATTACGTTCATTTTTAGGGTTAGTAATGTATTATGCCAAATTTATGCCAAATATAAGCACTATTTTAGAGCCTTTATATAGATTGTTAAAAAAAGATGTCAAGTATGAATGGAATGAAGAATGTATACGAGCGTTTAGTAAAGTTAAGCATTTGTTGGTATCTAGCGAAGTGCTAGCTCATTATGCCGCTGAGTTGCCGTTGGTACTAACGACAGACGCGAGTAGTGTAGGGATTGGCGCTGTCATCTCACATATCAACCCAGAAGGAGATGAACGACCGGTCGCATACGCGTCACGTGTATTCAATGAAGCACAAAAAGCATACTCACAGATCGAACGGGAAGCGTTAGCTATAATTTATGGTGTGCGTAAATTTCACCAATATCTATACGGGCGAAAATTTATACTAAGAACGGATCATAAACCGTTAGTCACGATTTTTGGCGATAAAACAGGCATACCCGTCATGGCAGCTAGTAGGATGCAATGTTGGGCAATCATTTTAGCCGGGTATGACTATTCAATAGAATATGTACGTAGTAATAGGAATGCTGCCGATGCCCTGTCTCGGTTACCGGTAGATAAAGAAAAACTACTAAAAGAGGAATGTACGTACTTAAATTTCATACAGCATTTTTTACCAATTACGAGAGAAAACGTAAGAGAATGTACTATCAAAGATAATATTTTAATAAAAGTCATAAACTTTATAAAGACGGGATGGCCTAACGAATGTAAAGAGAATGACCTAAAGGCATATTTTGTTAGACGCAATGAGTTATACCTAGACAGAGGGTGCGTAGTTTGGGGATATCGTTTAGTAATACCGGGTAAGTTAAGGGAAACTGTATTACGGGAATTGCATGTAGGTCATTTGGGTATAGTCAAAATGAAAGGTCTTGCACGTAGTATTGTGTGGTGGCCAGGGATTGATCATGATATTGAAACAACTTGTCAGGAGCATGTCACATGTTGCTTAGAAGGAACGGCACCCCCAAAGGCACCGCTGCAACCGTGGCCTTATATTGCAGAACCATGGTCACGCTTACATGTAGATTTTTTGGGACCATTTCAAGGCAAAACATTTTTAGTAATTATAGATTCTACAAGTAAATGGCTAGAAGTATTTTTAATGCAGCAAACGGTCCGCCTTTTTCGAGTAGAGAATATCAAGAATTTATGAATAATAACGGTATTAAAGTAACATTTACACCGATATACCATCCTGCTTCCAATGGTGCAGCGGAAAATGCGGTTAAACTTTGTAAACGAGCCATAAAAAAATCAATTCGTGACGGAATAGAATTAGATGCGGCATTACAAACGTATCTTATGATGTATAGGAATGTTGAGCAAAGTTCTACTGGTGAGTCACCAGCTATGTTATTACAGCGAAGGAAATTACGAACCCGGTTAGAATTATTAAGCGAGGATAGACAGGTAGAATTTAGAATAAACAAGGCCCAACGTAAACAAATGGGTAATGCCGGTGGTATTGATAGACACTTCCAAGTAGGTGACCCAGTGTGGGCCCGCAATTATACAGGGGAAAAGTGGGTGGATGGAACTATCACAGAAAGAGTAGGCTCTCGTAATTATGTAATAGGTAAGGAAGGTGGTCCGTTCTTGAAAAGACACGTCAACCAACTTAAAAAGAGAAGAAGTAGTTACGGAATGCCATCTGTAGATGAAGTTATTTCATCGCCGGAAACCAGATCAGCTGTGGAAAATTCGGAAAAGGAAACGACAACAGAGTTAGGACCTGATAAGCAAGATGTGGGGTCTAATCTACCCGGTTCGAGCGCACAGGAATATGGGCATGTGGAGAGAACAGTGGATAATCCACAATCTAGTGAAACAACTCCTGTGCCATTATCAGTGAGTCGCCCCAAAAGAACAATAAAACCGGTTCAAAGGTATGGCTTTGAAGATGTGTAACATTTATTATGTATATATTATATTTTACGTTAACAGTAAATAAGAGTGGAGGTGTTATGTATGTACCTAGATATAAGTTTTTGTATGGACCGCCAGTCCAAATAAACGCAAGTAAGGAACGGACGTGTTTTACTGCGATAAGCGTTAAGTACATATTTCACAAGAAGAAGAAGAATAATAAACCATGATAACAGAACTACCTGTAGATACAAAGCAATAAAACCGTATCAGAATTCCGCCGCCGTAAAACCCATAAATGGTGTCAAAACATTTGAGTCAAGCAATATTGAATAACAGCGTTGGGAAATATGAGCTAAATCGATCTACATGAATATTTTCAGGCCATTTGCTCTTAGATCTATTCAATAGATTATATATCGGAACGCTGGTTGCAACAGTAAATATATCTAACACATCATTTGTCTATTTGTGAAAGGATTTAACGAGTAAGTATGCCCGTATTTCGATACTGAAATAGGGAATACAAACCACAAAGCATCGATAGCACGAACCAATAGGCATATTATACTTAGGTACATTTTATTATGTAGGTCTGTACTTAGTAGGGTAGGTACTATGCCGAATTAAATCCGATTCAAATCAGCAACAACTAGTAATGGACAACTTGCCGAATGAGAATCGATTAAGCCCAAAACTTGTGCTAATCGATTTACGCTTGGGATCTTGAGAGTTGTCAAAGTTGGTTAACGCTATATAATATTCGTTTGATTGTATCATGGTGTATCCGGACGATGCTGACGAATAGTTTTGATTAATACGAACTTGTGACGGTAATATTTGGTACGGTATAGAATGACAATGAAGGTGTTTGGAGCAAGTTGTTAAACTCGAACTGAGTCTGTAGTGTGTGAAATTCAAACGGCCGAGATTTTGAATTGAAAGGTATCAGGAAGTAAGGCTAGGTAAATTGTAGGTAGTTTTTATTTATTTTATTTTTATTTATTTATTTATGTACACACAGTATATACAATATTGTGAATGGAAACATTATATACATGTATACAATGGCGCCACTAATCTCTAAAGAGATCTCTTCCAATGGGCCTACAAGAGAAGTGAGTCCAATCAGGTGCGGTGTGTGTGCAGGTTGTTAGTTAATTTGTAGTATTCAGTAAAGTGTAAAACCTGTAGCTTGCCCGTAGTATCTGAAATAAAACACGTCAAACATTGAATAACCGAAATGGGACCAAATAAATATCGGAATGGACCAAATTGAAATAGGACCACTCGGAAAGCAGTAGCTTTCAATTAAAATCGGGAAATAGGGTCACCCAGTCCAAAAATATCAAACCTTACTTCAAGATAAGTTTTGCCTCGCTAGTTGCATACCTACATACCGAAAATTATCTACCTGCTGTTTTGTGTTTACCTATCTATATATTTAATACGACAATTTGTCTGTCTGTCTGTCTGTTCGTCCGTCGTGTTTTTCAATTTACATACATTTGCATGAAATATTTTTTTTTTTTTGAGGCGATACAAAGTTGATCGGGATAACTAGTTAGCTTTTATTCTCATATTAAGTACCTACCTAAAGCTATTTTCCTAGCGAGTTTTAGCTACGTAAAATTTCCAATAGATATACTTAGTGTAGATTAATGGTCCTTCGAGACACAGACTCTATTTAGGTAGTTACATACCTACATAATATTGGGGGTACCGGGTACACAATAGCACATGAGTTTAAGCGGAATAATAGGGTGTAATTATTTGGCAGACACGATAATTTACTGTCTTCTATTTGGAACACTAAATGATCTTACCGCAATAAACGTAGTCAGAGACATTTCATTGAAGGGTCCAGCTTTGAACACCAACCGTTTCGTTGTAGTTAAACCCAAAAGATATATTTCTTTTTGCAACTCCTTACTACTAAGTGGCCAATCACTTTCATACATACTATTACTAGTAACTGTACTCTGCAATAAAAATTAGTTTTTAATTAATTATGAACTAAGTTCCAAGCTAGCCCGGCGCTACATGGAAATTCTCTCGAGTGTGTACTTGGGGCGCTCTGCAATGGACGAAGAGGCGGCCGCGGCCTTAGGTCGCAGTTTAAAAAAAAGGTTCCAAGCTGGTCCCATCTAAAAGTGGTGCACCTGCCAATTACCGGATGATGCTCTGGTGAACTTAAAAGGTTCCCGTGAGAACAAAACTTTACTGAAGAATTAGTTTTTGACAATATTTTGAAGATCTCTCACAGTTTTTGGGCTTATTTCCACAGTTGATGATGATTCTGGTAATATTTGTAATGTTGTGGCGATCTTTGAGTCTTTGGGCCTAATTCCCCGCAGTAGCTAACAACTGGCTGAAAGGATGAGATACCTAGGTACAAAGCATAATTATCATTTCAGCCCTATCTCTGTCCCCAGCTGAACATAGGCGTCTTTGAGTTTCCAGTGCGACCGGTCCAGGTTTCAACAAGACGCAGTGCTGTTCACTAGGTCACCAATCTGGTAGGTGGCTGTCACACATTGTGCTTGACAGTACGAGGTTTCTAATCGAGGTACTAGGTAGGGTACACATTATTTAATTAATGATACCTACATATATTACCTCATGGGTCACTTCGTTGCTGTGCCAATAAAATAATAACAGCTGTACCAAACAAGCAAACACGTACACACAGGTTGAGATGAGAGTTCCTAAATCGTCTTGTATCTGTGATGAAATGATTGCTTTGTAATGATATGGCGATTTCATAGGGATCCAACCAACAACTTAGAACCCCCAAGCCAACTACACCAGTTCCATAGCACTCGGAAGAGTTTGTCGATATTTCAGGAAATTTAAAAAAATGTGTTCGTCGTGTCACATGAGTGACTTTTCTGCGACGTCATTGGTTATCGAGAAACTCTTCCGATGTCATTCTCAAGGGGCTGTCGTTAACCCAAAAGACCGACGAGGTTCTGGTAAAAAAAACCCAGAGGGCATACTGGGAAATTACTCAGCTCAGCTCGTCCTATACCGGACCCTCGGGGTTGATGGCGAGGGCGAGGGTTGAGCTTTCAGTGTTAGAAAGCTAATATTACTTTTATCTTTGGAATGTGTTCTTGTGGGAATTGAAACTATGCCACGCAAGTGAAGCCGTTAACCCAATGTTTTTTGTTAATTTAATAAATACGTACGAGAGAAATAAATCTTACCTGTACTATATCAATGATAGAACCTCCTAAATTAACTGACACGACGATCAGGTATACAAACATTACTGGAGATATCAGGGAATTGAACAGTTTATGATATCTGTAACAAATCATCTATAAGCAAATTAACTGACACTACGATCAGGTATACAAACATAACTGGAGATATCAGGGAATTGAACAGTTTATGATATCTGTAACAAATCATCTATAAGTAAATTATTATCACGCCCATATACCCCGGGAGTTAACGGAGGTGTAAACACTATACACATACATATTTTGCCATTTTTTGTTGGTCCCATATTTCTGCAGTCTGGGGAGTAAGTAATACCTACCTACATAGGTACTTATAAAATAAATATTATTGAATTATTACTGAAACACACACACACACACAACACACAGGAATAACGTAGGTACCTACCATCTTCATCCCTAAAAGAGTAAGGGTCCGTTCACACAGACCGGCTCGGAGAGGAGAGCAGATTCTTATCACGTTGAAAACAGAGTTTTTAGTATTTGTAGTAAGGTTTATTTTTGCACGTGCACTGCATATGTCATTAAGAATGCTTGAACGCGTTTGGTGTGAAATAATAAGAGGAGCTGACCGGCTCCGATCGCGTACTTTTCTCGTTCGCGCAGCCGTTCGGCTCCGATTGCATACTCTTTCTCATTGCAGCCTGTGTGAACGGACCCTTAAGGGACGTTTATTACTAAATTAACTTAACTTTGTTGGAAATTTTGGTTATATTTGCGTGATCCGTCTACCAGTGACTGCATGCGGGACACCTGCTGACTTGGGCCTCAAATATAGATAATATGAAGGTGATCTCTTTGCACACTACTGAAGAAATACATAATTATATAAAATCACGCCTCTTTCCCACTGAGGTAGGCAAGAACCACGTGTTTCCACATATCATGATCTTGGCATTGGTACCTAATATCTTTCGATTCCTCAACTTTCATTGGTGTCTCTGTGCATGGTCTCCGGTTACGAATACTTTTAAGCGGGCGTTTTTCAAAACATCTGCGATATTGTCGCAATAGTGTTGGCCTGCTTATCAACAGTAAAATCTAATAACACATTGATATCATACTTGATTAGTGTAACATGGAACAGATGACACTTGTCAATGTTACTATGGTTCTCTTTTATTGCCTGTCTGCAATATAGTTGGCTCATTTTCAGTTGTCCAGCAAAGAATATCATTATAGACACCACTATAGTATCCCACAAAACTATATAGGCACTTACAATGTTGCCTAGTACGGTTTGGATGAACATTGAAATGTAATACCCAGGTGGCTCTTTATGAAAGGGTGTGTAACCATCAAACATGTACAAATAAATGCTTGTACCATTACTGTTTACTTCATTTTTCAGATAAGGTTCTGAGAAAATACTGAAGTTTGAGAAGAATGCAAGTGCCCAGAAAAAATATGTAACTCGACGGTTTTTTTTAATATAACCAGTTATAATTTTATCCTGGGTCTTGTCATCTTGGTCAAGTTGAGTCTTTTCTGTTGACGATACGTATGTAATAAGATATTGCCATTTGTTAAAGTGTTTTTGGAAATAACAAGATTTCACGATCCCCATGTGGAATGGAGCGTATTGCAGAATCAGTCTAAGGGATTCTGAGTTGAAATTAAAGCACGCTTTTATATATTGGCTAAAGAAAAATGTCATGGTAATGTAAAATATCAATTGTTTGAATCTACCGATATTAGATTAGATCACGCCAAAGTCCAATGAGTCTAAGCATTTTCAGGTGAGGACCGACTGATGGATGTAGTGGATCTTCAAGGAAATTTAAAATGTATTTAAACGAAATTTTGATAGTCATTTTGAACTGCTACTCTCTTTAAAACACTTCGTTAAACTGTGACAAAATTTTACAAGAATATTTCAGTGATATTGCAACGGTTACAATTATTTCATATCGGATAATAACAGGTTGCGACGTAGTTTAGATTTGTTATTAACTATTCATAGTAACTACCTATCTATTGCTGATTCTACGTTATATAAATTTTAAATGTATGGATATGAATTGTTATTAAGACAAAGATATATGATTTATTTGTTTCGTATTTTTTTTCTATCTAATAAAAGTTGTTTTCGTTTTAAATGCCTGAATTATAAGGCGTGTTCATTCTAATTGATAGGGAGGCTATTTGTTTATAAGCTTCACCAGGTAGGAAGGTATAAGTATGTGACTGACGTCCGACTGCGGCTTCGTTCGCACGGGTAGGGTAAAAATACTGTCCTTATCTTTGTCTGTACACAGCGCACGTAACGAAAGCTCTGAAAAGTAATAAACTTTCCCTGTTTTGGAAAAAAAATCATTTATACATACTTACACCGCGTAATGCCGAGTGCGAGGCGAGTGCGAGTTAGATTGGCGCACGAAGGGTTCCATACCATAATATGTACTTATCTATAAAACTTTGAGGATCCTTTAGGAGGTACCTATTATGGGTCCAAAAAAATATTTAATACTTAATTATATTTATTTTATTCTGTTTTTTATTAGGTATTTATTATAGCGACCACAGAAATAAGTAGAATCATCAGTGAAAATTTGTACTGTCTAATAAGTCTAATAACAATCACCGTTCATGTGATACAGACTGGTCACAGACGGGCGGACAGACAGTGTAGGCTTCTACGTTCAGTACCTACCGGGCGCCCCAAGTACGCACTGGAGCGAATTCCCCGGTCACCGGTGGACTTTGGCCACTAATTTGGCCTCTGTCGTGAAGAGTTTATCCCGCGGTTTTATCCCGCGACGGTGAGTGAAGGCGTGTGTGGTGAAGCTGTTCCGTTACACAGGGTGAAGACGCACAGCCCAGCAACCTTTGTCCCGATCATGGGTTTCGATGGTCCTACGAGGAGCTGAGCCTAGGTTTTTTATTATTTATATTCATCACAATTACAAAACGTGTTATTTACCTAGTTACCTAGTTGAGCGGAGCTCTCAACGGGTGACTCAAATTATTTTTCAAACGATTTATGTTAAATTGTTTCTCGGCGAGTACTCGGCCGATTTCGGATTTTCTTGCACTCATCAATAGCTTACAGAATTACCCAGGTTATTACGATGCCAGAATTTTGAATTTAAACTCGCTTCGCTCAAATATATGCTGCAGCGTAACGGTACGTTTCGCGACTGCGGCGTCCTAGTAGTAGAAAGCAAGAATGAAAGTGCTCCTATTTCCGAAGTTTTAGTGAGAATACCAGTTGAATGTTAAGCCTGTCGTTATGTCCAGATAAGATCGCTTACGGAAATTAAAAGGAAATTGTATTTGTTTGCGACGTTGTCACAATAAAGGCGATATTCTCAGTGAAGTGGTTCTGTGCATAAAATAAAATAAAGGTAGTAATATTACATTTTTAGGCAGAACGGTAGGTAACTTTTTTGTTTTTTTAGGTAAGTTTTTTAAGTAAGGTAGCTTTTTTGTTTTTTTAGGTTCGCGCGCGCGGTTCGCTACTACGTCCGTAGCCAAGGGCCTTTGGTACGCACCAGGAGGTACTCGTATTTACAGTGGCACCCGGCGGACTTTGGTCACCTTCATGGCCTATGCGCTGCGGTTTGGTCTGGTTCGATCCCGCGTCGGTGAGTGAATCTGGTTGCGTCCTGTGGGGCTGAGACCTCGCAGCACGCAACCCTTCTAACCTGCTTCTGTAAGGACGGCGGGTGGCTCTCCCGCCGTCCTCAGGTCCCGATCATGGAGGTCCATGGTACTGGGCGTAAATGAGTCTGCGGTGCCCTGGCCGCTGACTGCGGAACTTAGCGGGGAGGGTACGCTCCCTCTCCCGGCCGCCTCCTTCGCGAGCATGACTTGTTCCCTGTGGTCCCTCTCCAGCGCCTCCTTGAGCCATTGAAACAATGACGCAAGGGCTCTCCGGGGATCGGGCGGCACCCCCGTATAGTTTTGACGGCCAAGGTCCTCAGTGGACGATTTATAAGAGTCGCGTTCCGTAATTATATTATATTATCTGTGGTATTATTTATTTAGCCAGATAGAAATTATAAGGACGATATCATTTTTAATCAATGATATTACATACTTACCTATCTAATAAAAAATCAAAGTTTTCATCATTCATGAAAACTTGAAAAGTAGGATTTATGGAATAAAGTACGTTGGCAGGCTAAACTATTTAAAAAGTTTACTACGTTTAGTTTCAACATAATTCGTTTGATTAAAAAGTAATAATACATACACAATTCATATAAAACATGCTTATAATATAAAACAAAATTAAGAATTTAGTATTAAAATATTAAAAATGTATCATGTACTTAAAATATTATAATAATATCATACAAATCTTCATATTTGATATAATTTGTACATAACTAAACGCAAACGAAATATTCGATGAGCACCGACCTCTTATAATATAATACGTCCATGGCATAGCCGCGACGCTCCACTCCACGCTTCCGCCCGCTCCCGCGAACGAATTCTTATGTCAATTTCGATTTGAAATTTTGACTGTTACGCGTTTACGCTGAATTTAAAACTGTGAAAATATTGTTTTTAGAGTCTTATGTGTACAATTGAGTTAGCAAGACTTGTGACTAACGTGAATTAATTGCCACGTGAAGAAACTGTTACAGTGAGATAGTTCAAGTTGTTATTCTCTGAGAGTTACTCATTCTGGAGCTCAAAGTTATTCATTGTACAGTTCAGTGCGCCAAACTTTAAAGTGTTCTATGAAAACAGTGTAGACTGGTTCCAACTATGGGTCGGATAGATAAAGGACCCGGTCAGGGTGGCCCAAAGCTAGCTGCACCATCAAAGAGTGGATCCACACAAAACATGACTTCGAACATAAAAGTTGTTGTTCGAGTGCGACCTTTGAATGAAAGAGAGATGGAGCAAAACAATCGGATTGTTGTGGACGTAGTTGATGAAGAGATGCTGGTCTTTGACCCGAAAGAAGAAATCAGACCGTTTTATTATCAAGGAGTTCAACAACCTAATAAAAACTTTTTAAAACGTGCCAATAAAGAACTGAAATTTGTTTTTGACCATGTTTGTGGTCAGAGTTCCAGTAATATGGATGTATTTGAGATTACAACAAAGGATATATTGTCTTCCTTGATGGAAGGTTATAATTGTTCGGTGTTTGCATATGGTGCCACTGGAGCAGGAAAAACATTCACTATGATCGGGAGCAAGGAGCAACCTGGCATCACATATTTGACTATGGAACACTTATTTTATATATTAGACTGTGAAAAGGATAGAGAATTTGATATTGCTGTGTCTTATATTGAAGTAAGTGTGGTTATAATCCATAAAATATCTACAAGTTTTTTATGAATGTGTAACTGAATTATTGGATGTTTATTGACAACCTGTGTAGTACAGTAGTAACAGAGGTTGTGGGTTCGAATCCCATTTAGAACAAAACTGTGATGAGCATGATAGTTTGTTCTGTGTCAGGGTGTGTTATCTGTGATATGTATGTACTTAGAAGTATACAGGTATGTTTATCAATTATTTGGATCACATAACACATGATTATTTGTTAGTTTGCTATGGGTTATATGGCATTGTGTAAAAATGTCCTAAATATCTTTTATTCTGTTTTGTGCTCGGACTGCAGAGATGCTGTTCAGTGATTATGGAATTACTACAGTGCCTGGTTATGACAATAGGCGTGTCTACGATTATGTGGGGTCGACAAATTTATTGTCAAAGTGTGGATGTGTAAGGCACCTCTAAATATTGTGATACTTTTATAGTTTTACTAATTCCCTATAATCCTATATATTTGTACATAATGTATTCATATTTACAGGTATACAATGAAAATGTTTATGACTTACTAAAACCATCAAGCACTCCTTTACAACTGCGTGAAGACTCTAAATATGGTGTGATGGTCGCAGGCCTGACTCTGCATAAGATTAAAACAGCAAGAGAACTACTAAATATGCTAGAGGATGGCAACAAAAACAGAACTCAGCACCCAACTGATGCTAATGCTGAAAGTTCTAGGAGCCATGCTGTCTTTCAGGTTATTTTTAATATTTTAATAACCACTCTTAAGGTGGCGAGAGATATTGAGAGAGCATAGCATGTCCTAACTTTGCTATCCACCAATCACATTCATTGATCCATATTGCATAGCACTGTGGAACCAGATTCAATTAAACTTTGTATTTTATTTAGAAAGATGCATGCTGTGGATGGTAAATTGAGCTGCGCATTTTCCTTTTTGCGACGGCGCATTTTCATAGCACATCTTACTTGCTCAGCTCTATAGCTTAGTATCAGTTGACACATAGTTTCATAGCATAGCTTTTACACTCACTGTAGGTGCATAGCACATCTCTGGTAGAAAAGGACCTTAAGTCTAGCAGAATTTTGAACGACTAATGATGATAAAATGTATCGATACAAGTTTTGAAAGTTTAGCATTAATATTATTAAGTTTGGAAAATATGTAAACTGTGAAATTTATCAACATTTACATCCATATTGTAGTTTATGCTTCCAATTGTCAGCACATAGAACCTGTAGTAATAATAATATGATTAATTGGGAAACAAAATTATGACCCGTTTCGCCTTTTGTCGTTGGTAGCACACCATTCATAATGTTGTAAGCCAAACTAGTCAGTTGTTTTGTGGAATGAAATCAGTGGAACAGTGTATAAGTCTGTTTATAAACACTATTTTATCATAAGTTAAGAAATAGCATCACCATCAGAATGAGTAAGTAAATAAGAGATTCAGAATTAAGGCCCATGCTATTTTTCATTTTTATTAATTCTGGTATTACTAACAAACTTAGCAGAACAAATTTTGTTGTAAATGAGTATACTTAGAAAAATCCTCAGTGAATGACTGAGTCACTCAATTAAAAAAAGAAGACTTCAAATAACTGCTTCGGTGTCTCATGTTCAATTCCCGGGTCGAATCAGATATTTGTGTGATCCACAAATGTTTGTTTCGGAGTTTGGGTGTTTTCTATGTATGTTATGTATGTGTTTAGAAATATATAAGTATGTTTATCAGTTGTCTAGATCCCATAGCACAAGCTTATAGCTTAGTTTGGGCTGTTGTGTGAGACAGAACCAATATTTTTCGTATCTCTTCAATAGGTATATGTGACAATGCGCTACAAGACCTCAAACCAGTTCCGCATAGTGAAACTGTCCATGATAGATTTGGCTGGTAGTGAACGTGCAAGTGCAACCGGCTGTGTCGGTGAACGATTCAAGGAAGGTGCTAACATAAACCGCAGTTTGCTGTCGCTTGGGAATTGTATCAACAAGTTGGCTGATGGCAGCAGTTATATACCTTACAGGTATGTACACAATACCGTAATGGGACCAAATAATTGTCGGACGGGACCAAATTGAAGTGGGACCACTCAGAAAACAGTAGCTTTCAATTAAAAAAAAAATGTGTCACTAATTAAGTCCTAAGATTTATTTAGTGACAAAAAAAAAACAGTCTGAGAAACTCCTCCTTTTTGTAAGTCGGGTAAAAAGAGGCCTTGATGTTAAGCTGTAAGTCAGTAGATCTTTCTTTCTACCAATATAATAGTGTCAGTATTTATGTCATACTACGACTTCACTATGAGGTTTAATTTTCCCAAAGAGGTGGTACTTGCCATCCATCTTATTGAAGTGTTTTTTAAACTCAATAGCCTCCCATACCACACAAGGAACATTTTTTTTATATTGAGTCCTTGGGACCCAGTACAAAGCAAAATTAAATCTCAGCAACCATAAACATGACCTCAAGACATGCGTCTTTGTCGTAACGTCGTCGTCTTGAATTGGGGGTAGTTTTGCATATATTTTTCATGACAAGTACAGACTAATGTTAGCTCAGTCTAATTTCGAAACGTCAGGTTAAAAGTAATTCGCGATTTTTGCAATGTGTTTGTCATATAAAGTTTCAAATCAAATCTGTAACGTATGTAAATGATTCTTTCAAAAGAATGTGTTTATTTTCCAGTAAGCCACACGGAGCATATGATAGGTAGAATATGTTTCATTTGAAACATTTGATGAGTACATAATTATGAACATAGTCAGTGTCTTCCTTCTGACTACAAAACCAATACAGTGGGAATAAAACCTTTATAATTTTAGCCCCTGATATTTTTTTATCGCAAAGATTCCATTTTCATATCATAACATAGCATAAAACAAAGTTGGTTCCGTTCCATATGTACGTTCAGATCTTTAAAACTACGCAACGGATTTTGATGCGATTTTCACCAATAGATTGAGTGGTTTTTTGTGTATGTAATTTGTCAAGCATGTGAACCCGCTGGCATCCGCTAGTACTCATATAAATAATTGTTCTCACAATTGTTATAGAGATTCTAAACTGACACGGCTTCTGAAAGACAGTCTTGGAGGCAACTGTAAGACGGTTATGATTGCTAACGTGTCATCTTCAAGTGTAACCTACGACGACACTTATAACACATTGAAATATGCGGCCAGAGCAAATAAGATACAACTTAGTATTAAGAAGAACATTGTGGACGGACATATGGGTCCCTCACAGTTTGCGAAGATTACACAGGAATTGAAGAAGAAGATTAAGGAGTTGGAGGCGAAATTGTCGCTTTCGAGTTTCAAGACTGTGCCCAAGGAACAGGATTTGGTAAAGGAAAATGGTATGTAGTCATTTGTATGTACTGGTATTATTAGGGCTTCTTCGATTCCTGTGTCGAATCAAATATTTGTGTTAATTCAGAAATGCTTGTTTCTGAGTTTGTAGTTTTTCTTTAGTATGTACATATTTTGAAATATAAGTGTGTTTAAAGAAGAACCCGTCCGACCAGCGTGGTATATTTAGGCCAAATTCCCAAAGTTGACTTAGATGATGATGAGATTATAAGATAGGACTAGGACTTAAATTGGCATATCCCATTATATGTGTGCCCGGTGACGGCAATAGGCTTACCCCCTATTATGTGGGACTAAAAATACTGGCAAATTATCAGTGTGTAATGCATCTCTGCCTACTCCTTTCGGGGATATAGGCGTGATTTGTGTGCGTGTGTGAGATTATTAGACTAGACTGCCCCCTTATCATAGCGCTTGGAAGAGTTTGTCAGTAACTCATACTATCTCAGGAAACACTGACGGGCATATTCTGATATATATTGATTCCTGATTGAAGTTGACAAGCCATGCTGGCATGCAGACTGGACTAATAGAAGTCAGCTCCACTCATTAGTTTTTCCGTTCAAATAATCTAGATAATGATTTTTTACTGTCTAATAACCTGGATTCAATCAATGACCATGTACTTGTAGTCACGGACTGATCAGTCATCATCAATAACCATTCTAAATTTCATCAGTATCAGACCGATGCAGGTGTTTTCACATGAGAAACAAGAATTATCATATTGATCTGAGGACTCAGAGGTTGCTAAATCGGTTTATTAGATTCATCTTTCTACTGTAATGTTTGCTAATCTGGTCCATAAATAAATATTTGTGACCTATTTTGCACAATCAGCATCTAGTACAAAGTATTATTCGCTTGTGTTATGGGATACTAACACACACTCTATGTACCAAGTTTCTTCCAAAGGACATTGCTAAAATAAACTCGAGAGTTGATTAAAATAATTCATGTACTGTGAGATAGGCCAAATATGTATAGTATGTTCAAAATATCATATTCGATTGGTCTAAACAATCTCTAAGTATTAAAAACCCGGCTAAGTCACACACTTGGCCTGTTTTGATAATAAAATACACGCTTAAAACTTAAACATTTGGCAAACAAATAAACCTCTCAATGTTTTTAAAAGACCTATGATACCCCACATGATGGGGTTGTTAAAAAATCATCTCGTCGTGTATTGACGATGTGATGAAGTTCGATTTTTGCTGAGCGCGTGACAGGTGGCTTTTTAGGTTACCTCTGGCGCTCCGCAAAAATCGGGTTTCCAGACAGTCTCCTACCGAACAACGTTTCTTGTCCTGCACCTGGAGCTAGTTAGGAATAACTAGTTCTTCTGTGCGGGACTATCAACTAATCAAGCATTACCTTGATATTGGCTTATCATCGATCAATATCGATGGAGCCACCTTTTTAAACAAGAAGAAGAAGACGATGTGATACACGAGTATTGTACAATATTTTTTTTTTTTTGAGTATTGTTTATTTGAAATTAAACATGATATTTGTAAAATACTATATTTGGCCTATCTCACTGTACATAAATTATTTTAATCGACTCTGGGTTTTTGGTCTATACATTTTATGGCATTGTCCTTTTTTTATACAAACCTAAGGAGTAGGCAGAAGATTGCCAGTAACTTTGTTGGTTCCACGTAATAGGCGTCTAGCATATTGCCACTTAGCGGGAACTTTTGTTTCTCAAAGCCTCGTCTGTTGATCGACAGTTGCACTACTGTTGATCGGCAGTTGGTGAGTTTGACTTGAGATCCTAAGAACTTGGTTTTAACACCCTATATTTTGTTGCCTCGGAGAGCACTTTAAGCCGTCGGTCCCGGTTGTCATACTAACATCTATGGCAGTCGTTAGGGGTAGTTGGAGCCCTAAATCAAAAATCCGACCGGTCTAACTACAGAACTTCGATATCGCCCATGGGTTGTGAAGGTCAGATGGCAGTCGCTTCACGGAAAATATCGAAGTTCAGCCGAATCGCAGTTAGACTGGAAAGCCGACCCCAACTGAGTTGGGAAAAGGCTCGGTGAATGATGATGATTTTGTATTTAACAGCAAAACAAGAGATCCAACGTCGCCTGCTATCCGAGGAGGCTCATCACGCAGAGCTGGAAGGCTCAGTATTAGAGTTGATGTCTCGACAGCGCGTGTTGTCGCTACGTCACTTGCTGAGGACACGCGCCTTCTCGCACGTGGCCGAGCTGGCACACCGGTCTTCTACTGAGGCTGTGGACTCGGTATGTAGACACACCTCTACAGATTTAAGCGAAACACTATTAAAAGAACACATATAAATTATAGGGATAAAAAGCTATCGTTTCTCCAGTCTTCTGTAGGAAATGTTTTTAAAAAATAAGCAAAACCAACACCATACATTACTCTCTTACTATTAAAACTTCACATTGTGCAAAAATGTTCAATAAATAAATTAAAATAAAAAGTATATGTAATTAAGTTAATTTTAAATTGATTTATTTCATGCAAATATACGATATACGGAAGACAATAATGCGATAAAATTTCCGGTATTCATTGATATTATTGCACTTTAATATCGCTCTTGGTAAATAACTGCAGTTAATGAACCACAAATATATTTTATGACTTTATGAGCAGGGTTATACCTCAGGTAAGTACCTTATTTAAAAAGTTTGTCGTAACCGTAATTTAAAACACGTCTAACATTGACTCAAAATCCGACTTCAACTTACCGGAATGGGCCTAAATTATGGTTGGATTGCGACCACTCGGTAAGTTTTCAATAATAAAGAAATCAAACTCGGTTTACCAAGTCGAAAGATATTAAGTAACCGTAAAAAAAAAAACATTCCAAATGAGAACCTTCACCGTTATTGGAAGTCCGTTAATAAGAGAATCTCTTAATGGACTTCGGCTCAATTGAAAAGTATCATAATAATAATTGTGTCTTGTAACATTCCCAGCAGCATAATTACTCCTTGAAAGGTAATATTAGTACATTTTTCTATTAATACAGATGTCCACAGAAGAAATCCCCAGACAAGAACGCGCACATGAAAGTTATCTGAAACTATCTGTGCATTTGGACTCCAAAGTATTCACAACCTGGAGTAAATGGGACGAGAGCCACAAAAAACTATCAGCCCTTTGCCAACAGGCCCTTGCCGACCATCCTCAACTTAATTACTTCATTAAAAACATTAAATTACAAAGTGAACTAAGACAGAGTAAAGCTTTAGAGAGTTTAAAACAAAAATTATTGTCGATACAAAACGCTGAAATAAACGCTTTCACAGACTATATGAGTGACATGCCAAAAATGCTTAAAAAGCTTTATCTAACTCTTAAAGGCTATGATAAAGTACCTCCAGCGTTGACGACTGAATATTTAGAAGTTATGAGAAAGGCTAAATCCGCTAAGGGTATAACATGGTCAGACAAAGAGAATGACACGGATGTCCATTTCAAATTTATGACTACATTGGACATGCATAAACCTAGCAGTGCCCCAGATTGTACTGTTATCAATGATACAAATGCAACAGTCGACATAATCACAGACAGCGAAGACTTAACTGACATAGAAAATAAAGAACCAAAAAAACTATCAGCTAAAAAGCGTAAAGGTACTCCTATTAAACTGGCTAATAACGAGACTATAATTATAAATGATTCCTTCGAAAGCTTAGATACGACTAGAAATTTAAATTCTGCAAAGAAAGTTAAGAGAGAATATAATGCAGCTACGGATGTAGAAAATTGTGGAGTTATTGATCCGAGTGATTTGAATTCTACGTTTGTGTTGAACGAGAAGATTGAACCGAAGAAAGTTAAGATGGAGTTGAAGGTTGAAGGCCAGGCTTTCAAGAGAGGACTTGTCGATCGGACTAATCTACAACCAAGGCCGGTTATATTTGGTGATAAAGGTTAGTAAATATATTATAATTATTTGATTATTTTAATTGTGTCAGGGTTGAATTGATATAAATTGTTTTGCAGAATTTGGTGTCCTTTTGCTATAAATTATAACAAAGACGTTTCCAAAACAATGGTAAGTAAAATGTTTTAAGAAAAAACTTTTTAAATTATATAATAGCATTAATTTTTCGCAGAATCAAAAAGACAACAAAACGTCGACAATTGTTTCGTCTCTAAACGAGGCATTATCAAGACTGTCTCAGAGAGAACAGCAAAATTCGTGGTTGGAACGTGTTTGCTTATAAGTAAACGCGTGCAAATTTCATTATCGCGATGTAGGATTCTTTACAATAACTAATGTGGGTAGAAACCTCAGATCATGCTAACTAAGTTCCAAAAATAGGTATTCACCAATACTTGACCTTATCTGTTTGATTTAATTACTGTCTCTTGATAAGTTGCATAGAAAACCCAAATGACACACACAAACCAACAACAATTAATGTGTCTGTCTGTTCGCAAACAGATTAAGTAAGGGAGATGTGTGAAAATCTATTTGTTCGTTGAGTAAGGTGTCCGCATCTCTTCTAACTATTTCTAGCCTTTCCCAAACACTTAACTTGAACCCTTTCTCACATAAACGTAAAACTTTAAAAGTGTTACTATTGTTCAAGGAATGACCAGTGTCAAGAAGATGCTTCGCGAAGAGGGACTTCTCAGGACAACCATTGCGGGACGCCGCTCTATGTTCCTTATATCTAATATCGAAGGACCTGCCAGTCTGTCCCACATACTTCAAACCACGTTTTTTATTTAATACGAAGAAAGGCTAGTTTTCATTTATTATATCCGATTCAAGATCCACCTAGGAAGTACACGGCCTGTTTGCCGTTCGTGGGTCCCGTCTCGTTGAGTATAGCTAAGATCATGAGGGAAAGTAATATATTTGTTGCTTTTAGAACTCAGAACACCTTGAGGGAGCTGTGTAATGGCAAGGATTCGGTGTCGGTCTCACGCAGATCAGGTGTTTATTTGTTGAGTTGTGATGAATGTGGTTTGAAGTATGTGGGACAGACTGGCAGGTCCTTCGATATTAGATATAAGGAACATAGAGCGGCGTCCCGCAATGGTTGTCCTGAAAAGTCCCTCTTCGCGAAGCATCTTCTTGACACTGGTCATTCCTTGAACAATAGTAACACTTTTAAAGTTTTACTTTTATGTGAGAAAGGGTTCAAGTTAAGTGTTTGGGAAAGGCTAGAAATAGTTAGAAGAGATGCGGACACCTTACTCAACGAACAAATAGATTTTCACACATCTCCCTTACTTAATCTGTTTGCGAACAGACAGACACATTAATTGTTGTTGGTTTGTGTGTGTCATTTGGGTTTTCTATGCAACTTATCAAGAGACAGTAATTATATCAAACAGATAAGGTCAAGTATTGGTGAATACCTATTTTTGGAACTTAGTTAGCATGATCTGAGGTTTCTACCCACATTAGTTATTGTAAAGAATCCTACATCGCGATAATGAAATTTGCACGCGTTTACTTATAAGCAAACACGTTCCAACCACGAATTTTGCTGTTCTATAATTTAAAAAGTTTTTTCTTAAAACATTTTACTTACCATTGTTTTGTCATGGATTTTCGCCAAGTAACGCCTGTTTCTATCCAATATTTAAAGACGTTTCCGTTCCCTATGCATGCTTAGATCTATAAAACTATGCAACGGACATTTGTTGGGGTTTTACAAATGGATAGAAAGGTTCTCGAGGAAGGTTTTTGTTTATATAATTTGTCACGCGGGCGAAGCCGATGGCGTCCGCTAGTAGTCTATAAATTATTATTATTTTACAGTTGAGTATTTTGAAGTTAATGAATTATTATAACCTATGTTACTCAGGGAGGGGCTCGTGGTCAAGTGGTAACCGACAATGTTAAGACATTGCAAAGGTTAAGCAACATCTAGTCAGGCTGGTCTTAGGATGGGTGACCATTTCTTAAGACACTTAGACCCCACCGTGCCTCGGAGAGCACGTTAAGCCCGTCGGTCCCGGTTGTCATACGAACATCTATGGTAGTCGTTAGGGGTAGTTGGAGCCCTAAATCAAAAATCCGACCGGTCTAACTACAGAACTTCGATATCGCCCATGGGTTGTGGAGGTCAGATGGCAGTCGCTTCACGGAAAATGTCGAAGTTCAGCCGAATCGCAGTTAGACTGGAAAGCCGACCCCAACTGCGTTGGGAAAAGTCTCGGTGAATGATATGTTTGTTACTCAGGGAGATACTGAACTGCTTAGTGGTGAAAGTAATGTTTTACGGTCTGATCCAAATGGTGATTACCAACTTGTGTGATTAAAAAAAGCTTAAGATAGAAAAAAAAAATTAAGTCAAAGAACACAAGTTTGCCAAATTTTGTTGAAATCGGATAAAAGCTGTGGCTCCTAGCCCAGAACACATACAGGCAGACAGAGGAAAACAAAACTCTCGCATCGATTTGCTTGCTTGATCAATAATAATATAATTTATATTTTACTTCCAGCAAAAATCATAAAGCCCATAGTGGGTAAAGCTTTACCTCTGAGACGAGTACCGACCAACAACTCAACGAGTACTACACCAAGAGCATTTGGGTTCGGATCCAGCGTGCCTCGAGGGAATCCCCAACAGAGAGACATACAAGGTAAATGTTTATCCACATATTCTATAATGTTTCCATGCATGTTTTAGTAATGTCTGTGTTGTCCACTGAGGGATTCTTAGAGAAGGTTGATTGTTCATTGTAAAAAAGAAATTAAATGGTAAAAGATGCCCAATTGTTAATCTTAACATAGTATAAAACGATGCTGCTTCCTGCTGTCCGTCTGTTCTTATGTATGCTTATATCTTTAAAACTACGCAACGGATTTTGATGCAATCTTTTTAGAGTGATTCAGGAGAAAGATTTTAGTATAACATTTGTGAAGGGGGCGAAGTTTCCATTGTCTTTTACTTGTTAGAATATATTGATATTGTTATTTCCTACATCGATTCAATTAAATTTGATCGAGATAGTGAATTATGATCCAATGCGATTCAAAAGAACGTTATAAATCAAAAGATCAGGAATCCCTACTAGGGCCCAAGCCATCCTCATCCACCCCCTATTACGTGGGGCCAACAGTTAATGTCGAAATGTGGCATAATATACAACTCTGACTACCCCTTCGGGGATATACTCGTGATTTTCTGTATTTTTTATGTACTTCCGGATGTTGTATGTTTTCTAAAATATAATTGTATCTACTAATTCACAACTAATCCTTAATTGAATGTATTTAGTAGGTAGGTGGATAATAATATTAACATGTTAACCATTCCTTTCCATGTCCATCTGTCTGTCTGTCTGTGTGTGTGTGCCGTGTTACTAATAGACTTGAGAGTAAATCAAAAAGCAGTTGGTTACAAATCAGTGAGGGCGAGGGAGCGCTTCCAGTCGCATCCCTATTCCAGACCGACTGCGAGAAAATGAGTGATATCCCGGGAAGTGTCCGGGAAGAAGGATAATAGTGAAGATGTCGCGGGAAATAACAAAAGATTATGACGAGAAGAACATATGTTTAGTTACTAAAAAGAGCAATGTATAGTGATTTATACACACATTTGTATGAACAATGTATTTTGTATGTGACATTTAGATGACATTTGTGTATAATTTTTATCAGAGTAATGTATTTTTTTTTATTAATTGTGTTTATGGTACAAAGCGCAAAGGTATTATGTATACAAACCTACATGTATTTGTATGTAGGTTTAACAAGTTTCTTTAAATAAAACTTTTGAAGCATAGATAAATATATTTCTGTAAACAGAAAATGTCTTCTAGAAAGTACCTGATTATTGTGAAAGAAGGATTCTTTATAATTTAGAATTTTCTAGGACACTTGAATTGCAGTTGCAATTTAACTTATTTGCTGAAAAAAAATTGTCCTCGAAGAAGCATGCACCTAGTTTTTGCCCATGACTTTATTATGACTTTAATTTAAAACTTCTTAAACTACTTTATATTTTGACTTTGCTAATTTATCTATAATATAACATTGTAATGTATTTCGTAATGATTTTCATATTGTTTTAGTATGTTGTAGCTTTAAAAATAGGTGTCATTTTATAAAAATGTAACGATTTTGCTATTTAAGTGTATTTAATTTGTAAAACTTATAGGTTTGTATTAGATTTAAACTTCGGTACAAGTGTTTCCGTTAAATAAGTTAGGTCTTATTTTATGGTAGGATATACGAAGTGCTTGCGAAACTAGATTTTCATTCTAAAAAAGTTATTTATCTAACATTTTGGAATTAAAAAAATATTAGTAGTTCCCGCCTTTTTTCCATCTTTTTTTTTTAATTATCTTAACATCTTTAAAAGAGCTCCTTTTATGCGAAATATACGGTTATTTGTATTGATTTAAAAAACTGACATTGTAATAAATAAAAATATCTAAATTAGTAATTATTTTAGACTAACGGGTCCTTTACGCGATTATTGAGATATACAGGATGTTACGTAAGGATTATATCAACCCGAAGACAGCCCCATCAGCTGGTCGACCAGAACCCGTTTCGATACGACAATGTGTCGACCGCCAAACAAGAAAAAAAAATCATCCTGAAGAAAAAAACAAAACATTATTATTTTGACTGCTTCGGTGGCGTGGTTGGTAGTGCATCCGCTTTCGACGCCGGAGTCTCGGGTTCGATTCCCGGTCGTGACAAACTTTGTGTGATGACACATACGTTTGTACCGAAGTCTGGGTGTTTCCTATGTATAATATGTATGTATTTAAAAAAAAATGTATATAAGTATTTATATCAGTTTATCTAGTACTCATATCACAAGCTCTGCTTAGTTTGAGACTAGATGGCGTTGTGTGAATTGTCCTAACATATTTATATATTTATTTATTATTACCGAATAAAACACTTGTTTGAACAACACTAGCTAAAATCAGCTAATTCGGTCATTGACATCAAATAAGTAGTACAAATAAAGCGCGCCTGTGAAAAACCTACTCTCTCTCCTGGTTGGAACATTTTGTCTCTGTTTCGCATCAAGGTCGCGCCGTTTGAAATTTCCTACTATTGGACGCCGTCAAAGGACACCGACTCCTGCCCCGCCCACCATTGTCTATTAGTAAGTACGTCAAGCACTAGTGTTGGACACGTTTGTTTTGATTTGAAATAACGCATATAACTTTTTTATGAATAACTTTTTTTTCTTGTTTCGCGGTCGAAACGGGTACACTACATAAATACGAATAACTTTATTCCGTCAGTCACAAATACGAATTTCAACATACCGATTTTCATAATTCCGACTGATTCAAAGTTCCGAATATAACAACTCCGATTGATCATTATTCCTATTTTTATAATTCCTAAATTTCAATATTCCTAACGTTTATAATTACTACTCTCAAAATACCGAGCTTCAATAGATCGAATAACAAAAATTCCGACTTAATGATATTTCGAAACATCACCAATATGAATTCTGATTATTAAAATACCTAAATAGCAAGACACAAACACATAATTGCTCATCGAGAAAAGTAGGTATAATATGATATTTAGTATGAGAAGGTAGAATTTTGTTTCCCTGGTCACATGCCAAAGTATGTTTCCCAATTTTTTTATATAATACAGATCGATTCGCTGGCCGCTGCCGCGGCACGCTCGCTTCGCTCGCTCGGCTCGCGCTCTGTTGTGGTCACAGTTCTAACCTAACCTAACCCACTTCTACCCATTCCAGATACCCAGACCCGACTGCGTGAAGTTGGTTCTGCAGCGATTTCTTTCTGTCACTAAATTCTGTAGAACAAACATGTTGACTTTTAGTTTATTCAAAGTATTGAAAATCGGAATGTCGTGTTTCAGACCGAGAACCCTTCGACCATTTGACTCTTCGAACGTATGAAAATCGGAAAACTAACAAATCGCATTGATGACTTTCGGTAAAATAAGTTTCGTGATTTTTAATAATAGACATTACAATTCTTAAGTATTATGAAATTCGGACTTTGAAAATCGGAACATCGAAATTCGGAATAAAGTTTTTCGGAGTATTTGGGTGTTCCCGGTCGAAACATATCAAAAGGGGTTCTGGGCGATCAGCTGATGGGGGTGTCTTCGGGTTGATATAACCCTTACGTAACATCCTGTATACATGCCTCTTTATTAACGTCGGGTAATAAAGAGGTATGAATATATCTCAATAATCGCGTAAAAGACCAGTTTAAAGAAAAGTTTATAATGTACAAAACGCGAAACTTAAAAAAAAAATATTTTACGGAAAATGTTCTTACCATCTCAAAATAAGTGGTTTTGACTACCATAAACTTTGATTTTGATATATATATTAGTTTTACATTGTATATGAGGATTATTTGATTGTAAATGGAAATTCTCTGTATAAATTATTTTTTTTTTTTGTAGTTCCGCGACCAAGGCCGCGGCCGCTCTAATGTCCGTTGCCGGGCGTCTCTGGTTACAAGCAGAACGTATTTCCAGTGGCGCCCGGCGTATAAATTAATATTAGGGTAGGTATGTACTTTATTGTATTAATTTTAATTTTGTAGGATAATGACTGAAATATTTTTTACGTATATTATTGTTTTCTAAGTTTAAATTTAATTTTAAATTGTGTGAGTTTCATTAAAATATGTTTAACGAGCCTTTGTTTTTTTTCACAATCCATCATATTTGCAAATACTTACTTCAAGAAAAACGTATTTAGGTGCATCATAATCATAACATAGTCATCGTGTAAAACAAAGTCGCTTCCGCTGTCTGTCCTTAGATCTTTAAAACTAGGCAACGGATTTTGATGCAGTTTTCATCAATGGGTAGAGTGGTTCTCGAGTAAGGTTTTAGAACCTATATAATTTGCCAAGCGGGCGAAGCTCAGGGCAACTATATAAATAGAGCGCTGATAACCGGTCTGAACCACTAACAACGACTCAAAACAAACGCGGATGACTTAACGTCATTATAGCCTTCCCAGTTTACATTGTGTGGCAAAAAATGGAACTAATAATTGTTGTGAGCTCTTGTTTTTGAGGTGTTTCAATGTTATGTGGCGCCTTTGGAACGCAATCATGTTTATACTGGGCAACTTATATCCGAGCTGCTTAGTACCTAGTCGCCACGAAGAAATCCGGTGACACTCGCCCTCTAATAGATGGTTGCTCTGAGGGGCGACGCTAGTAAATTATAAAAAGAGATTACTAAACTTATACCAATTTCCCACACATAAGTTCGTATAGATACCAACTCACCAACTCGACGACTTGTCGCGCTAAAGTACGAATGTTAATTTATATTCAAGCGCACCCACTCTAGTGTGTACTGACCCGGATATAGACCCCATTAGATCTGCACCGCTCGGGTGTCGGCAACGAGGGAGTCTAATTACCACGAGCACAAATTGAAGGCTTTGAAATACATCCAGCTTTATGTATGCCTATGACTGTTGTGCGTCGTACCTACAAATTTATTCATAGAGATAAGTATGATGGTATTGACGCGTCCATAGCATAGTTATGCATTGCACAACATTGATTTGTCATACTATACGCCCTGTTATACAAGCTTAAAGTGTAGTTTGGGCTGGATGACGCGTAATGTCCAAAAATAAATATTTATTTTATTAACCCCCGACGGAAACCCGAACGGGATGTTATAAGTTTGACGTGTGTGTGGGTGTGTGTGTTTGTAAGTCTGTCTGGGGCATCGTAGCTCCCAAACGGATGAACCGATTTTGATTCTGTTTCTTTTGTTTGAAAGATGGGTTAGGGGAGAGTGTTCTTAGCTATGTTTTATAAAAATCGGTTATGCCATTTCAAAGATATGAGGGGTGAAAGTGGTGATGAAAAATTGAATGTGTTCAAATATACCCGTGTTGTGTATCAAATGAAAGGTCATAACTTATATATCACGATACCGTTTTATGAAAATCGGTTTAGCCATTCGAAATATATGAGGAGTGGAATATATTTCTAATTCTGTAACCACACTCCGCGCAATTCGCATTAGCTCTGAATAATTGTTGACAGACTATACGTATATTGAAATTAAATAATGAATTATGTGAGCCGGGGGTTTTTTAATTTTTAACTAAATTCTCTTGTTCAGTCTATTATTCAGTCGTCTTCGATTTTGTGTCCCTATTAGGTATTAGTTCTATTTTAAGTATTTATGCACTATACCTACTATAGGCGCCAAAGCACAATTTTCACGAATAATTTTTCGAAAAGCTAAGTTGACTTAATTTATTAGTGTAAGTATGGCTATAGTTATTATACCTACCTAGCCTCCCTACTAAATGCTGACAAAAACTCCCTACATACACTACCGAAGCAAACGAACCGCAAATGAATTGATTCGACGCAATCAATTTTTTCCCGCCCTTCGTATTTCACCGTATCTACCTATGGCCCAATTCATTCACTCCCCTTCTGATTATAGGTCAATCATTCATTCTCACCGTCCACTTAACTGGAAAATTGGTAATTAAATATGGTGATAAAATAGCGAGTGTTGTGCCAAGATAAGGACGGTCAAGGTCATACACGCTATTGGCACAGATGCTATTATTTGATTAAAAATCTTTGTATAGGTTTTTACCTAACGACTATGATATCAGTCTACATTATAATACTAAGCCCTTCGATCCCATTCCCGTTTCTGCAATATTTTTTATTGCTGCCCCTCTCTTAATGGTCGTAGCGTGATGTTATATAATTGCCTTCTTCGTTAAAATGGATTATTTAACTCAAAAAAATTGTCAATTCGAACTAGTAGTTTCAGAGATTAGCGCGCAGTGACCAAATCTTCAGACTGTCTTCAGATTTATAATATTTCATAAGTCAATATCAAATTTCCAAATCATAGTTCATTAAATGGAAATTCAGTTCAAAGGAAATTACATAGGTTCTTTTGTTACATTACCTACTGTTCTATCAGACAGTTGGGTGCATCTAATTTCCTCATCATACCCAAGGGAGTAGAAGAGTTGAATTACACACCCACTTATTACAGGTTACAGGTTACATTTCGGAGAGTGTGCGCAGGAATTGCATGAATAAATTCCACCAGCACCATTCCATCATCGGACATCAAGGCGTGGTCTGAGATTCCATCCGTATGTGGTCGATATACCACCTCTTCGTACCTCTCGATTCGGTACTTCTTTCATCGTGCGAACCGCAAAGGAATGGAATTCCCTTCCAGCGTCATTGTTCCCCGATACATATAATCTTGGGATTTTCAAGGCAAGAGTAAATAGGCATTATTTGAGTTTGCGTGCTTCATTTTAGACCACATCGTGGTGTGTTCGAACCGAATCTCACCAGTTTTACGTTGAGGGGAGGGGGTTAGGGACAATCATCTGATTCACAATTTTTTCCGTGAAAATCCTGAGTAAATTGCAAAGAAATTGGTTAGGTACCAACCTAAAATAAATAAAACATGTTCCTTCACTACAAAAATATAATGTTTAATACACGTAGTAAGTATAAGGTGACTCTGGGAAATTGGGTTATTCTTATTCAATCTCAATTCTCACTCGTCTTATCGTCCTAGTTTTAATCCAACTTTTTTTTAAGATTTACACGTAATTGAGTAACAAGCAACCAAACACTTTTCCATATACACCCATAATTCACATTTTTACAACATTACATACATATATCACGCCTATATCCCCGAAGGTTTGGACACCCACAATTTGCCAGTATTTTTAGACCTACGTAATAGGGAGCAAGCCTATTGCCGTCACCGGGCACACTTATAATGGGTTATGTCCAAAATGATCGAATGAATTTAATAAAAAGTAGCAGCTATATTGTAATTTAGAAAAAAAAAATTTAAACCCGTTGCCTTGCTATGAAATTATGTTGATAAAAGGCAACAAAATCTAACGTGTCAGCTGCTATGGCACAGCCAATTACAGTCGTGGGCGTCTCGGACTATATTTTACAATATATACCTACATATTAGATGCATATTATTAAATTATCAGAAAACTATACTATATAATCTATACGAAATATTGTCAAATCACTTTATACATATACTACTTAAATACTTAATCATCCTCATAGCTATTGCAATGAACATCAATTTGCATAAAGTTCTTCCAACGTTTCTCCCAGACCCTGCTTCCACAAGCTAAGAGCGGTCGGTCTTCATCCAAACGACACAATTTACTGTGTCTATTCTTCGGACACACGCTTTCACCAACTTTCATGTGAATGTTGTATTTTAATCCAGCGACAACTTGATACGAAGCCGATTCAACTTCAATTAGTATTAGCGCTCGGTCACCTTGATATTGCCTTCTTAACTTGCGCATACTGGCGTCAGCTAACCTTACAATATTTGGATCATAAACTGGAATCACTCGATCGCCATCAGATCTTAGACTTGATATTGGAGATGCATAGACAGTTGCTAATATTAGCAACAAACAGAAATACATTATTGAAAACACTACTTGGATTCGCACCATTTTGATTTGACCACTTGATTGAAATAGCACTATTATTAAGCCTTTACGAATTGTATTATAACAATATTCACTTTATATTATTTTTCACACTACGTTTGCGTCAAGGAATCACTGTTTGTACGTACAAACTGCGTGGTGTGAATACCAGTACAGTTAGTTTTATAATTTTTCACTAGATAATAGATAGAATGTTATGTATATTGCATTTATCATGTGAATACCCGCTTCCCCACTTCTATAGCTCTCCCCGGTCTTTCTGCGCAGCAATAATGAGTCACATTCGCGGACAGGAACTTGATTTAAGGTCATAAACTCTTATCTATTCTAATTCCTTGTTTATTAATGTACTAGTGAACGCCCGCAACTTCGCCCGCGTGAAATCGTTTAATGGCTCCCATTACGATTAGAATGTTCGGGATATTTACCATGTAACATTATTTTATCGAGTCTCCGATATTTCGACGCTGTTGCAAGCGCCATGATCGTGGAAGAACTGGAGTAATGGCGGTTGATGGAAAATATGTCTAAAATCATTCCACCCTCTTTCTAGTTCGTTTACTACGCGCACCACTACCATCGGTCTCACTGCACACTCGAACTCGATCTAGATCTCGACACACAAAGCTGACTGTATCCACTCGCCGTTTTGTATTAGGGTTGTCACGATTATTTTGTTTTTCACAAATACACTAGATGCCAGACGTTCGAAAGTTGAAACCCGTCCTCACGATTGAAATTCCTGTGTTTTTTGATTTCAATTGCTTCCCTAACCAATCTCGGTATGAAGTGACGTTCTCTCGAGAGCATCTGAGGGTTATGTAACTCAATCCAGTGGTCAATACCGGCTTCCAATAAATGTTGAGCGATTGCAGATTTATGCGGTTCGTTGTTTTTGACTGCCCTAATGTGTTCCTCAATACGGCACGTCACTGTTCTTTTCGTTTATCCTATATAGGAACTGCCGCAGCTGCAGTCAACCTTGTAGACTCCACACATCCAGCCTTCTTACCATACATCAAAGGAGTGACTGATAAGGTCGCCAACATCCTAAAGAAGGTTTCTGTGAAAACTATTTTCGCTCCTTTCAGAAGGCTGTCACAATGCTTGCGCTCACCCAAAGATAGTTATCCACTAGACAGGCCAGGAGTCTACAAGGTAAGTCGTCCGTATTTGTGAAAAACAAAATAATCGTGACAACCCTAATACAAAACCGCGAGTGGATACAGTCAGTTTTGTGTGTCGAGATCGAGATCGAGTTCGAGTGTGCAGTGAGATCGATGGTAGTGGTGCGCGTAGTAAACGAACTAGAAAGAGGGTGAAGCAATTTTAGACATTTTTTCCATCAACCGCCATTACTCCAGTTCTTACGCGATCATGGCGCTTGCAACAGCGTCGAAACATCGGAGACTCGATAAAATAATGTTACATGGTAAATATCCCGAACATTCTAATCGTAATGTTAATTACCATGATAGTTTAATGGTTCCCAATTCCTGAGGGAGCACATTCACACACACACACACACACACACATATCACGCCTATATCCCAGAATATAGGTAGAGGTGCATTACACACCCACAATTTGCCAGTATTTTTAGTCCCACGTAATAGGGGGTCCTATCGCCGTCACCGGGCACATTTATAATGTCAGTTGTAGCTGACGTCACGTATTTTTTGTGATGTTAGGCGAGTGCCATAGGCCTGCCTATAGTTTTGTGTACTAGTATAGTATTCTTATATATGTGCTATATCTTAGGTAACCATCATAAGGTGAGGCTTTTTAGGCGATTTTCAGACCCCCTCTTATCCTTGTGGGATGTTGTGAGATTTGGCAATTCACCAAAAAAACTCACGTCATAACAGACGCGAAGAGAAGGTAAGCTCATTTGGGCGATGGTTAACGTTACGTTACCACGGGTTCAATTGGATCCTCCAGATGTAGGCATGATGAAGACGATGTCAAATATTTTTGAGATTTTATTAAAATACCGGCAAGTTCGAGTCGGATTCGAGCACAAAGGGTTCCGTACCAAAACATCAAAAAATAAAGTGTGTTGTACCTAATTGTTATATTTTTAGTATTTGTTGTTATAGAGGTAACAGAAATACATCATCTGTGAAAATTTCAATTTTCTAACTATCACGGTTCCCAAACAGACGGACGGACGGACGGACAGGAAAGTCTCAGTAATACTACACCTACCCGTTTTACCCTTTGTTTACGGAACCCTAAAGAGAAAGCATTTATTTATACACAGAGACACAACACAAAAATAAATTGGCCCAATATACCTAAGTACTCCTAACCTTAGGTAGGTACCTACATAATCCCGCACAAAACAAAAAGCGAACAAAACACTGGAAACAGTTATTTTTATTTTATATGGATAAGACATTTCAGGAATATATAGGTACAAGGAACAGGAAAATTAAATTAAAAAAAAAACCTAAACAAACTACAAACTGTACTACTCGTATCTAAAACTAAAAACTAAAATAAATATGTAAAAACATTTAAAAATTGAAGGCCAAACAGATAAACATATAGCCTAAAAAAATTAAGTCAGCGGTAGGCAGGTATGTAACGGTTACTACCTACCTACCGCTGACATAATTTTACCTAGTACCTACCTATTATAGGTACGAACCTATCATCATTTAGGTAGTGACCGGAAGCACAGATTAGGGAGGAACTACTACTCATCATTCACCGGGCCTTTTCCCAACTCAGTTGGGGTCGGCTTTCCAGTCTAACTGCGATTCGGCTGAACTTCGATATTTTCCGTGAAGCGACTGCCATCTGACCGGTCGGATTTTTGATTTAGGGCTCCAACTACCCCTAACGACTGCCATAGATGTTAGTATGACAACCGGGACCGACGGCTTAACGTGCTCTCCGAGGCACGGAAAGGTCTCAATGTCTTAAGAAATGGTCACCCATCCTAAGATCGGCCTGAGTCGATGTTGCTTAACCTTTGCAATGTGTTAACATTGTCGGTTACCACTAGACCACGAGCCCAGGAACTACTACTACAACACAACTATTAATTCCTATTTTATGCCGGAAGCCTAATTTATACCTACTGGAACACTAAACTACCCTTTGGAGACAGGAGTGTGAATGGCAGAAAACCCTCTCCGACCTTAGCTTATTTCGACTGCTTCAGTGGTGCAGTGGTATGAGTATGCGACTGCCGCCCCTAAGATCGATTCCGGGTCGAATCAAATTATTTGTGTGATCCATAAATGTTTGTTTCGGAGTTTCGGTATTTTCTATGTATAATATGCATGTATTTAGAAATATATAAGTATGTTTGTCAGTAGTCTAGATCCTATAGCACAAGTTTATATTAGTTTAATTTGGGCTAGATAATGTTGCGTGGGATTGTCCAAAAATATTTATTTATTTATAGGTAAACGTCTCGTTTGTCTAAGAAAGTATAGAAGTTAAAAGTTCATACCAGTACACTCTAGGGGGCAGTTAGAAGTGTTCGCACATCAATACCCCTATCGGACGACAAACTTACCAACCAACTTTACTGTTCACTACTTTTTTAGAAGCGTTGGTTTGCTGTTTCTTTTCTAACTCCGATATACGGGCTTGTGAAGAAGTTAAGTAAGTTAAGTTTGTTCTTTCGGATGTACATAATTTACTTATTTGTTGTCCGCAGTTTAGGATTAACCCACGACCAGACGAAGTAAACTAATGTGGAACATCGGTACGGTCAGCACGAATTACTTGGTCACCTACAAAGTATTCATATTTTTAGACACAGCCAAAGTTCCAATAATGTCAATAAGCTCTTCCACCAATGGTACTAACTGCAATTGTGTAGAATATTTCACGCAAATAATCACATTAATGTTAAACAGCACGGGATAAGTAGATAAGTAAGTAAACCACGTGGCACGTTTGTCACTGCTTGAGCCGTCATGCAGTGACAAACGTGTCACGTGGCAAATGACTGGACCAAGCCTGTTAGCCAGGAAAAATCAATAAAAACATTATAATATATGTATGAATGTTTCCCTCATTTAACCCACAATCCAAAAATGCTCACAATTAAAAATAAAAATTACATTAAAAATTACAAAACACTTGTACCTACACAAAGATCTGCGATATCATTGGTTTAAATAGGTCGATCGACATTGTCCACACTGCCATGCTCCTAGGGCTGGTATGGAGTATAGATTTTCAGCAAACAATAAATTTCCTGATTCCCAATTTCAAAGTACCTAGCTGACCTTATGAACGCAAGTAGATGTGTAATAATATTTCTGAACTAACTTACGAAACGGAACGTGATCTCAATGAAAACGTCAATGTCAAGCAAGATTGTCAATGTCATGCCCATTGGCTTTTGACATGACAAACATATAAATAAAACTGTAAGTAAATAGTAGAACGTGCACCGTATGGATTCTGTAGTGGTCGGTGCCGGTAAAGTTTTACAAATAAAAATAATTCTTGAATTAAATTTGTGAAGAAACTCCCAAAGAAGGTAAGCCTTAATGCCTATAAATATGTTAGGTTATTATAATGTATATTTTCATCTCATTGTCATTGCAGGTATTATTTAGCTGCACAAATTCATATAATTATACTTTTTACGATCTTTCTAGTTTAAGTAATTGCAAATACCGTTAGTTAAATAAACTGAAAGAAATTTATTTAACCTTTGAAAGAAATTTATTTAACCTTATCCTTTAGTCGTGTTTCTAAGCACTAGTAGCGGTATCTAGTTCAATTTTCGGTACTAAAATGATCAACTATACGCTATACGTGCAGTTTCTTTTCAATGCCACTTTTTGACGTGGACTTTTTTATTTTCTAAATTACTAAATTAATTATATTTAAAGCTGGTATGAACTAGTTAATTAATTATACAACTGTATGTAGTTATTTAAAAGTCAAACCAAATAATTTTTAATGCTATTAATGAATGATAGAAATAATACGTTTCGATTGCATCACATTGCATACCTACAGTCTTGTTCATGTTTTTATAGAAACAACGGCTGTGTCTATTATAAAACTATTGTATTATTTTGATGTGTGTGCCGGGCGCCACTGGAAAGCCAGGCGCCACTCACTACGTACCAGAGACGCCCGGCAATGGATGTAGGAGAGGCCGGAATTTAAAAAAAAGGACGTTCAGGAATGGACGATAAAAACGAACCAAGTGCGCATCGGACTCGCATACGAAGAGTTCCGTACCATTCATTATCTATAAAAACACCAAAAAAACACGTTTGTTTTATGGGAGCCCCCTTAAATATTGGTTTTATTTGATTTTTTGTACTTTTTGTTATAGCGGCAACAGAAATACATCATCCTCTGTTAGAATTTCAACTATTACGATTCATATTAAGATTTCATATGCGATACAGCCTGGTGACAGACATACAGACGGACGGGCGGTTGTAATGAAATGAAATAAAATGAAATGAAATGAAACGTAACCCTAAAAGTATGTTTGCTGTGCAGCGATGCACACTGGTAGAGAACGATACAGGCGATACAGTTTAAGCGGTTCAAGTCCATGAACCGATAGATCGCGGCTGGTTGAAGTTCGTAGTGATTCCATAAAAGAGGGCCCATCGATCGAAAACGATACAGATCGATCGAAAACGATATACCTAGATCGCGGCTGGTTGAAGTTCGTAGTGATTCCATAAAAGAGGGCCCATCGATCGAAAAATACCATCACCAAAAATAAAATAAATTACATTTTCTCCTAAATAATAATTAGTAATAATTAGGTATAGTTTGCGAGGGATAAGCGGAGCTTTGCATTTGTGTGAGTGACCACGAAAAGTAGAGTAAAAACTCTTTGTAGCTGTGTGTACAACATATGTGTGTGTAAAATAGGTCACATATACGTTCACGTACACTGCACTCACAAATGCAAAGCTCCGCTTACGCCTTTATACCTTTACAAGTACCTATACCTTAAGTGTCGCTGTCTGTAAATGTAAAAAGATAAAAATTTGTTCGACAACAAAATTAAAGATCATTGCCAGCATAACTGCTATAAATAAAATAGCGGTGTGAATATTAAATGTGTACAATCTGCAAATGCATACCTATACAATTTTAAACACTATTTTATACACTATTTTATACTCCATTTTATACATATTTTATACACTATATACAGTTTGTTTGGTAGTTTGGTTTCAATCGATAGTCGCGGAACTATTCTTTCGAATTGAAAGGTTTTTTTAGGTAGGCTGTTTCATTATAGTACGGTGTCTTGCGCGGTGCTTCGCGCCACAAGGTTTTGGCCTATAACTTATGACCCCTTAGGGCTAGGTCAAATTTTCGACATTTTTGCTTTTTTGGCTTGCCTCCAGATCGAGGGCTATCCATAGAAGTGTCAACCATCATTGGAGCATAAGCAGTTCTCGAGAGCTAAGGGGGACATTCCCCATTTCTATATATAGATAGATAGATAGACTAGTGGTCGCCTGTAATTAACTTCGTCCTCGTGGTAATTTGGAACTTACAGTATACGTTATCCCGTTTAGTTTTCCCGTTCCCGTCGCCCGTAATTATTTTCCCCGTTCCCGCCGCGTCGCCCGTAATAACATCTAGCTCCGCAAATAATAATTTTAAAACGAACTTTATTTCCATAAAATATGTTATACTTAGCCAGCTTTAACCTTAAAAAAACATACAACCGAATTGGCACCTCCTCATTTTTTAGAAGTCGGTTAGAAAGATAATACCGTGGACTTTTTTATAGAACTTTAGGTACATCGTTTTATAATACA
The DNA here is from genome assembly GCA_963556515.1 of Nudaria mundana. NCBI lineage: Eukaryota > Metazoa > Arthropoda > Insecta > Lepidoptera > Erebidae > Nudaria > Nudaria mundana. Next base: position 21,791,422 of record OY748290.1, on the reverse strand, counting down.
TTAATCATTTGACCAGCGCACTCAACGGAAGTTCTTAAAAAAAAGATTCCACGTTTTTGAAACATATTTCACTGCTGCTCCGCTCGTATTGACCGTAGCGTGATGTTATATAGCATATAGGCTTCCTTGATAAGTGAACTATTCAACACAAAAATATTTTTTCAAATCCAACCAGTAATTCCTGAAATTAGCGCGTTCAAACCAACAAATTTCCAGCTTTATAATAATTAAGTATAGAGTATAGATTACACTATCATGGTATATTTAATTTACTTAGTTAAACAGACAAGTTGCTGATAAGAAATTAATATGAACAAAGTAATTTGCATTAACAAATATTTTTTAATCAACGGCCACGTACAAGTTCAACAGTTATCTCCTACTTGGTTACATTATACATAGGCCACTTAATTAGTACTAATTATTGGACTGCCACAAGGTGGACTGACGAAATCGTAAGGTCGCAGGAGGCCACTGGATGCGGAAAGCGCAGGACAGAGTGTTGTGGCGTTCATTGGGGAAGGGCTATGCAGCAGTGGACGTCAATGGGCTGAAATGATGGTGATAAAGATTAAACTCGGGGGCGAAGGTAGTCAGAGGTGCATAACACACTGCCAGTAATTTTGTTAATCCTACGTAAGCCTATTGCTGTCCGAAGAGGCCACGCAGCTGGCCAAAGTCCGCCGGGCGCTTAGAGACCTTCTGGGGTCACCGGAGACGCCCGCAGCAATGGACGTGAGAGCGGCCGCGATCTCACGGAATTAAAAAAAAACACGCCTATTGCTGTTACAGGGCACTATAGAAAATCCATAACTACCCTACCCTGTACCACCCACCAATTATCCCAACAGTCAGAACACATGTTACCTTAGATTAAAAATACCTAGATTACCGATCATTGCTTTAAAAACGGCGCCACTTCACCTCGGTCCACTATCGAAAATTGCACACCTGCGCGCTTCAGCCGCTTCCGTTCCTATTCCGCTTGCTGACTCTCGAGGGATGCGACAACGGCGCTGTACATTGACGCTTTTGTATTAATTATTATGAATTATTTCTATGTCAACCATCAATGTACAGTCTTGTTTATTTTATATTATAGATGGTATTTGTAATAATTACCTATATACTCGTAGTATTCGAGTGCCAAGATTCCGGGTTGTATTTGTACTGAATCCAATATCTATAGTATTTTTGATCTAAACATGCTACATACTACTAAATAGAATATCTATTGTCCGAATAAAACCGATATTAATTTTATTATTTTTCATTATTAAAACCTAGTGAAAGGAAAAAACCTAATACTACCGATTCGATTTGCGATTTTGTTAAGATAGATCCCTTAATTATGATTTTTTTATTATCCGCGGTCCTGGGCCGCGGCCGCACCTACGTCCATTGCCTAGCGCCTCCGGTAAGCGCTGAGAGAATTCCTATTACCCTCAGAACCTTGCGCCCAAGTTGCTGGCGGCGTGGTAAGTATCGCATCTTCCAGTGACGAAAATGTGACGCATATCTCAACCTTATTCCAAATTTGTGAAGCTTTGGGTTTGTAGATATTGGATGTTAAAACGGGGCGATTAAAACGGCGAGTTTGAAACTTGCATTAAACATTATTGACGGTAACGAAACGCTATCGTGACGTTCATTTTAGCTTCATAAAAGTTATCCTGAAGAGCTGTAAACTTAAAAGCATTATAAACCATATAGGTACCCAGCAGATCAAAAGGGAAACAAAGCATCTTTTAGTACATTTAACTATTGCAATAGGTAACATGGTTCCTACCTAAACAATATAAACATCATTCTTTGCATATCTTTGTATCTAGTGCCTCAAACACATTAATTATAAAATTTATAATTCACACTGCAAATAGAGTGCCAAAAAATGTATGTTTTTCGTGGACTGTTTATGGCCGAAGTGGTTTTTATTAGCATATAGGAATCTAAATGCCTTCACAAATGCCGAGCGCCCCGGCCTAATAAATTAAAAAAAACTCATTTATGTAAGTAAGTACTTAACAAAAAAAATATAAATTAAGGCAGTGATTTTTGGTTAATAATTGCGTCAAGTGATATTTATCTACTTATATTATATCATTTTAAAAATATACTTTAAAAATATTTGACTTAGTTCCGCCCGCCGCCAGCGCCGCCGCAACAACGTCAAACTACATGGTTCACCCCTTACAATATAGATGGCGTGATTTTATTTACGACGGAGAGACGATGAAATTTCGATACTTCACACCTACGTCATAAAGTGCATTTTAGCGTTGCAGCACCAGGTTGAACGACAATGTTTCGGCGGGACAGAGCCGTGGGGTTTTTTCGCTTACAAGTTACCTACTATTTTAAAAGACTTATTATTTATTACTTTTAAAAGACGATCAAAGGGGATTTGTAATTGTAATAAGTACCTACTTGTAATTTTGATGTGACATCCAATTTTTGTGCCATAAAATTGATATTTAGATATTCATTGAAAAACATTGTGCCTTCAAATGTCGTTACCAATTTTGATTAATATAAAGCAATAAATAAACAGTATTCAGTGATTACATTATTTGCTTATCATTTATTATTAAAACCATTACTATAGGGAGCTGTAAACATCATAGAAAGCGTACCTAAATACAACTTTGCCAAACTAAGCCAAACATTAAATTTAAAAAGTCTGAGTACATACATTTTCATGGTCACTCTACTCCATAAAAAATGTTGAGTTTTGTTTCGAAAGCTTGTTTGTTACTCTTCAGGATAACTTTTATGAAGCTAAAATGATCGTCACGATAGCGTTTCGTTACCGTCACTAATGTTTAATGCAAGTTTCAAACTCGTAGGAGCTTCCGTCGTCAAAATACAAGTGGGCGTAACGTTCAGAATTATGAACCTTGCGCCCATCTTATATTTCGAGAATGGGTGGTCATAAGAGATTCAAACTTGGATGTAGCATTAGTGACGACATCGTAACGAAATGTGACAACCTAAAAAGAAATAGAAATGCAGTGATTTATGAGTAATTCAAAGAAAACTGCTGGGCGCAAGGTGAAAAATCGCCCCGTTTCAACATCCAATATCTACAAACCCAAGTCGTCACAAATTTGGAATAAGGTTGAGATATGCGTCACATTTTCGTCACTGGAAGATGCGATACTTACCACGCCGCTAGCAACTTGGGCGCAAGGTTCTGAGGTTAATGAATTTCCAGTGGCGCCCAGCGGACGTTGGCCACCTGTTGGCCGCTGCGTGGTGGTCGGGTGTTACCCCGCATCTTTGGAGTCGGGTATTATCCCGCGTCGGTGAGTAAAGTTAGCCCTAGCCTGCTTCTGTAAGGACGGTCGGTTGCTAATCCATCGTCCTCAGGCCCCGATCATGGAGACCGATGGTCCTGGGCCTTAATTATGATGCCCTGAATAGAGCTTAGTCTACTTATCGTAAAAATATCACGAAAATTCGTTTAGTAACTACTGAGATTAGCATGGACATATTGGACATGCATACAGACAAGTCTGAGAAAACACTTTTTGTGTTTTTTTTATTAATCTTTTTAAATCGCTCACACTCTTTTTTTTTATACTCGTTTTCTACCGTTTCAAATAGGTAGTGTAGATAATGGGTAATTTACACACACACACACACACACACACATACACACATATCAACCCTATATCCCCGAAGGGGTAGGCATACGTGCATTACACACCCACAATTTTCCAGTATTTTTAGTCTCACGTTATAGGGGACAAGCCTATTGCCGTTACCGGGCACACATAAAATGGGTTATGTCCAAAATGGCCAAATTAATTTAATAAAAAATAATATAGCAATTTTGAAAAAAATTACATAAGACAAATTGTTGCCCAGAAACCTTTTAGAAAATTAATAGTCAACAAACTTGTATACACTGTTGGCTGTACCCAAAGCGAACAGACGCATAAGCATAGCACTATCGACTTCACTCTATAACCAATCACATAACAGTAAATGTCGGTCACGTGACATATATAACACATTTTTTTTAAATTTCCTGCAATATCATTGGCTATCGACAAACTATTCTGAGCGCTCTGTAGTAAAAGGGCTGCTCTTTGTTTCAAAACGAGTCAATGCTTTTATAAAGAGCATTTAGTTATTTAACTAACTTTAAGATAGTCGAGTTATCGTTATCCTAATGTTCTCGTTAATGGCACAAGTTTCTACTTAAATTCAGCTGCTTAATTAACCGGAGAAGTTTACAGTTCATTGTAGAACAACGATTCTAGAACTAATGTAATTTCCTATTGATGTTGTCGGATGTTTCGGTCTCAGTTTCTTTAACTCACTACGACAACATGGGTTGTTTTTTATTTATTTATACTTTATTTTTCGCCAATACAGTAGATATTCATTAATATGTACATGAAGCTTATTAAGTCTAAGAGCATACAATGGGCGGCCTTATTGCTTGAAGCAATTTCTACCAGGCAACCTTTGGATAGAACCGGTTATGTATTACACGTGTGTATTACCCTTCCATCGAAGTCTCAAATGAAAATAATTTTATGAATGAAAATACACGTCGAAAATTGACACAGCAACCGACTTCAAACTACCGAAATAGGACCAAATAGTTGTTGGAATGGGACCAAATTGAAATTGGACCATTTGGGAAGTAGTAGCTTCCAATTACAAAAAATAATTCAATATCGGTTCACCCAGTCAGAAGATATGAGGCACCTAACAAACAGAAAAAAAACAGTCGAACGGAGAACCTCCCTGTTTTTTGGAAGTTGGTTGAAAATAAAGAGCAATTTACCTTGAAGTGAGTTCTGGTTTCTAAGTACTATTAATTCTCATCTATATATAGAAATGGGGAATGTCCCCCTTAGCTCTCGAGAACTGCTTATGCTCCAATGATGGTTGACCCCTCTATAGATAGCCCTCGATCTGGAGGCAAGCCAAAAAATCGAAAATTTGACCTAGCCCTAAGGGGTCAAAAGTTATAGGCCAAAACCTATGGCGTGGTGCAGCACGAAGCACCGCGCAAGACACTGTACTAGTTGTACTAGAAATTGATATTATTAGTTCTGCTTTTTTAAAAGAAATTAAACTAGTAAATACGTGCCTTTAGAGTTTTTATTATCATCGCTGTGTCAGTAATACGAGTATCAGAACTCGTTGCTATGTTCGTCAGAAATGGCAAATGCAATTTTTACAAAATTCTAGCTGATCCGGCAAACGTTGTTATACCGTAGGGCGGCCGGTGGGCTACCCTCATTACTTATGGGTTTCAAAAATAGTTTGCCACCGATTCCCTGACCTACCAAATATGCACAAAACCTTCATTAGAATCGGTCTAACCTTGGTCTACGAGAATTTTATATATTAGAAGATCCTAATCTTAGATCTTAGACTAGAGAAGAATCTAATAGATCTTTTATACATCGCAAAAACGAAGGGTGTTAGGCTGGATGTGAGCCAATGGCCATCCTGCTTCGATGAAAATGGCCAGAAGAGCTGAGCTACCAAGACACGAGAATCTGCTTCGTGGTCTGGATGTCTTGTCGTTAAGAGAAGATGGATCGTAATTGTGAGTCTTCTTAACGGCTCGTTTCCTCTTGGTCGGCCTATTGTCTAAACTTGTTGACCTTCGTTTTTAATAACATTTTTGTTAATTAAAAATACTATCTAGTTATATAATTAGCTTGAATCAAATCGCCGAAAACTCGTAAAGTTTATTACATTAATTGGATTTTTAGAGTTTGAGATCTCTATAACTAGTCGGAGAGAGATAAATGTTATAAAATATTATAATATTCCAACTGACTTGTTTGTGTCTAGGACAAGAAATAATTATATTCACAACCTCTTCTTTCTAGAAACTACTTACCTACTTTATATTTCATAAACTTTACAGGAAAAACAGGTTTTTATTTTTAACATGGTTACTTTTTGCTTAATTAAATCTTGACTTTGTCTTCTTTTCGTAGGTCGTCGTTAAATGTAGAAATAAAAGAATCTATTATAAATACGACTGGAAAATTTTAGTCATTTATAAAGACTAAGTTATACTAATTAATAATATTTAATATGAAACTAGCGGAAGCCCGCGGCTTCACCCACTTGACAAATTAAATACACAAAAACCTTCCTCGAGAACCACTCTATCTATTGGTGAAAATCAAAATCCGTTGCGTAGTTTTGCATACATACGGACGGAAGCGACTTTGTTTTATAATATGTAGTGATATGGTTCCTGTCTTTATATTCTATCTGTTTGATTGAGAATACAAAATCGGAAAAAAGTGGGTAGTTGCCATAAATAGAAGTGTTTTTATTAAGCTCTTGAAAATATATTTATTAAAAATCAACATATAATATTTATTACAATTTAAGCCTATATTACCAAATGTCAACATAAGACACCTACCAGTGAGTGTTATCTCCATTCAATCTAAGTTCCTTCACTATATAACAACACAGCACTAGCAACAGTATGACTCTTTCACTTCTGTCATGGTGGGGATTGAGCAGAGGATGGCGGTCTTCGAAGCGGAGTTGCAAAAGAACACTAAGAACAGTACACCGGATCTCACAAGTCTAGTATCTGATTTCTCAGACTTCAAGTCTTTTGTAATAAGCACAATATCTGCTTTCCGTTCGCAATTGGAGTTTTTAATCCGGGAGGTGGACAAGATAGAGATGCGGAGTCGAAGAAAAATTCTGCTGGTGCATGGTGTTCCTGAGGAGACAGCAGTAGAAGCACCCCAAGCAGTGGTGAGGGTTATTACAGGCCCCCTAGGTATTTCAGATTTCACTGTAAGTGACATTTCCCGCTGCCACAGAATGGGACAATCTACAGATAGCAACCGGCCCAGACCCATTTTGGTGAGACTGCAATCTGTGGCAGTGCGTGACAAAATGTGGAAGAGTAAAGCCAAGTTGAAGGGCTCCGGATTTACTTTGTCGGAGTTCATAACCAGGACGCGGCACAGAGTATTTATGGCTGCGCGGGAGCGGTTTGGTGTGACTAAGGCCTGGACGCATGAGGGCCTTGTCTTTGTTGTTGGCTCCGATGGAAAGCGGCACCGTGTGGCATCCCTGGAGGAGCTAGATGGGTTGGGCAACGGCGTGCAGTAGGACGCAGACTCTGCCAAGACTACGGTTAGTGCGACCTGTGCAGCGACCGCTACGTCAAGACCTCAACGCGCAGCGAAGAACAAGAAGTAGCATCCCTTTTTGCTTCATAATTTGCTGGTCTGACATGGTTTGTTGTCATAATAATAATGTACTTTAACATACTGTCCCCAAAGACATTTACATTGTTTGTCCCCAGGTGTTTTTGTTGCACCATAGCTTTGCATATTTCATTTGTAACTTGCTGTATTTTTTACCCTATTTCTACTAAGTATCACTGTCTACAAACTTTTTATTCATATACCTTATTCTCTATTTATTTTTCTAAATTCATTTCATTACTTGCAATTTCAATTAGTAGGTACATTAAATGAATGAAATGTAATCTATCAATTTCTCACACTAATCTATTACTCAAGTCAGACAATTTGACAGACAGCAAACAGTGACTGACAGCTGACAGTGACGCCACTAGTTGTTTTAATATTCGTATATGGGACAGGCAAAGGTTTTTACCATACTGCCTAGTCGTAGATATTTTGCGTTGCATATCAGTGTTGTCACTGTCGCAGGTGCGTTTCATTTATTTGTAATTGTTTTGCCACGTACCTGGGTACTTTTGTTTTACTGCTATTGTTTTTGTTGCTTTTGCTTTATGTTGTAGTTTTAAGATATAAAAATGACACAACTGGCGGGTGGACATTCGTTTCTAATAGCAACCTCAGGGAAAATTTACTTAATTACTTACATAACTTTAATTTTAACTTAAGTATATAATTTTGCATTAATTATATTTATTTATTGTATTGTATTTTATTTATTATATTATATTATTTTTTTTTATTTTTATTTTTTTTTATATATTATTATAATTATGTCTATACTAAATATAAATTACAGCAGCGACGACGAGAGTTTTGTCTCGGCTATTAGTTCAAACGACAGTTTTGTTAGTGTGCCGTCCCTAGCTGATTCTATTGAGGCCCAGTTCTCCGATGTATCCAAGAATTTTAATGTAGTCCATATAAACGCACAGAGTATTCCAGGCCACTTCACAGAGATGCTGAGTACCTTCGACAGCAAGAATATCCATGCCATTCTAGTTTCAGAGTCCTGGCTTAAACCTTGCATCCCCACTATACCATACACGCTACCAGGTTTCAACCTGATCAGAAATGATCGCACACGACCGGCTTGTGGCGGTGTAGCCATTTACTTACGCAATAATATCACTTTTAATATCTTAGACCTCTCACCACAGCCGCCGCCATCTAATGGGCGTGAACATATATTTATGGAAATAGATCTATGTCACTCCAAGGTCTTGCTAGGTGTTTACTACTGCCCCTCTTCTAAAATCAATTTTTTTTCTTCCTTTGAAGATATTCTTGAACGCCTTACTTCGTCATTTCAGCACACCATTATCATCGGCGATTTCAATACCTGCCTGTTGAAGAATGACTACCGCTCCTCAACCTTTTCCAACATCATATCATCCTGCAACATGTCTATCCTTCCTTTAAATGCTACTCATCACGTTCCTAACCGTATCCCATCTCTCCTTGACCTTATCCTAGTCTCGTCAGCTGATCTTGTCGCTAAGCATGGACAGTATCCAGCGGGTGAGTTCTCTTACCATGACCTTCTCTACCTATCCTATAAGCTCCGCCCTCCTAAGCCTAAACCCAAAATCCTTACGCAGCGCAACTTTGGTGGTATGCAGCTTGACAGGCTACGTGAAGATGCAAATAACATTGACTGGACCACACTTGTGACTACAGAATGCGTGGATGAGAAAGTTGACATCCTAACAAGTAATTTAATTAACCTGTATAACATACATGCTCCTGTACGTGCTGTAAAGATCCGGCACTTGCCAGCTCCCTGGATTACTCCAGAGATTAAGGCCTTAATCGCAAAAAAATCTTCCGCTAAATCCAGATATAAATCTCGCCCTACAACTGCCAATCATGAAAGATATGTTTCCATTCGTAATCTCTGCAGTAAGCTGTGTAGGAAAGCCCAACGCCAACATGTTCATAATACGGTCGAGAACGGCGACCCTGCCAAAATTTGGAAATTCCTCAAGACATTGGGGGTTGGAAAATCAAATAAATTGAATACCACTACAAAAATTAATATCAATTTACTAAATCAACATTTCTGTTCCTCGTCTACCCTTGATCAGACACAAAAAGGGAGTACGTTACAATATCTTTCTTCACTTCCAGCACCCTCTCATCCACCGTTCTTTTTTAATCAACTATCTGCTTGTGATGTTGGGAAGTGTATTATGTCTATAAGTTCCAATGCCGTCGGGAGTGATAGTATCAGCCGTAACATGATTATACCGATCCTGGACGAAATTCTTCCTATCCTGTGCCATATTTTAAATTATTCCCTTACCTGCACTGTGTTCCCCAAGGCTTGGAAGGAGGCACAGGTCATTCCACTGCCGAAAAAGTCTAATCCTGCCTCATTCTCTGAGTACCGACCCATCTCCATCTTGCCTTTTCTATCCAAAGTGTTGGAACGGCTGGTGTATACTCAGGTGAATTCCTTTCTAAACCAAAATAGCCTCCTAGATCCTTTTCAGTCCGGGTTTCGTCCAGGACATAGCACGACTAGTGCGTTAATTAGTGTTACGGATGATATTAGAATTGGCATGGAAAATGGAAATCTTACTGTACTCTCCTTATTAGACTTCAGCAATGCCTTTAATATGGTAGATTTCCATATCCTCGTGGGCATATTGCGCTCCATTAACATATCTCCAACTGTAGTTGATTGGTTTCAGAGTTACTTGTTTGGCCGCCGACAACGTGTACGTTACGATGAATTCTTATCGGATTGGTGTGATACAAATGTCGGCGTACCACAAGGTGGCGTTCTTTCTCCGTTACTTTTTGCAATTTTCATAAACTCTATCTCTAAATCACTACTTTCATCCTACCAACTATATGCAGACGATTTACAAATATACATGCAAGCACCAGTAGAGGAGTTGAGTGAAGCATGCGACATTATCAATGACGACTTGGTACAGATTTGCGAGTGGAGTAAGCGTTATGGGCTGAGCGTAAATCCCTCCAAAACTCAGGTCATTGTTGCTGGAAGCTCCAGAATGATGGCTCGGGTGGATTGGGCAATGCTGCCCAGCATTGTATTTGGCGGTGTTACCTTGCCCTTAAGTACTACTGTTAAGAATCTTGGTATACGAATAGATAACACTCTGTCATGGGATCCGCAAATTTGCGAGGTGAGTCGTAAGCTTTTTGCATCAATGGGTTCCTTGCGCCGGTTGCGCAACTTTTTACCTAAGGCCACCAAAATTGCGCTTGCACAGTCTATCCTTCCTCCCATTCTCGACTACGCAGATGTCAGCTATCTCGACGTCACAGAGCAGCAACTAAGTAAACTTGAGCGCCTTCAGAATTTATGTATCAGATTCATATTTGGCTTGCGCAAATATGACCATGTATCCGAATATCGCAAAACGCTCGGGTGGCTGCCTATTCGCCTTCGCCGGAATACTCATATTCTCTCTGTTCTTTACAATGTCTTGTTCAATCCACGTACCCCAACCTATTTAAAAGAACGTTTCACGTTTCTCAATGACACGCATTCGAGATCCTTGCGTTCATCGGAGAATCTAGTATTAGAAATGCCAGAGCATGCAACCGGTTTCTATGACAAATCTTTTACTGTGCAGGCTGTCCGTCTATGGAATGCTCTGCCCGTGACAATCAGACGTGCACAAACACTTGCCGTTTTCAAGAAAATGGTTAAAGATCACTTTTTGAGCTGCTGAACTCGTTATTTGCTGTCTTATACGTTGCGTTATTCTAATTGTGCCTATAATAGTGTATGTAAGTTTATGATATAAAATATGTATGTATATGTATGTGTATCTAAGGTATATTATATTTATATTCTTTATATTTATGTGTGTACCTATGGTATGTAATATGTATATCTATTGCAATTCAACGTTACTTGTATTTATGTATGATAAGTAAGTACTTAGTACATTTTTTCCCAAGAAACTGTTTTATTTATATTCTTATTTCTTCACCAATGCCTACCCTCTCTTCCTTAAATTCTATTCCTTCTACTTTGTCCATCCAAAGGTTGCCTGTAAGAAATCACTTTTTAGTGATAAGGCCGCCATTTGTACATTATAAAACCTGTTTGTATTTGTTATGCTTTTTATATTGGTGTACAATAAAGTTTATTGTATTGTATTGTATTGTACAAAGAGACTCGATGATTTTTTCATCAGGCAAAGAATTGTGGAATCTATGGTCGAACAGTAGACCTCGGGAACTTTAAAAACATTTTGTTGGATCCCTCCCAAAGATTCGTGCAAATCAGAGCAAATTAAAAAAAAAATTGTTTAATCTCAAATTATAACTGATAAACTTTGGTCTTTGTTTCAGGTAAAAATATGTGTGGAATCTGGGCTTTGTTTGGCTCAAACGAAGATGTGTGTCCAGTATGTACGGAGGGATTCTTGGCGATCCGACACCGGGGGCCTGACGCGTGGCGCTTTGAAGCTGACGCTCGAGAACCTAAAGTTATATTTGGTTTTCGAAGACTTACTATTGTAGATGGCCTCCACGGTATGCAGCCTATGCGATTACATCGCTATCCTTTAAAAAACCTTATTTGCAATGGAGAAATCTATAACTATCAACGTTTGCAAAAGGAACACGACTTCCCATACGAAACAAATTGTGATGTAGAGGCAATTATACATCTATATCATAATTTTGGCATCGAAAAAACTGTAAAGAGTCTTGATGGAGTCTTCGGATTTTGCCTAGTTGACGGTAAAAATAAAAAAGTTTGCATTGGTCGTGATCCATACGGTGTCCGACCTCTGTTTGAATACTGGGATGAGAAGAATGGTATCTTAGGTATAAGTTCAGAAGGAAAAGGTTTGATTAAATTAAAACAGACAGGCAATGGTACGTTACGACAATTTCCACCAGGTCATTATGCTCAGTGGAGTATATTAGAAGATGGTAAGGTTGAATTAGATTTCATTGAGCGATACACTTCTGCGGGCGCGCCGCCGGGTTTCATGCCCTATGTACCTGCAGCAGATCTAGAGGGTAAAAGTATAGAAGAAAACATTGCAAAACTATTGGAAGCCTCTTGTGAGAAGAGACTAATGGCTGAAAGACGTATTGGGTGCTTGCTTAGTGGTGGACTGGATTCTTCACTGATCGCATCATTGGTAGTAAAACTAGCCAAGAAACATAAGTTGCCTTACAAAATACAGACATTCGCTATAGGCATGGGAGAGTCACCAGATTTAATTGCAGCTCGCACAGTAGCTGATTATCTTGACACTGAGCATCATGAGGTTCGCTTCGATGAAAATGATGTCAAGGAATCTTTAGACAATGTAATTTATCATTTGGAATCATTTGACATTACAACGATACGCGCTAGTCTGCCCATGTATTTACTTTCTAAGTATATAAAAGAGAAGACTGACACAACTGTAGTGTTCAGTGGAGAAGGAGCTGATGAACTAGCTCAAGGTTATATTTACTTTAGAGATGCACCATCTGAGAGTATGGCGCACGAAGAGAGTTTACGGTTACTCTCAGACATTTACCTTTACGACGGTCTCCGCGCAGACCGTACTACCAGTGCGTTCAGTTTGGAGCTACGTGTACCGTTCTTAGACCTACAGTTCACTAGCTACTTCCTCAGCTTAGACCCGAAACTCCGACAGCCGCAAAATGGTGTTGAGAAATATTTACTAAGGAATAGTTTTGCCAAAAGTGGATTATTGCCGGATGCTATATTGTTCAGACACAAGGAAGCTTTCAGTGATGGTGTAGCCTCAGTCAAAAAGTCTTTATTTACTGTGATAGCAGAAATAATTGCTGAAAGGTCGATAGAAGAGAATGTCCTTTACGCGGGTTTACAACCGACAACAGCAGAGTCGAGGTACTATAGATACGTTTTTGAGAAGTCATACCCAGGGCAGCAGGTGTTCACTCCGTACTATTGGATGCCTAAATGGGTGCATGGCGTTACTGATCCCTCGGCGAGGTTTATAAAACATTACGAGACTAACTAAAGTTAACAATGAAAGCAGAAGTTCGCTTATGCATACATTTTTAAATGAATCTAAGGTTTTGCACGTTATCACATGAATTAATGATGGGTTTGGTATTATGTCGTAGTCGTGTAATGTAACATATTTTGTGTTCTTAACGATTTTCCGATTTATTCTGACGCGGTTGCAATAATGCCCAAACATTGAAATCATATGCTTATTTTAAATTACACGGTCACTTATACTGTAATTGTAACTTATTGCAATAGCATGGTAGCCAAGCGATTATTAACTTATGTGATATCGTGAATATTAGTTTAATATCAAATATTAATATTGCACATGCTTAAAGATAAAAAAATCAAATTTGGTAGTTATTGTGTTACTAAATACGTAGTATTTACCGAATTCAACCATTGAACTAGTATAATAACGACTACATTTTTGACTAGGTATAATAACGTTTTTATTGTTTGAAATAATTTTATATTTGTTCTATTTGTTTTCTCGCACGTAATTGTTGTTGTTTTATTGTTTGAATTAAGTTATGAGTCTTATGACGTTGTATTTTTGTTTAATTTATGATTAAACTTTAAGCTGGAACGTTATTTTCTTCAAGGTTTTTTATTTTCACACCCAAACAACCAAAATGAAATTATACAGGGTAATTCGGTGACTTCCGGGCAAGAGCGTGTAGGGTAGGGTAAATGCAGCAAAGACCCCGTTTTTACTGTTTGTGATCCAATTAATAAAATCTGACCAAAGGGAGGTCATTCACACATCTTTTTATTTGTAGGTATGCTATAAACACACCTTGATAAGCTGTAAGATATTACAAAACATGTTAAATGTGAATGTAGGGTCTAATTCTGAATTTTACGTTAATGTATTTTTTTTACCTGTAAAAATATTTTGTTTACAGCAATGATCCTCTAATTTTTATATGTAATATCATTGGTTTACAGTGTACTAAAAATGTATGACACTGACAAACTATTAAAAAACTTCCTTGGTCCATACGCTTTCTAAAACGACACACTAGTAGAATAAAATAAAGTGAATATTCTAACTAAATCAATTTTTTCAATCTCAGGAACTGATTTTCTAACGAGCTCGCTGAAGAATTATAAGTATAGGTAGGTCTAGATGTTAGGTACCACACCATTTAAAATTAACGCAACAGTATTTTTTAAGCAGTTTGTTTGCTTTAGTTACTAACTGAAGTGAGACCAGTACTTACAATTGCTGATAAGAACACGAAACAACTTATTCAACAGGTGAACTAGGCTATACGTAGGTACGTGAAATTAAGTACCATCATATTTACAGAGATTAATAGAAAAATACCTCCGCGTTATCGCTGACGGTAAAGGAATTCTGGTAGGTAGCAGTGCAACGTTGAATGGCAATCTCTTTCGATTCGGTTTAGCCGATAGCTTTAAATAGACAAGGAGTGCTCGGACCTTGTGACCTCATCCCCAAACGGCAGACGATTAGGTAACTATTTAATAATCGTCTGCTGCATGAAATCTAGTATTATGGTACAGTGATTTTAAGAATCATCAATACATACAATAAAATTGCAAGTGGTCGATGGTGTTGTAGGGGGCTTTATGAACGCCATAGAACCCAAAACAATGGTTTTTAGAATTTTTGTCTGAATGTTTGAACGGCTCTCAGAAACGGCTTAACCGGATTGAATGCGGTTTTTAGTAATGCGTCGTAGTTTATTCAACTTAACATTTAAGGTTTGTTTTATTTCAATCGGTTCATAAATAAAAAAGTTATGTCGATAAAGTAACACGCAGGCGGAGCTGCGGGCAACAGCTTTACATTTTTTTTTTTAATACTTGTTATCTTTGTACTCAATTCTAGCCAATTTGGTTCAGCATCAGTAGGTAGGTAGTAAGATCGTTATATTAAACCAGTAACTGGTGATCAAGAAAAATATAACACGCAGGCGGAGCTACAGGCAACAGCTAGTCTAGAAATAAATCATTCTCCAAAACCTACCTATTGTTTTTTACCTCATTGCCGGGCGCCCCAGGTACACAGGACATTCCCTGTGGCGCCGGCGAAGTAAGTATTTCTGCCTTTCTTTAGTAGTTACAGAATGTAGGTAGGTATAGTTCGCGAGCGATGCCTTTGCACAAATGCAAAGCTCAGTTTACGCCTCGCGATCTATACTAGGTAGGTATTTATTATTAGAATCCAAAAAGTTGTGTAGAACTTAAAAAATTGCTAATAAATACTTACATAATTTGAATTTAAATGCTTAGTAGGATAGAACCTAACCTTGTTGTTTGTTTCTATAACAATTCCTTTAATCAAACGAACAGATGTCGCAATGTAATCCAATTTCATAATAGAATTTGATCGTATTTAAATCTCAAATCTTGTGGTTCAACCAACACTTCAATTCCGCAAGTAATGTTTGAGTTAAACTAGAGAGAAGGCGACGATTCCACCCCTAGGGGACAGGGGCCAGTGTCGCCAAAATAGAGCGGTCCCAGAAATGGGCTGGCAACCTCAACACGCTTCGCCATGTACCGGTTAATTGATTTATGTATTCCACTCCCTTAGGCCGAGATTAATAGATCTGTTGCTTAAATAATAATCCGTGATGAATTTAGAATTGGCAATTTAAGTTTGGAGATTGAGATCCGATGCTTTTGTTATTTCGTGATTGTTATTCAGATTGAACAAGGATTCAAGTTGACACGTTGTGGTTCGTGTCTGTGTACCTACACAAAATTTTAGAAGGCTCTTTGTAGTTGTGTCGTTGGTATCGCAAGTTTTTCCATCAAGGTCTTAGTCTCAAAGAACTAAACTAACCTCACGTGTTGTAGCTAAGGAGTAGGTAGGTCCTACCTACCTGCTCAAACACCGACGAGCCTGGAAAACGTACCTAACTAATACTTTCTATTCAATGATGATTATGATGTTCAAACTTTTTCAAATAATAGCATTATTTTCGCTAAAATAGAAGACATTAAAACGTTGACATATGTTTCACCTCTACACGAGGCATTCTCAAGACTGTCTCAGAGAGAACAGCAAAATATGAAGCAAGATCATAGTTGTTCTCTGAGACAGTCTTGAGAATGCCTCGTGTAGAGGTGAAACATATTATGTTGACGTTTTAATGTTAATAAAATAATGCTATTATTTGAAAAAGTTTGAACATCATACTTACCATTGATTTGTCATGGACTTTCGCCAGGTAATGCCTGATTCTATCCAATATTTAATACTTTCTAGTTGCAACAGGCTCGTTCCTTATGTCCTGGGTTAGTTATTGGCTAAAGGTAGGTGTAGAACATGACTCTGCCTAACTCTTTGATGACCCTGAACGTGATTGTACCTAATGCACCTGTTAACAAAACGTTTAGCCACGAATTTGTAAAAAAATAATAGCCAACAAGTATGTACTCTTTGTCTCAAAGTGAATCAATGGTTTTGTACCCAGAGATAAGTTACTTAACTATCTCTGTAAGATAGAAGTTATCTTTGTCCTAATGTCCTCGTTAATGGTACAAGTTTGCACTTTAATTCAGCACTTTAATTATCTTAAAGTAGTTCATAGTAGGTATACTTATCTATTATACTCGTATGTAAGTACGTTTCGCCACGGAATTGGGAATAGTATCTAATCTATCGCTCGGACTGCTGAAATTGGTGGGTATGTAACATATGTCTGGCTGTTTAAATTTTGGTTTGAATGACAGAATGGGTATATGGTTTTTATTACTTGCAAAGTGTGGGTGTCTAATTCACCTCTGCCTGCTCCTTCAAGGATTAGGCGTGATGTATATGATGATATACCTACCTATCAGTAAATGAAGTATAGTGGTTTTGTTGAACTCTATTTTTGTAGATTTGGTAACATTTTTAATCTTTCAACATCGTCATCATCTGCCTCCCCCTGCTAGGCCTCCCCCGAAGAGATGGGAATTCAGCCAACTTATACCACGCTGGCCGGACGGGTTGAAAAGGAGTAGTCTGTTAGAGAAAAACCTGACAATAAAACGCAGGACCACTCTTTTCCAATCGCCCATATAGTTAGGTCACAGAATAGGGAATAGTACTTACATACAGAACTTGAACTCCGACGTTCATTAAAGCACATTCCTTTGTTTACAGAAAACATAATTCGAATATTAGGGTTGTCAGTAAAGTACCAGCATAATTTGACCAATAATTATGACGTTAATGCCTCAATATCAACTCTATGGCCAATGCAATTTGCGATTGTTAGACGAGTGACATAGGCCTAGTTAGGTACACTATAAGTGTACAAGTAAGCTTGTTTCAGAATGTAGAACCTCGTTAATCTCTGCAGGTGCACCACGTGCAAGAGAGGATGATTGATTATTTACCTAAGAGGAAAAGAACGATACGGTACGATTTATCATAAAACTGAGTTAGAGTGGAGAGGGGTTAAGAGTGCTTGTGTTAGTAGCGGGTTCTTACATCTGGCTGTTCCTAGGGCACGTACCAACCTGCTGGGGGAGGCGCCGCTGTCTCTGGCGTTTCGCGCTCTCAATCTAGTGGTTGAGGAGATTGATATCTTTGGTTGTTCGCTGAGTTAGTTCACGAGAGTCACAATGTATGTAATTTGTTACAAATAAGTTAGTTTTTAATTTAAATATAATAATATAATGCTGTCACTACACTACCGTATTGGGTTATGCCTGTAAAGATAGATGTAGTTCTTGATGAAATAAATAAATAAAAAGTCTTTATTATCAGCGAGCATCTGCCAGCAAATGATATCAATTTCTAATGAAAAGTCCATCAAAAACACGGCTAAACTTATCATAAACCGCCATCAACAGTACTCTTAACTTCCCTTTGGCATCTAGGACAAGAAATAATTAAATTCACAACCGTTTCTGTGTTCAAGACTATGTTAAAACCTATGTATAAACTTTATAAGTAGAAGGAAATACCAGATTTTCTTATAACTTTGTCGAACTTTGTATATTAGCTAGTCAGAGGCTTAATTAAAAGTTTCTTTTGCTTCTTCATTGCAATACGTACGTCATTAAAATATAAAATGTAAATCGTAAACTTCTTGCGTATAGAATTTATAATTTGTTTGCTGGCTACCTTTTTTGGCATCGGGGTTGAAGAGACTTTTCGGATTCAATATTTAAGGTCGGGAAAATGAATTTGTATGATATGAAAATATTTTTTTGATTACTGACGAGCCGCCCAGCCCAGTATTTACAGTGTCTGTAGGCCCCGCAAGGGTTAGCTCTGATTTGCAAGAGTTGCAAATGCCACCTCCCCACCAGTGCTATGCAAGTAACACGGCAATTATGCCACTACTCATCTGCAGTGCTAACTTTGCCTCCGTCCCCTGAAGCCAGCGCTGCTTTGCAGGGAGGATTCTGGCCAACAGCACCTCTGCTGTTACTAGCGAGATCAGTTTAGGCATGGAATATAACATCCCTTTCACTGATGTCGCCTACATTCGCAAAGCACCTGGTTCGAGCGAGAATGGGCTGGAGCTGTTGACCAAAAACAGTCGGCAAATCGCGCCTGGATCTGCGTTCGGGCAGTCGGCCTATAACAGGACTATTAGATCCAGTAAAAGTGCCTTCAGAACAGCCCAGTGCGTCACGCAGCTTGGTGTTGCTTTTAATTCAAGATGGAAGATAACGCAACGAACCGAAAATCACGCAAACCTAAAATTAGACTAGCTCCGAATTTCGAAAGAAAATTGCTACTTTTAATTTTTTTCGGGTTCATTCAAAAGTTAAATACGAGTATAACCCACTTAAGTAGATAAGGACAATCTCAATAGCACAGTCGTGGTAAGAATATTTGATGCTATAATACTCGTAATTTAAACATGATCTCATGATTGATGTGTTATAAACTGGAATTAATCGTGATGATTAAATGAAAGCATTATTAAGACACTTACAAAGACCGCTGACCATCAAACAAATTAGTACTATACTGTCTGGGTTTCATATTTAATTGCTTTTTCACTCGCTTTCCATATGTCGCTTTTTGTCCTCAAATTTACCTAGTACAATACATATTTAGTTGGTATTAAACTGTGACTCAGATTTTTCTATTAAGTTTTATCACAGATAAATAATTCTTATTAGTTTTATTAATTCATTTATCTCTGTAATGGAGGCCATTACTAATTATGTCACTTGGCATATTTGGACCAATATTACTAATATCATAATTATAAACGGTACTTGTAGACGGGCAACAACGTGTCTATTTTGGACTTGGGCTAGTCAGCGCCGGGACCTCTTGGGTCTGAGCGTTTTCTGAACCTTTTCGCTGGAGACACTACTACGAGGCATGATGTCTAGCGGGAGCCAGTGGACCGTGGCCGTATATATGTAGGCGGCCGGGAGGGAAAGAGAGCGTACCCTCCCCGCTGAGCAGGACCATCGATCTCCATGATCGGGGCCTGAGTGAGGACGGCGGGCGGGCTAACTCCACACAGTCCTTATAGAAGCAAGCTAGAAGGGCTGTGTGCTGTGGGGCTTCACCTCACCTACGCCTTTAATCATGGAGGTCGATGGTCCTGGGCGTAGATGAGCCTGCGGCGCCCTGGCCGCTGACAGCGGAACTCAGCGGGCAGGGCACGCTCCCTCTCCCTCTCGGCCGCCTCCTTCGCGAGCATGACTTGCTCGCAGAAGGACACGGCCGCGTTCCACCTACTCGCGCTGGAGACCATGGCTTGGAGCATGGTTTCCAGCGCGAGGATATCCACGCCCAGACCCACTACGAGGTCCCAGCGCTGACTCGCCCACGCTGTGCACTTCACCAACGTGTGGAGTGCGGTGTCTACGTCGGAAACCTCGCAGTGTTGACACCGGGGTGTGACCTCACGATGGATGCGAAACAGTTAGCTACCGAAGCATCCATGCCCGGTAACGATCTGCGTCGCACGATACGTGAGGTCACCATGCCGCCTCTGCAGCCACTCGTCCATGATCGGTCTCACCGCCGCGATGACGGTGGTTCCCCACTTTGTTGCTCGAGTCGCACCCTCCAAGTCTCCATGAGATCCTGGCGGAGTTGGGACCGCTGGTCCTCGATTTCTCGAGTCGCAGGCGGTCCCTCTCCAACGCCTTCTTGTGGATGGACTGGAGCGAAAGATGACGTATGTCTAGGCATTCGCGGACGATGTGGTGTTGGTGTTTGATGGCGACTCGGCACTGGAGATTGAGACGCAGGCCAATGCCTCCCTCGCGTATGTGCAGGAGTGGGGTATCAAGAATAAACTTAAGTTTGCACCACACAAAACGAGCGCCATGCTAATCACTCGGCTACTCAAATACGATACCCCACGCCTGCCATGGGCGGGGTGGACATTGGCCTCTCGAAAGAAATAAAAATTCTAGGCCTTACCATCGACCACATGCTCACATTTAACACACACATCAAAAACATCTGCAGAAAAGCGATCGGCATCTACCACAAGCTTGCGCGGATGGCCCGGATCAGCTGGGGGTTACACCCCGAGGTGATCCGGACGATCTACGTAGCTGCCGTGGAGCCGACGATACTGTACGCCGCCAGTGCTTGGCACACAACGGCGAACAAGCTTGGCGTCCGAAAGCAGCTGGACGTGGTGCAGCGCGGTTTCGCCCAAAAATTGTGTAAGGCCTACCGGACGGTCTCCCTGAACTCGGCGCTAGTCTTGTCTGGCCTACTCCCTCTGGACCTCAGAATTCGTGAGGTGGCCTCATTATATGAGGCCAAGAGAGGAGTGGACCAGCCATGGCTTGGGGACTGGGAGACTGAACGGATGGCCCGAGCAATCGAGGCTCCTCACCCCGCTATGCACACCGCTTTGGAGTTTACGGACCTGGTAGACGAGGAACAAGTTAATAAATTCACCCATTTGGAGGTACGTATATTTACGGACGGGAGCAAGATTGAGGGCCGGGTCGGTGCGGCGTTATCATTTTGGAATAACGCGGCCGAAACCAAGGCCCTCAAACTTGCTCTCGCGCCGCATTGCACCGTCTACCAGGCCGAGCTCCTGGCACTGTGCAGAGCGGCCAGTGAGATCTTCAGGCGTGGCGCTACCACGTTCGGCATCTTCTCCGATAGCAGAGCCGCACTCCTGACGGTAATTAACCGTCATGCCCTCCATCCCCTGGCGGTGGAAGCCAGGACCGCCATTGAACAAGGCATGGCCCAGGGTAAGGAAATCTCCTTATTCTGGGTCAAGGCCCACGCGGGGCTGGAGGGCAATGAGCGAGCCGACGAGCTCGCCAAGGAGGCGGCTCTGAAATTGAAGAAGGCACCGGACTACGGTTTGTACCCGGTTTCATTCATGAAGCGTGTTCTGCGTCAGCGCACGCTTCGTGAGTGGAATGAGAGGTACAAAGAAGGTACGACCGCCTCCGTCAACAAGCTTTTCCTCCCTTGTGCAGTGGAGGCGTATAGTATCGTCCGCAAGATGCCGGTCGCTGGCACCACTACACAACTGCTGACGGGGCACGGTGGGTTCGCAGAATACCTGCACCGTTTCAGGTGTAAGGCGAGCCCATCGTGCGCCTGCGACCCGGACGTACACGAGACAATAACACATCTGTTGCTCGAATGCAGTCCATATAGTTGAATGTAATAATTTTGAAATTATCAACAATGTGACTTTGAGCAGGGCAAATTTGCCCATTATGTTAAAGGAACATAGAAAAGAATTTGTTAAATACAGCAACAAAATCATAAATATAGTGCATAAAAGGAATGGTGGCAAGTAGCAATATGTCTCAATATTATAATAATATTGCACTTCATATCTGCACAAGTAGACGGCAAAAAATGTGTTAACAATAAGAAAAATATTAGTATAGAAATAAAATGTAAAAAATTAAGTTTAAACTGCTCAAACAGCAAATAAATTTGTAAAGTATAATATTGTTAGATATATTTAGAATATTTAGAATAAATAGAGATAGAAAGTATAAAAATGTTACAAAATAAGAAAACACAATTGTTACAAGTTAAAAATTGTTAGATATAAATAAATCTGTATAGATATAAGAAAAATGTAAAGGCTAAAAAATTTTAAATTTAATAAAGAAATAAAGCGCCATAGCATAATAATCCCCCCACACAAAAGAATGAAAGGTAGTATGAAAGTGCGAGAAGAATAAAAGAAGAAATGGAATGATACAAGAGAACTGGAATGAAAGATGATTAGTATAAAAACGACGTATTCGCGGGCTGCGCCACGGGATGTGCGGCGCGTGCGCTGGTTAATCACCATTTCCCAGTGCATGGCGTCCATGCGCCCCGTGGCGTGGTCAGCGAATACGGGTGTAAGTTTAGATTAAAATTAAGAATGAGCCCTGAGAGGGCTGTCGTTATAATAGGCAGACTAGAGTAAATAATAAGTGGTCGAATAGGCTTTGCCTTTGGCAGATGTGCACATTAAAAAAAAAAATACGCCTTCTTGTGTCATTGAAACAATGACACAAGGGCTCTCGCTTCCAGGTCCCATGGAGGGGTCCCGGCTAAGAGACATGCACCTCTCCGGAGATCGTGCGGTATACCCGTATGGTTTTGACGGCCAAGGTTCGCAGTGGTCTGTTTAACAGAGTCGCTTTCACCCTGACCGCCAATCTATCCGCCCATACGGGAGCCCCGTATAAGGCCATACTCCGCACGATCCCCAGGTCACAGTCTCCTGCAGGAGATTTTGAGGGTCCTAAATCAAAATTCGGTCTCGAACAAAACCTACATACAAATTATATGTAGATTGTTAAATGCCTTAATAGAAATAGTCGCTTCGCTCAATTGCATGCTGCAGCGCAGTACCATGGCAGCGACCGCAGCTCCTAGTTATAAAAAAAAATGTCCAAAGAAAATGTTAGTGGTGGACAACCCTTATCACTTAGGGGTATGAAAAATAGATAGTAGTCTATTCTCAGACCTACTGAATATGCATAGGTATAAAATTTCATAAAAATCGGTCGAGGCTAGACCTTTTATGTATAAGATTATCTGTGGTAATACCAGGTAATGCTCTACATTATCTCTAGATAATGTAATTAACTTTCTCTTTGTTTTGTGTGTGTGTGTGTGTGTGCAGTGTGCAAGTGTTTTGCAACTATTGTGGAAACTGCATAAATGTTTTGCAAGTTTTATAAAATGTGGTAGGTACAATGAAGTTGAAGTTTGCAACGCAAAGTAACTAATTAAAATAACTAAAGTATTTGTGTTCAACGCTACTGTTACAGTACCTAGTACAAGCTTATAATTAATTGTATGCGTCTTTGTATAGGAGACTTACGTGCCGGCAGCTTCTCGCACAGTGGATAAGCATCCTCATACAGCGCGGGAATGCTGCCGCCATTACGGGCCCAAACTATAAACACTTTTTTTAATAGTTATCTTTTTAAATTTAGTATTAATTTCATTTTCTATTGTAGTTTTTAATTTAGTTTTAAGATTTTTATGAGTGTAGATATTAATTGTTATACCTATTAAACCTATTAAATAAATTATATGTGCGTCTTTGTATTACCTATGTCATTTATATTATTAGCACTAAATGTAGCTGTTTCGATTTCAGATCACGCAATCGTGAAATTGTGTAAAGAGCAGCAAAGAATCAAGAATCAAAGAATCAGTTTCGTTTATTCAGTTTAGGCACATAAAGAGAATATATGAATGTCAATTTTTTAAAATTTTATGTCAAGCAATATTATAAAAATACTAAATTAAGTACATAAACTAGGTATGCAATGCATGCTACTAATTGCAAATGTTGAGCGTAACAATTTTCTTAATTTTTATGCTCTATTTTCATGATTTCAAAGATATGCACTCCCGGGTATGATGTCGACCAGCATGCTAAATTTGGTCAAAATCGGTCGAGCTGTTTCGGAGGAGTTGGGACACAAACGATTTACACTTGTCGTCTAATATACGCTACGCTTCGCTCCGCTCAATAACCATTTGAAAATGATTCTTTCCCTGGTTCGGTAAGTTGGTTCTACTGAGAAGATACCAGCAAGAAACTCAGGTAAATTATCCATTCCTCGACTGCGTTTAATCTTGATTGGATGCTGAAAATTTCCATCAACATTAAGTAGGTACTTAGGTACAATATCTGCATTACAGTAAACTTAAGTGCCAAAAAAAATACAAACTAATATAACGTTCACAAAAAGTGCTGGCTGCGATACCTATAAAAGAATTTCAAAGTGTCGGTCAGTGAAAACGACACTTGGTTTACGACCGGTACAGGTGTCGTTGGGTTACCGGAGCGTTATAAAATTGATCTAATTTCCGCAACCCGCCGTGATGTTCCCGTAAAACCTTTTTAGTTAGGTGTTTCAAGGTAACACTGGCAGGTTTGCCAGATCGCGTAAAACGATGTAATATAGAAATGAAAAAAAAGGCACATCTGTTTAGGTTTTTTATATTGTTTAAGTATAAGAACGTGATATAGTTTTCTTGTTCCCGATTCCTGTGGGAACACATTACCGGGATAAAAATAACTTTATGTTACTCAGGGATAATGTAGCTACATATTAGTAAAATCATTTTCAAAATCGGATCAGTAGTTACCTACGTAGGCTATTTAATTCAAAAAAACAAAAATCAAAATTTTTATTTTATAATATTAGCATAGATGAATGTGTTAAACTTTTTATATATCCCCGAGAAGGTAGGCAGTGGTGCATTACACACCCACATTTTCTTAGTAGTGTTGTTGGTCCTATACGTTATAGGCTATTGCCGTGCACTATAAACAATAAAAACACCATAGTAACTACTTGCGACTTTTACTGCTTAAAACTAATAACATCTCACTAGTTACTACTTAGATAATTAACCAGAAAGTAAATAATTTGACTAAATGTTAACGATAATTGGATAAAAATATTTCTCCTTTAAGTTCTCGTTCAGTGTAATGTTCTACAACTATTTGGTATCACAATGAAACCGAATTCTTAGATCAAGATAGCGCTTCGGTAGTCCAAGAGCTGGTGTCATTAGGAACGTTAAGGATTTATTTATGAAGCCGTCTTCACCCGTATGGTATAAGGATTTTTTGTTTCCAATTACCACGGAATTAATCACATTTTCGGAGAAAAAAGTATTCTCTGTTATTCTGATTATTATAGCAGATTATACCTCCAACCAAAAACAAACGAAAAAAGATTTACGAATAGGGGCGCATGGTCTAGTGGTAACGGAGAATGTTAACACATTGCAAAGGTTAAGCAACATCTAGTCAGGCCGGTCTCAAGATGGGTGACAATTTCTTAAGACACTGAGACCCCTCCGTGCTTCGGAGAGCACGCTAAGCCGTCGGTCCCTGTTGTCATACAAACATCTATGACAGCCGTTTGTGGTAGTTGATGCCCTAAATCAAAAATTCGACCGGTCGAACTACATAACTTCGACATCGCCCATGGGTAGTGGAGGTCAGATGGCAGTAGCTTCACGGAAAATATCGAAGTTCAGCCGATTCGCAGTTAGACTGGAAAGCCGACCCCAACTGAGTTGGGAAAAGGCTCAGTGAATGATGATAGGTTTTATATCCATGTGTAGGGGCGTATCATGATGCTAATGTATTTTATTTAAATATTTACAAATACATGAAGTACTTCTAAATATCATAATACAACGTAGTGTTGTGTTGGTCTGTTGACATAAGCGTGCCTTCTGGAAAAGGGAATAGCGAGTGGTTCAAGTTCACCCCAAGACTATAGTTTTTGCAATTCATATTATAATATTACTAGCGGATGTCCGCGGCTTCATCCGCTTGACATTTACACAAAAATCTTCCTTAAAAACCACTCTATCTATTGGTGAAAACCGCATCAAAATCCGTAGCGTAGTTTTAAAGATCTAAGCATACATAGAGAACGGAAGCGACGTTGTTTTATACTATGTTTTGATTGGAAAATAGTTAGCAAGCTTCCAATTAGCTTATTAATACACAATGATATTCAAATGAAGTACTTGTAATGTTTGTGTAAGTTATTTAAATATAGTAACTTATCTGCAAGAGTCTAGGCTCCTGAACTATACACCCAGGTGGCAGGATATCAGTTAAAAGACGTGGCAGTTTTAATTACGCCGCTCTATTGGCATTCCAGCCGGTATCTGGCGCCGGATTGCTTTCGACCTTCGCAGGAATCCGTTCCATTAGCCGGAAAACTTGCCGGATTCTTTAGTGAGACCCAACTCCGCTATCGGCCATGTTGGATTTTACGAGTTTTATTATTGACGCATCGATGAATAGTTTTGATTTGATTATCCCAACTATGTAGAGTATGTGTTAGTAATGAAACTTGCTTGTTAGGATTAAGGGCGGGGTTTTTGAATCTAATGTAATTACTAGCGTAGTAGGGTACGTAAACAAGCACATGGCGATACATTTTAATTTTGATACCTGTTTTCGTAGGCAGAAATAAATTACACTGAATTATTACCTACTATTTCTAGGCCCCATGTAAACAGGGGAAAATCAATTGCTGCTTGTATTATGAAAAACGCGTTACTACCTGTAAAGAGGAAAAAGTCCGTTTGTTATATCTCAACACTAATCGATGTTCGCAGAAGTCAAAAAAAAAAATGTCATATCAATCCTTGGCATAGACGTTCGTCGAGAGCTCAATAATAAAAACTACATCGAAAGATGTATAGGGCTAGCTTCGCGGAAACTAGGAATACTGAATAAGGTAAAGCGATTCTTTACACCGCACCATAGGTGTCTGCTGTACAAGACGCAGATGAGACCCTGCGTCGAATACTGCTCTCACCTCTGGGACGGCTCCGCGAAGTATTTGCTGGACGCTCTCGACGCTATGCAGCGACGGGCTATCCGTATTATAGATTGTCCGGAGGTAACGGGAAGCATTGAGCCGCTAGCTCAGCGCCGAACAACAGCTTCCTTGGCCGCATTCTACCGTATTTACCACGGCGAGTGTTCTGAAGAGCCCTTCAATCTAATCCCACCCTCTTCCTTCTGATCCCGAACAACGCGTGCCGGGCTGAGATGCCACCCCCACACAGTGGATAGCATGTTCGCGAGAACCGAACCTTTTAAACGTTCGTTTCACTGCCGAACGATAGTGGCCTGGAACGCCCTGCTTATGCACGTGTTTCCTCCCACATATAACCCTGGGTTCTTCAAGCGGAGCGTGAAGAGGCACATCAGTAGGTCGTCAAGTTGAGGACCACTCTCTATAGTATTGTGCGCTGTGAGAGTGGCCCACAATCGCTAGACGTCGTCACGACTTACCACCAGGCGGGCGGCAATCAATTTGACGAAACCAATATAAAAAAAAAAATGGAAAAATCTGTAGATCTGTCTTCTAGACTCACATTAGGACCAGTCGACTCTCATCTGCTAAAAGCTTAGAGAGGTTGTAATGGCGTCTGGGTGACAGTTCAACGGGACCACATATACTTTCACTGTGTTGACTTTTACGATTTTACAGTGACACAGACTTTAGATTTATTTACAACGACAGAACAACACGGTCTCCCGGCGGCGGCGCTCTCAATAGATATACACTTAAATCTAATACGAGTACAAATCAGGTAGTTTCTGGTTCAAATCAAGAAAAGTCGTATTTTAAAGAAGTCTACGAAAGTTAGTACAATATCCTTGCAGTAAGAATATATTTTGAATATCGTACATAAAAAATACGAGCACTTAATTGTTTTAAAAAAGTTGCGGCTGAAAGTGGCACGGGCGCGTCTGCGGTTCAGCCAATCTGCTTGAACGCCTGCGGTTTTAAGAGAGCCGTACTCGTAAATAAACTGCAATACCGTGCGCTCGCAAACGTTTTCACTTTGTATAAATTGTGAAACAAAAAGATAACTTGTATACACTATGTCATTATAATGCATATTTTATATGATTCCTGCTTTTTATGATGTTTGAGAAGCAGCCTTTGACCGTTGCCTTCTAGGTTAGTGTGTTAGTCTGTGATTATGAATATTGTAGGTATATTGCAGAGAAAAGGGTCTCGTGTAAAAAGTGAGAACATAAAAAGTGGATCGGAATTCGGGGACCTGAGATCAGAACCATCTTCATCCAAATTGGTTCATCCCTTCGGGTACTATGACGTCACAGACAAACAACACATACAGATATATAGGCTGAAGACCTCAAACGGCGTAAATATGCTAACCTAGCAGGTGATTATATATTTGAGCCGTTTGGGGTTGAGACTAGGGTAATGGGGTCCGAGCGCTCGCTTTATAGAGACATTGCTAGACGCTTAATAGATGGTTTTCAG
Source organism: Nudaria mundana (assembly GCA_963556515.1). Classification (NCBI taxonomy): domain Eukaryota; kingdom Metazoa; phylum Arthropoda; class Insecta; order Lepidoptera; family Erebidae; genus Nudaria; species Nudaria mundana. The sequence continues at coordinate 21,762,952 of OY748290.1, read as the reverse complement.
GTTCAGAAGGCTGGCTATTTTCTGGCCCAAAGAATAAGTATCGCCATCCAACGTGACGTGACGCGGAGGATTTTTTAAACGATATTTTGTAGTGTAAACATTTTTAGTACATTTTTTTTTTAATTTATTTACTATCTTTTTTTTATTTACAATGAGTAACATACAAAATAGCACAATAAAAACCACAGAGGTTTGTCCTTATGCTAACAAAAATGAATTTTACATAATAATTATATCAGCTTACTTGAACATCTTAAAACAACATAATATATTTTGTTTGTCGCGACCTACATACACAATAAATAACAAGCCTTGTGAGTTCGGCAGACAACCACAATTGGTAGTACCTACCTCCTACCTACCTACACAACTGTGGCTATCCACCAAATCACTTAGGTATGTAACAAATACCTACAAGTTTAGCTACTAACCTATTGAACAATATATAACAATTCTTATTGTAAATAAATTCGATATACAAATATATCTTATAAGACTCCTCTATTTTTGTTGAGGGTTAAAAATAAGGTAAACGACTTGCTCACGTTCGTCGCCGATAGCTAGCGGGAGGACGGTGCCGGCGGCGTGAAACAAGGATTAGTTATGGTCCGAAAAATATTATCACTGAATAATACAACCGTGAGTAAGTCACATAGCTTCAATATTTTGTTAAACGAAATGTCGAAATTGAATTACCCGGGTGTTGGCGTGAATACATAAGAAATGTAAGTAAATAAGAAGCAGAGTTATAATACTTATTAATAAATGGATCGCTGCTCCTATAATGCAGTTTTAGAGTTTTCGAAACGAAAATCTCTTATACAACAGTAATGTCCGTCCATCCGTGAACAATTTTCAACTCGAGAACGGTAAGAGCTAGAGACTCAGTTTAAACGCCAATCGATTTAGCATAGTCGAAAACCCCCCAAAATGAACTTGACCTTTGACCTCTGATCTCAAGGTCAAGGTCAAAATGAGGTCAAATCGAGAACGGTAATAGAGACTCAAAACCAGCTGCAATCTACTCAGCATGGTTAAAGACCTCTAAAATGAACTTGACCTTTGACCTCTGATCTCAAGGTCAAGGTCAAAACGACGTGAAATCGAGAACGGTAATAGTTAGAGACTGAAGACCAGCTGCAATCAACTCAGCATGGTCAAAGACCTCTAAAATGATGTTGAACTTCATGTCATGTGACATTTTTTAGATTTTATGAAAAAACTTTCGAAAACTCTAAAATATATGGAAAAGTTTTGCCATATTTGTAACTTGTTTAATTTTATGAAACTCAATACAAATACGTAAGTAAATGTGAAAGTAAATGTGTCGTCCGCTCTGTATGTATGATTAGATTTTTAAAACTACGCAACGGATGCGGTTTTCACCAATAAATAGAGTGGTTCTCGAGTAAGGGTTTTGTGTATACAATTTTTCAAGCGGGTGAAGCCGCGGTCATCCGTTAGTTAATAATAACCATCAAGTATACTTATTTATCTGTTGTTTTATCGTCGTCTAATAGCTGAGCAAAGTTAAGAAGGTAGCAAAAGTTAATACTATCAGGCGTTACTTTTCGGAAGTCCATAGTTAAATAAAATAAATCTAACTACTTTGCAATATTCCGCCACATGCAAATTACCCAACTCTCGTATTTGTGCATGAATAAATACGAGAGTTGGGTAATTTGTATGTTTTTTTTTGGTTTTTTTTTATATTGAGTTCGCTAAATTGACGCCGCCCGCCTGGTGGTAAGTCGTGACTACGTCTAGCGATTGTGGGCCACTCTCACAGCACACAATACTATAGAGAGTGGCCCTCAACTTGACGACCTACTGATGTGCCTCTTCACGCTCCGCTTAAAGAACCCAGGATTATATGTGGGAGGAAACACGTGCGCAGGCAGGGCGTTCCAGGCCACTATCGTTCGGCAGAAAAACGAACGTTTAAAACGCTCGGTTCTCGCGAACATGCTGTCCACTGTGCGGGAGTGGCATCTCTGCCCGGCACGCGTTGTTCGGGATCGGAAGGAAGAGGGTGGGATTGAAGAGCTCTTCAGAACACTCGCCGTGGTAAATACGGTAGAATGCGGCCAAGGAAGCTATTGTTCGGCGCTGAGCTAGCGGCTCAAGGCTTCCCGTTACCTCCGGACAATCTATAATACGGACAGCCCGTCGCTGCATAGCGTCGAGAGCGTCCAGCAGATACTTCGCGGAGCCGTCCCAGAGGTGAGAGCAGTATTCGACGCAGGGTCTAATCTGCGTCTTGTACAGCAGACACCTCCGGTCCGGTGTAAAGAATC